>BTSY01000006.1:17493958-18026149 GCA_036245785.1 Pristionchus fissidentatus
AAATCTTCTTCTTCTCTTCTGTTCTTTCGTGTGTCAACTGCAGCATTTATCATTATTTCAGGGAACATCCTGCATCGCATCGAAACAAAAGCATCAATCCTCCATTCCTCCAAATATAATTGGCGCTCAGGGAGCGAAACAGTAATACCTATTGCAGTTTCGAAAACAAACACCCAAAGAAATAGCTATAGATATTGGAAAACTAATTGAATAATTGGAATGCATAAGAATTGGGTCAACAAGAGTTGACCACAAATTATTAAAGAAAAAAAGAATAAAATGCGAAACCTGAGTAGTTAAATCATCGTTCGCTTCTCTCAATCCTCCAACCAACGAGAAGAGGAAATAAATTACGAGCCTTAAAAATAAATATTTGAAACATTTTCAATCCAAGTCATATTACAATAGGAAAATGATGATGGGAATGATGATTCCGGGCGAGATAATTGCCTTGACGATCGATACTGTTTGGTCGTTGAGGTACTGTAAGTAGATTGATTATCGATCGAATTATGAAGGGAAACTCACCTCTTTCATCGTGTTTGCAATAACGGAGTAGAAGAACTCCTGGCCACTGAAAATAGAATATTGAGAGAAATTAAATGAGAAAAAAACGTATGTATCTTCATAATTCCCATCCAACAAAAGCATATCACGTTCTCAATCTAACAAAATTGATCTATATAAGTGTACACAGAGAGAACTTACGCAAATGGTCCACAGGTCTTGGATGGAACTTTCGATGCTATCACAAATCCGAAAGGAATCATACTCATGAAGAGCATGAAAAGCAAGAGACCAAGGAAGAAATTATTCGATCTGCAATCAATATTGATATTTTCATCCCTTGTACTCGTTTTTTTTTTAAATCTCCGCTCTCTCTATCAAAGCTAACACCTGAAAGGGTAATATTGTGCTTCAATTTGTTAAATCTATTTTTGAATTATTTAACTTCACTCACCGGGATGCTCTGAATATCTGCCTGGCGGGAACATTGCAAGTCATGCAGGCCCAGCCTCTGTAATTATCATATTATATCATCACTAATCAATTACCTCTTACCGAATGTACATGATGATGATGAGCTTGATGTTGTTGAGTAGAGGAAGAAGAGGAACAAAGAAGAGACCCAACCACACCATTCCTGAGATCGAAGGAGGCTGATAGCAAACCAACTTGAGATCAAACGATGGCACACTACCAAATTTAGACGAACAATGAGGTAGAATGTGATTTATGATGCAAACATAATCTGATGCAAACCTTGATTGTTTGCGAGATGCAGCACATTCTCAGCCACTTTGAACTCTCCATACTCGGGCTGAAACACAAAATTATATAGGGTATTCTGATTCTTTTTGTATTTTTCTCTCTCTCGTTATCCTAAAGAATATTCCAAATCGATGATAAATTGCTCAATTGACATTCACTCACAAAAGTAGTCTCCAGATTCCAGCAACACCAAATATTCAACCAACGAATTCCCAATCCTCGAATGAAATCAATGACGAAAATGGATCCAACGGTGACAATTACATCCATCATAACGAGCTTTGTTATCTCCTGAAGGATGGACTTTCGTTAGAATTATATTGTATCAGAATTTAGCCTCCAATTTCCGCGAAAATTGGATAGAAAAATCCGAAAGATTGTGAGAATGAGTACTTATCTACTTTTGGACCTCTTAGAGAACTACGTTTTGACATTTGAACAAAGAAAGGTTCACGATAAATAAAATAAAATATAATAGGAGTGTTTAGTTCCACATTTATGATCTCGATTACCTGTCCAATTCGCGTCTCCCAACATTTCTTGCTTCCATATCTCACAGTTTGGTCGACGACATCAGAAACGACCTCAGCACCTGAAATGATGGTCATCCATATTTTGTCTCTATCAAACTTGTTCGAACTATTGCAAAACCAAGAATAGAATAGATAGGAAGATTGGAAAAGAACAGGAAATCAATAAACATACAATATCAAAATAACAAACCTCCAGTGTAATTGAGAGTAATGATGGCGGGCGAGGTCCAATTCACCTGCAACGCAATCACAAATGGAATTTAATGTAAAGTCTTAGGCCAATGTTTTTTTTTCATAAATTGTAGGTATCTGAAGATATTTCACTGCTCCATTACATAATTTTCATCGCAAGAAAGGCTAAGGTCTAGTCAGCATGATTTTTTTTGAGTAAGCTATATACGGGGAAATAAAACTTAATATACTCAGGGGAGCGTGGCAGGTAGACTTTGAAAGTCATAGCTATCCAGATTAAACTTGTGATTTCGTAGACTTTTTCCCATGTGGATGTATGTCGTACCTGAGGACCGATGGGATGGGCTGTGAACCGTGCTCTCGGTTTGTTGCCATTACCATTGTGAGACACAACTGCACGAGGGGCTGAGACACCGAAGGGACCGAAATCGGGAAGTACCTCCAATTAAAATATCGTTAAATATTTCTGATATTTGAACGAAAACTGCTAAACAAATAATCAATCATTCGTTCGATTACTCCAAACAGTTGTACATGATGCATTCGACTCGAGTCTCATCAGCAACACTTTAACGGTTTCAACTAGCATCATACCGTAGTCCATGGCTTGGTGGGCACAGTGGGAGTCGGGCTGTATGTGGGTGCGGAACTGTATGAGTACGTCATATTGGAGAGTTGCCGAATGGTTCTGCAATGAACAATTTGATTGTGGAAGGGACTCAAAACAAGTATGTTCCTTGCACAGAGATGTTTACACACAGACGGACGGATTATGGTATTGAGTAGAGATCACAACTCAAAAAATCGAAAATTAAATAACAAAGAGTTTCGACTCAGTTTCTTCTCAGTTTTATGTTTTGTTGTTCATCTGTTTTCGAACCATGGTTATTTCGAGTGGTCAAAACTAGCCTTGAGTATTACCTATAGTGAGCGACGTCATAATATGTCTGCATGGATGCATTGTGCTGTCGATCGAGTTCCATTCGCACCGAATAAGCATTCGCATATGCGTTCTGTGAGAGATCATTCGCCAATTTTCACACAAACATAAATTATTCAGAGATCGCTGATAATGGTATTTGTAATCTTTACTCAGTAAAAGAGTACGAATCGGAAAGTTATTCAAGTGCTCTTCTCGGAATATTTCACTTCTCACCAAATCTTTCTTCTCATTAGTTTCGTGATCTTCGAGCATTTGATAGAGGGAGATGAAGATGGTGATGTAATTGACTATGTACAGCACCAGCACTCTGAAATACATAATATTATTGTTTTGTCAGTTTTCTATTTTACGATATGTTAAGATAATTACTTCTCAAGAATTTATAGTTCTTGTTTTTCTATGATAGATGCTCCGAGCGTTCCTGGGAACAACAACATGCATAGTTTTAGGAAGAACACACCAATTATAGGAACATAAAGTTCTTGAATTTGTAATCATTTATGGTAATCAAAGTTTTACCTGCACAGCTGAAGTTTGAGAGCGAATTTTGGATGATGTTTCTCAGCTACTCCAATGAGATCGAAGACTGCAGGGAATACGAGAGAGATGGCAGAGACAGTCAGAGACACAGCGTTCTTAATTAAATCAACCGTCAATTAACACATTTCTCAACTTTTCTACAAAGCGAATTTTCGAGTACACCACTCCATTCAATAACAACAGGAACAGTCTGAAATTCGTAGTCATTAAGAAATATCGATTAATCCAAAACCTGTCTGAAGAAGGAAGCTTCGTGCATTATCTTCTCGTTCTGCAGAATCGACGAGGTGCTGCAACATAAGTTTTAACAATTAAATTACATTATTAAAAATAACTGACTAAATGGCCCAGACAGAGAATGCGAGCATGCCGAATATGAGGGAATTCGTGAGCACTCGTAGAAGACCAAGAGTGCAACTGAAATATCGAGATTATTTGACTTGGAAGGTAGATTTGAAAGGAAAATTTCCGTTTTAAATACCATATTCAATTATTGAATAAATTTATAATATAAAAAGCTGACGTCAATTTCGCTTTCTGCTTTACATTGTACTCTGCGATCGCTTCCTGAAAAAAAATGATCGTTAGACTAGAAACTGAAAGTATCAATCTGTCTTTCACTGTGTTGTTGTCTCGTTGACACATGATCGTCTTCTGCCACTGAGTTTGCCGAGAGAACAATTAAGTTCACGTTGCGCATTCACAAGAAACATTGTAAAAGTCGGTAAAGAGAAAATGAATAGTATTGCTCACTCTGAACTTGATAACATTGGCCATGGAAACATTTGTGGCCGTCTCTGGATTACCGATTGTGTAATCCAATCCAGTGAAGGTCTTCCAATTGAACACATACCTAATCACAATTATTTTGTTGATTGGACAATTTTTCCCCTTAAAGGAGGAGTGTCAGCAAAATATCTTGGCACGATTACCCTGAGGGAGGGAGGTGGAATACTGTAAGAACAATCGTCCGACGTCTGCGATGGAACTCGCTGCCTAGACAAATGCGCGTATGCAGATGGGCAGAAATTAGCAAGAGTGCAAATCCTCCCTCCCCTCCCTCCTCCCCAGCGGGGGAGACAGCGCACGCAAATTCGACACGAGAGAGAAAGTTGACCGACAGAATTCTATAATCGCGCACGCGTGCGCGGCACTTGAACCTGGTTTCCCTGAGCACTGTAGCTTCTTTGTACGCGCGTATTTCGCTTCGGAGAAAAGATAGACCTTCCAAATTTTGGATTTCTATTATCCTTCATAAGGGTAAGCGAATAATATCACAAACTCCACATCCTATTTTTGCTGACACTCCTTCTTTAATGAGAACTGAGATTTCAAGAAGAAAGGGAATGTTTTCAACATCGAGATGAGAAGCAAAGAATTGGATCTACAATAGACTCACTGTTCCGTTTTGCCCGACGAAATCTTCGAAGTTCTCGCATTCGCAGCCATTCTGAACATTTATTTTATATATTAAATTAAATATTGAAAACATTATTATGCGTTATTCAGATCACATAAACAACCAAGAAATGAACACTTTCTCACTTTCGTAAAATTAAGACGAACGACAGCGCGATTATAGCAATATTGGAGAGGAAGTAGGCCAGGGGTATCTGAAAATGAGAAATTGTCAAAGCAAGCTGTGAAAAGCGACGCGTTATCCATTTAGTATTTATTTACAGTTTGAGCATCAATTGTATAGCTAGAGTAGATGAATTTTGCTCGCATACTCGATATGTGATCGTTTCTCCTATGAAGTTTTCTTGACTGTAGAATCCATAAAAGAGTAAGGAATATTTGAAGTAACCCTGAAAATAGAGGTTTATTCATTTTCAATGTTACAAAAGATTGACATATCTCATGAAGACAAAAAAGGAATATGTTTTTTTTGAAAAAAAATGTCGGCGTACCTCTAATCCGAATATGGAGTATATCGAATCAGCCCTCGCTCTCTCTTCAGGAGGCATCACTTTGATTGGTGCGGTACGATTGTAGCGACCCTCAACGGCCATTGTCTTATTTTATTGAATTGTTTTACCAATTGATTTTTTTTGTATCCCGCGCTTCCTGTTAACAGGGTTCTTAGCTGTTTTCCCAGTACGCCCGCTGACGAATACGATAGAAGAAAAAAGTCTATTCCTTCGTGAGCTTTACTTTGATTTGTTTTTCCTATCGATGTCTATGTCACCTCTACCGTAAAAGTAACAAAACAATGACCAACTCACAATATCATTCTTCGCATCTGCTAACCACTCGGGAACAATTACGAAGATGCCCATGATCAGAGTGATCATCACATTCACACCTGACATATTTTTTTATAAAAACTCTTTTTGTTAAAGAACGAAAGCCAGATAACAGAACGTGCAAAATTTATAGTTAACAATGAGGTTATGACTTGCCTAGTACCCATCGGAGGAATGTGAAATAGGAGGAAACGACGGACCCGAAGTGACCTGAAACCAATTTTATTTTTCCGATTCACCACCTTTCGATCCTGATCTGGACACAAAAAAACTTACTTTCAATTTTCTTGATCTTCATCTCCCATGGTATCAAATAGATCTTGAGATTTACAAAGAGACGAGAGAATTGACGCATTCCACGAGACATCTCAATATTATTTCAATTGCGAAGTTGTGAGTTGTATCTCTTTATGAACAGTGATTTATAATAAAATTATATTTAATTGTCTCAATTTGAAGCAGAACACTGTATGGTTAGAATGAAGGAATTGTAAAGAAAAAAAACTGACATCGGTTCGAATGAGCTGCACTTTGGAGACTTTCGCTTGCTGCTTCTTCAGATGTTTCTGTGCGACACTGAAACAGATACATAAATAATAATTATATAACTTATGCTAATTTCGTTATAATATATTATTCATTATCAGCTACAATCAAGAAATATCAACAATCGATTGGATATTGAACTGACATGAGTGCCTTCCTCTTCCTCGACATACTCCATGGTTCTTCTCTCAACTTCGCTATGATTTCCTTCTTTTGTTGGATCATTTCCTGAACGAATATAATTCAGTTTTATCAGTTACATTATAAAATCTCTTAGAATTATTGAACTGTTGGATTAAAATTAATAACGGGGGGAGGGGGACTCACAAGAATTCGATCCTTGGATATTCTGGGTATTCCGTCCTCATCAACTTCTTCGTCTTCGTCGCCCTCTCTGAAATTATATTATTAAAATATAGTAAAATAATATATTTAGGATAATTCCGAGCTGCACAATACAAATTCTCGTAGGGAATTGCATGAGACGCGAAACAACAGATCGAATACAATAACTACACAACATCTTCTCACTTCTTTCGATAATCGCAAACCTCTTCACGCAAAATATCAATTTTTGGGATGGTGAGATATCGTAAAGGTCACGACTAATATTCTACTGTCTACTTCACAAGCGGGGGAGGAGCAAGGGAGAGAAGGGACATATCGAATTTCGATCCGAGACAGAGGAACGAAAAAAAACAGAGTTTGTTTCTGCGAAAGTGCACTCCCACAACCAATTCCTGCTTGAATACAACACAAATATTTACAAAAATATATTTATTAACTTACCGATCGAGCCATAATTTGTTTTGTGATCGAAGATGGAACGAAGACGATCGACGAAAGAGCGAGAAGAGATCATTCTGCAATTATTTCACTTTTCAGAAACAATTTTCACTAACTCATGAAATTTCAACCATTTCAACCTGGTTCCATAGTTCTTATGATCTTTCATGATTCTGCTCATTCTCCACGTGTATATTGGCAACTAATTGATTGATTGCTGGATAAGTCTGCATTTCTGGTTGAAGGAGAGTGGGAGAGAGAGGGATTGGTCAGAGAGGGACGAGAGAGTGTGTGGATGGAGGAGAGTGGGAGAGAGAGGGATTGGTCAGAGAGGGACGAGAGAGTGTGTGGATGGAGGAGAGTGCAGAGATGGCAACTGACTACTCCCAATGTTCGATGAGAGAGAAGAGGATTCGTCTAGTGATCGGCTTGAGTTTATCGAGAATGAGAAGAGAGAGAGGAAATGAGGGCAATTGCGGTTGAGGTAAAAGAGGGAGAGAAGAAGAAGATGAAGAGGAAGGAGAGGAAGGTTATGGGAGAAGGGGGAAGTGGCCATTAAATGGAGAATGGACTACCTTTCCACACGATTGCTGCTTAAATGAGTTATGAGTCTCAGCTTTTTTTTGTTGCACCTGCTATAAACTGCACACCAAATGATTCCACAGACCGGTCAAGCCTACAAAAAGGGGTTGGGAGTGAGAGACCTTATAAGATCGAGAAGGGCTCTGTCTCTTTTACCAGTTTACACACACTCTTGAGCTAATCATGTGACACAGTGAGCATTAACGTTCCTTCAATTTGTGATTTCATTTCGTTTTCGTTAAAATTGTTCGAAATGTCGTGATCTCTAGTCGTATTTCACCCTTTCGTCAGTCAGTTTACGAGAAGTTGATCAGGTTATAAAACCTTTGCACACAACAAATCGACGCGTCGTCTCTCACTCTCAACATTCCGATCGTCGTCCAATTGTTTATGGACGATCAACGAGAGAATCAAAGAACCATTTCCGGGTCAAAATGCGAATCTTGGAATGTCTAGGCCCCATCCCTGATCATTATGAATAATTAGTTCCTCACAACTCGATGCTTTCTGCCCTCGGTATTTGTTCCACATGATAAGGTGCCAAACAGAATTCCACAACTGCGATAATTGAGAAAATAATTTAAAAGAAAATACAACAACAAGGGAAGAGCATAGAATAAGGTAAAGTTAAAGGTGATTCTTACTACCGGAATCAAGAGAAATTTACGTCGACTAGCGATTACTCTGCTGGGGCTCACCGGTAAGGCTGGTTCGCCTTACCGGTGAGCCCCGGCAGAGTATAGAATGAATGAGAGACGTGAAATATACATAGGCACTTCTGCTGAAGCCCGGAACAGGCCAATCAATAGTCGATGCGCTTTTGAAATGAGCATTTCAAATGGCATTGTTCATTGTTCTTAGATTCCCTTTTTTTGATGATTCCGGGCTTCAGCAGTAGTGCCGAAATATAATTATAATTAATACTGTCAGCAAATATGTGTAGCACGTTCAAGAATACACGCATTGTCAAGTTATTCAAATATAATCTGAACTGACCAATACTGAGCTCCTTCTACTCAGTCTGCTCTGCTCATCGTCAGTTGTATCATGGGCGACTTCGCCCGTCGACGTTGATGACGTCATCCTCTTGATCTTTGATCTCTGATCTCTCACCCTATCACTCCCATTTCATGAACCCATGCCGGGTCGGTTTCTGTCCCTGCAAGGTACTGTATATGTAAATTATCGATCTATAAAAGGAAAGGGTAAATCGGAACGGCGTGCCAAGGAAGTTGGCTAATTCAGGAGAGGCAGATCAGATTATGTAGGGAGCGTGTACTGAAAGACGAGAAGGGAGGAGAAGGACCTCGAGGATGCGATTGAGGGGAGAGAGAGAAGGGGGAGAAGGAAGGAGAGAGAGACTTGAGCCTCTCTCTCTTGCGACAAATGATGGGATGTCATTGACTGATTAGAGAACATGCCGATGCAAGTCGGCTTCAACGAGATGCGCAATTATTGATTGATTATCAATTGATTAATAAAATGTTGGGACTGAGAAATGGAGGTTTGAGGTGTGGAATCACAATCAGATAACACCTCGATCTCTACTCAAAAATCTCTAGAGCAGTTGGCTCTCTTAGACCATCAATTACTCTTTTTCTCTTGAGGGAGAAGAGGAAGAGATGAGGAGAGAGTAATAGTGATGAGATGATGAACATGAGAGTAAAGTCAGTTCACGATGGATGATTGGTCTTCTGAGAGAGAGAGAGAGATATGGACTTCCGCTGTTTACCTCCAGTGTGACACCTCCAATCCAATCCATTCCCATCACTTCTCTCTCTTAATCGGGCGACACCTCAGATGTGTAACACGAACGTCCCCATAGTGGATGGTGGTGAGACTTATCTCGCGGATCTCTCTCTCTCTCTCTCTCTTTCTCTCCCCATCTCGACCCATTCCATTGAGCCCGCTTATTTATGTCGGCGCCCGGGGCCGCATTAATGGACCCTTCGGAAAGCTGTGTGAGACATGGACGCATTTCAACCAATACTCGATCACACTATAAAACAGCGAATTACGGTAGCTACCGTAGTCTAGAGAGTGCAGAGGGTACAGTATAACATTAGAAACTGACAGATACAGTAATTATACACAGGTATCAACGTTGAAATCGATAGAGGCTCCGCAACGAGACCACCAAATTCAACGGCGGCGGTCAGCACTTTTATTGAAAAATTGATTTAAAAATGTAATAAAATTCGTCCGTTTGCTGATAATCACTGAAATGTGCCGGCAGTTGACATAATGATGAACCCTTTTCGGATGCAAGAAATGCCCGTTCGGTGTTGTTTTACCCTGTATTTTCTCCCTCTTCTTGTTATCAGCCATGTTACCCATCTCTCGAAGGAATACGAAGGCAGCACCGACATCATTGGTGCACCTGAGAGTGACCCTTGGTGCACCTGAGAGTGACCCTTGGTGCACCTGAGAGTGACCCTTGGTGCACCTGAGAGTGACCCTTGGTGCACCTGAGAGTGACCCTTGGTGCACCTGAGAGTGACCCTTGGTGCCAGGTAGATCATCGCTCTAATTTTCTGTGTCATCCAATCAATCACTTGAGACATGCAAGGGAAGTTGAGAATAGAGGAGATGAGAAAAAAGAGAGATGAGAGATAAGTTGGAAAGACACACTCTTTCTCTCATTTCCTTCCCTCTGTCACTCTTGATCTACTCAAAGATGATGGGGACGAGGGCATTGTTCTTATTATTTACATTTAAACCCTTTCTTGCCCCCTTTCACAATTCAATTTCTTGTGTGCAATCCTATGACGGAACAAATATTATTGATTGACTGCAATGGGAATGCATTGTGGAGTACGATAATTATTGATTCAGTCGAAATACGAATAATTTAATGACCCCTTTTTCATTGTGTTTTCTTATAAGACCGAGGTCGACCTGGATAACAGTTATGATCTCATGTGAATTGAGAACGAACTCGATTGAGCACTGATCGAATATTCGTTGCATTTATAAAAAAAAAACTGAAAAAAAAACTGTTCTACGTCCTTGTGTTCGCTGATGTGTTTTTGCACAAGACTTAGATATGAGGTAATAATTAGTTTTATTATTGATATTCTGTGAATATGTCTTCTCATCAAAACCTGGAACCGTAGATAAGTGAGAGCGCACTAAGAAGCGAAAACTCGTTATGAGAGAAAAAAAACAAGGCAAAATTCTATGATCTAGCACCTAAGAGAGTTACTTTAGAAGCACGACAAACTATCACAGTTAACATGAATTCGAATTTGAATATAGAATTTGGATCTCTTCATTTCACACCCAATCTTTCTCGATCTAGAGACGAAAAAGAAGGAGAAATGGCGAGATCGCAATTCGTATTTCAAACTCTACGTGTGGATGACAAGAATAAGTGGAAGAAGCCAATGATGATAACTTAGATAGATCACAAAAGAAACGAAAACAATACAAAAAATGTCATGTACAACAATACTTCCGAGATCATCACCCTCATATTCTCTACTACTCCTTTCCCAGTCCTGCTAACGTCACAAAACACAGTCAAAAATTAAGACTACACATAAGACCAATTTACAACAAAAAAAATCTCGAAAGATCAGCAGGTTATAGCAAGATCCCACAAGGAACCAAATAGCAGCAGAGGTACTGTATCTATCCATTATCGATTATCTTCGTTTGCCCGTTACAATATCTCCGATGACGTCATCCAATCCGAGACTTCTCATCGCTGCTCTCATTCGAGTCAATAGGAACTGAGCGTAGTCCTTCGATCCCGATGTCAACTACAATTAATCAATCGAATGTACTCTGCTCATCATTGAAGAGTATAATGCATTACTCAGAATTATACGTTTTTTTATAATGAGCAAAAAAAAAGGCCGGAGTTAGTCCCCCCTCTTCCATTAGCATGTAATCAATCAAAAATAAATCAGTTCCCATATATTACGGTAAGCATACAGTATCCGTGAATTACCGTACCTTCTTGGTGCAAGTCACGACGACGTTATCCTCGTCCTTCATACTCATCTGGGAGCACGAATTGAATGCAGTGAGCAGTTTGGTGACGACCTGAGAATCAATGAGATCAATTGCCGTACTCATAATATCGTATACTATTTTTTCATCTATCGAATTCGACATGTGAGACACAAAGAGGTCACAGAATCGCATTTCTCATCGTTTGTAAAACGATTTCTTTTTCAAAAATGGTAGTCCAAAAATCATCCGAATACAGCGACGTAAGTTCTATGCATGTTTGATATGCACTCTGACCTCGTGCACTACTGCTGGAATCTCCTTTTCGGGTACTGTAGGCAGCACATTGAAGACGACGATTCCCGCAGGAGAAGTGATAGAATCGAGCACACTCAAAACATACGGTTGAATACGATATATCGGAAATAATACGATATAAATAATATTCCTATTTAGAGATTCTCCGATTTTGAGGCTTGCACATTTTTAGTCAAACATAAAAATTCGAAAAATCACTACTCAACCGCAGTAACCTATCTACTGTATTCCTTCCCCCCATCAACCTACCGTATCATCTCCTCACTGAGGAATGAATTGACGGGACAGGGTCGTCGCTTGTCGAGATCACATGCATCCACTACGATCACGTCGTATGACAGACCTGAAAAGGATCGCGATTCCACAAATGAACAGGGGGAATATAAATAATACCGCGATATTTTTTAATTACTATAGGCACACATATCTCATAAATTGCATAATCTGTTCCAAAAAAAGTACTGTTTGATTATTAACCTCTCTTCTTCTCCATCTTCATATAATCAATTCCATCTCCTAATATCGTCCTTCTCTCGTCTCCAGTTGCATCGCCCTCTCGACGCACCTCAAATTATAATACGATAATACTAAGAATACTTTTTATCCCACTTGGAAATTATCATAGCACGTGATGAGTGTGTATTCATGTACATCCTTCATAACATGCTTATCTCTTTCATTCTTACGATTAGTTCCTTATTATTTTAGATTATGTGCTCTGTGATGAATTTGACGTATATGTGTGTTTCAAATCCTTCAATAACTACCGTACCTCTTTGACTCCAAACCACTCATTCGCCAGCTTCACGACCGCCTCATCCTTCTCGATTACGGTAATGTTGAGCTGCAAATTATATTTATTTTTTCTTTAATTTGCATAAACACTTTTTTCCATTTCATTAACAATTTACTCCCTTTTTTTTCCAATGGGAGAAGGCTGATTTGACATTTGGTTTGCGCATGATTTTAAAAAGTGGAAAATTTAATAATTTTTTTAAAAAGTAGCCAATCTGACATTTCTCTTCATTCCCGTCCAGAACATATCGAGATTGCCCCCACCGAGACCAATCGAGAGAATCTGAAAGAGAGAGAGGAAAAGAATTTGATTAATTAACATTCACTCATATTTCACACTTATTGTAGACGTCTTCAATCGATATCGGAGTCAGACTACCGTAGTTCTACTTCCTCTTCTATTACCGTACTCCTCACCTGATATGGCGGTCGTTGTCTCGGTTGTTCTTCCACCAATGGAACTGGTCCCATCACGAAAGGAGCTGCAGCCAGAGCAGAGACATACGCATTCAGAATTCGACGATGGGAAGCTGACCAGAATCGAGTGTCGGAGGATTCAAAGGTGTCCTCTTCTGCAAGGAGGGCAATCGATAATATGAGATATGACACCAATAATGTGTATGCTTCTATCGACGACATAGAGTACTTCGAGTGAACGTTAAATATCTCAAGTTATAGCGTGCGATAGCAAAGCAAACAAACATTTCTATCGCGACTCTTGTCGAACATATTTTTTATGAGAAAGAAATGACTCATCATAGGCAATGTTAGACATTATTTCATAAGTCCTATTAGTTATTATTTCACAAATGCATTTATTGTCGTAATTATTTTGAGTTAATCGATTGCCTCCTATTGTGGTGACCTCTTGGTGGAATGAGCATCACAGTCGTCTCTGCATCTCCCTCATCGGCTCCCTCTGTGAACAATTGACGACGAACCATCGAAGACGATCTGAGACAACAATACTTTAGTTAGGGTGATTACGCACATTGCAACTCTTTTTTCAAGAAACTATAAAAACAAACGAAAATGACTATGTCGCATAGACTACGTGACTTGCACGAATATCATAACAATCCACTGTTTACTTTCCACTCGGGACAACTGACATGTGAATTAAATGTTGCCCTTTCACAGTTCATTTTCTCCCTGTAATCATACTACGGACTGCATGATGAATATGCATGAAAAAAACATGACTCATTGAAATTTGTTTTTTTTTCGTGAGTAAGGAACATCGTTTTCTCCATAGGTAAAAAGGTACGTAAAAAAACGACGAAGCCAACCCACATTTTGACATTTCAAAGCCAATTTTTGAAAAATCCAACCCACATTTTTGGTTTTTCAGGGAAAAAAATTGAAAAACCAGCCCACATTTATAGTGTTGTATGCCCATTTTTGAAAAAAAAACCAAACCCACATTTTCGACTTTCCCTAACGCACGCTTTTGACCTATGGTTTTCTCAACTTGTTTCCTTCTTTCCGGTCTCACAATGTAACTTACAATCCGGGAATGACGCTGTCGACAACTCGATAGCAGAGTCCAGTGATGGTAGAGCAAGCACGATCGATTTCGTGCTGAACATTAAATGGCATTAGAGCAGTCGTAATCCTATTTTACTCATCCTCCGTCATACATTTTGCTTACAATAAATCCAGATAGATACATATAAACGCGCAAAATAACAACACGGAAGTTATACGTTGTCGCGTGCAAAGTTATTTATGCATGTTTGTGCTCTGCATGCCAGCTCAACTAGAGAGACAGACAGTGCAGTTGAGAAAACAAGCGAGAACTCGACTTGACCTATGCAGGAAGTAAATATGCTGACCTCTTGGAGTGTATTCTTCGCCTTTTCTCCTATTCCCGCTCGTCCGTAGGTATCGTCCAAAATCACTTGTTTCGCAGTTATAATGTAGACCTGAGGATCGATTAGTTCGCGTCGGCAATTAATCAGCAAACATTTAGTAGTTCACTGTTTTAAAAGTATTACTAGAAGGTCGAGCTATAAAAGTAACCACATGAAATTAAGCGAATGGCACGACAATTTATTTCATATTGATTCTCGAATCAATCCAATTTTTGGCATGATAATTTATCTAATTGAATCTTTTAGTGTGAATGGAGCCCATTATGAACCAAGTTGTGAATCATTAGAGAACGAAACGAAGAAGAAGCCACTTACCATAATATAAACAAGCGCACAGACGCCGATCATCGCAATGAAGAAGTTGGCCGATCCTCGTCGGAAGCACATTCGAAGAAGTCTGTCTGATTGACTCGAGAGGAAACCTCAATTCACCAAGTCACAAACCGTGTTGCGATGTTTAGCTACATCATCTACCTCGAACCTCTTTCAGATTCGTCAATTATCGTTTTATACGAAACGTCATGCTCTTCCCGGGTGATCAAATGAACAGATAGGAAACTAACCTCGTCGACCGTCTTCTCCCCGCTTCTCCCATGCATGCGAGCCTCCAGAGGAAGCCAGCAAGCCTCCCACCATCACTGAATAAGAACACTTTGAAACGAGGGAAAGCGGGACGGGCAAGTAAGAAATTGAGCAACATCAAAGCAGTATGAGTAGTGAACACTGTGTGAGGTGATGGGAACGTAACTGCTTCAAAACGACCATGAATACAGTGAAATTACAACGAATAAAAAACGCCTTGAGGGAAGCAGCCGCTCTACGCGACACGTGACGCGCATGTTCGGTTGAGCGAACGATGTCTACTGGAGCACGATCACGACCTCTCTGAGTATGTTTAAATTTTTTTATTATTATATTTACCTATTTTAATGTATATTGAATTGAATTCTTCTTCTTATTCATTTTCGCTGCAGTGAAAATGCAATGATAGAACGAAATAGGCTAAACTCGCATTCGAGGTCGAAAAAAACAGTTTTGCCCATTTAAATATGTCCATACTTATCGTACTGTACATATTAATGTTCTTCGGTCTCCTATTCGTATAATATGCCTATACACACTGTCTTATGCCCACTCGAGATCTCTCGGCTATTCTCTCAACTAATAGCTCAATCCTGTCTTCACTGACTCCCAACAGTCTCCCCTCTACAGAGAGACGAGAGAGTGTGTGAATAGAGGAGAGTCTCTCAATGGGGATCATTGACTGTCTTGTAAAGGGAAGAGGATGAGACTGAGAGATGCTCTCATTTCTTTTCCATGCAATCCTCACTGCCTCTCAAGCCTCCCCAGCTGACCATCCAGGTACATCTTAATTTGTCTTACTACTGAATTTGAAAAAAATTGTTTGGAATGAAATTAAGTAAGAAAAAATAATCTGGTACAATTTGATGTCTAATGATTCAAACCTTTTTCCAATCTTGTCCTACTGTTCCACATCTATCAAAGACATATCTCTTATCTTGAGATGCGCATAACGAGAGTTTGAATCGCTCACGTCAGAGAGCGCAAAACATGGGAGATCACATCTTTTTTTCCGTGCTTTCTCAAACAAATCAGAGGTTCATGCTTTCGATATGGGAATGTGGAGTTTGGAACTCGAAAAAGAAGAGTGTTTTTTTCTTTATGAGATGATTTGAACCTCCTCCCAAGGAAGGGATCGGGAGTGAAGGGGAAGGAAGGAGACATCGAGAGAAACTCTCTCACTTTCACACATGCATTACCATCCTTTCAGATAGTCTCACCTCAAGTCTCCCCTTCATCTCGCCCTTCAATTCCACATCACCAATTCAAATATGAATTAGAAGAGAAATCAGAAATACCGAGTCCAATGGTCAAGTGAGTCTCTTTCTTTATACTGTCACTGTCAAGAAGTCACTGTCCGAGAGTACTTTATCGATTATGAAATATCATATATACACACGGAAGAGACAATACATTCATTCCTTCTCACGTGCATTCTATAATTCATTCCATAATTCATCTCCTCCCTCTTTCCTGTGAGATACCCGCAAACACACTGAAATGTAGTACTATGATTGTAGAATATAATAATGAAAATACAGTTGATATCACATATTTATCCTTTGCGAGGGAAAGATATCAAAAGGGCTGAAAATGGCAGTAAATCTTCACATAGCAGAAAATTAATTTTCTTCATCGGTAAAAAATCTGAAAGAAAGCACGGGCAGGATCCAATTTTCATGTTGGATTGGATTACATACTCATTTCCTGTATCTAGATTTCCAATTATTTTCTCGCATTTAGCTAAACACAAAATTTGAGATGGAAACCCATCCTTTCGCAATTTTCGATGCGTTGAAAACTCCGATTTAAAAATAAATTTAACTGATCAAAATGGCACTCTAATTGTAGATACTCGATTCCGTGCTCCTCTCCTCTTCCAAATTCGCCCTACTTCTTCACAGGTAATTCTAGACGTCGCCTTTTGTTTGCCATCCCCAAATTTCTAGGAAAAGGGCTAGGTATGGATAGAGACGGAATTGCTTCATCAGAGAAACAATTCAAATTAATTTCCTTCACTCAGATTTCATTCATTTATTTGATACACGGTATTTAACTAAATCTCGTTCCACTCTATTATCACTGCAGATATTAGGAGCTACCGTAATCTGTCCTCATGTATCTTCTTTGCAGGACCCGCAGCGTACTCCGACTCATCTCCTATCAATATTTTCCATTTCCTTCTCAGTCTCATCACTTTCACTCTTCTATGTGTTTGCTACATTGTATTCTTCCTCATCTGACACAATTTATTTTTATGAGAATTCACTCCATTTTCCCAATGAGAAAGTCATATTTCTTCATTATCCCCTTGAACTTTTGGTCAATTTTAGAGGAGGAATGCAGAAAATGTCTCGGTTTTAGTGGTAGTTCGGCCATTGGAATCTCCCGTTCACCGAGTTTCTCTTTTCTCTTTTGATCGTTCTTCTTTCCCTCCACTTTTTATCAATTAATCGCACTTGTCTTATCATTGCTATCAGTTCCTACACACTGCCCGTACCATCCACCCGTACCAGTGAGAAGAGAGAGAGAGAGAGAGAGAGAGAGAGAGAGAGACGGCAGGCAGTCGGAAGAGAGACAACGCGAAAGGGGGAGAGTCTTCCCCCCGTGGTGAGACGAAATGCGAAGTGGTGGGCGGAGTCAGCGTTTCGAATCCCGCCCTCTGACTTGGTTCGCACGCTAGTGATTCACACACAAGCCAAGTAAAGCACAAGAGATGTTCCAACGCTTGAATTGAATGTGTAACTGAGTTCAGATCAATTTAAATTATCTAAACTTGATAGGAATTTAATCCAGGGCTGGACGATCTGAACCAAATCTGGAATTGGTCCCTCGACTCCACTGAATCCACTAACCCCTGTTAGTTCTTTCGCCCTCATTCGGTTTGTTATTCGGTTTTGCCCTGAGGGGGCGAGGGAGGGGGAGGGGGCGGTGCCCCTCCGTACCACCCCGTCCCCTCCCCCGGTCCCCCCCGCACTCTCGATTACTCTGCGTCTCTGCCCCGTTCGAGAGCGGTTGCCTCCAAGGGAGACATTTCTCTCTTTGGGAAGAACAGATATGAATATGTCTGGTATCTCTGGCCGTTCTCGCTCCGTTCCGCCCGGCTGCCTGGTACCAAGTGTGTGTGTGGCTCCATTTTGGAGTGAAGGGGGCGGAGTCTCGAGTCATAAAGGAGGAAAGAAACCACCGAAAGGAGAACAACTGATATGCATGATAGAGATAAAGGAACGGGACAAACAATAGTAAATATGAGAGACGAAAGATCGGAGTTTCACTACAGTTTCTCACACACCATAGGCAATTTCAAGTGATTTGTTATGGAATGGTTGAGCGGAGAGTATGGTTCAAAGACAAAAGATCAAAGAACAATTGACCACTGTTAGTCTGGAGGTGTTGATTGATGATGAGGCTGTTTGTGACCTTCTCTCTCTCAGAGACACTTTTTTCATCGTTTCTTCTCCTCTTTGCTATCTTCAACACCAATGTGTAATAGAGATGAAACGGGGAGAAGAGAGAGAGAAAAAAAGAGAGTGTTCCGAACTACAAAAAACGTGCATTTGATAAGCAGCCATGAAATGATTTCACATTGGTCTTCTCGTTGCTAATAAAACAGCACACTTTTCAGCACCTAAAGGAAAAAATATTTCCAACAAAAAAGTGTAACCTTTTCGTCGCGAAAAGTCAACTCCCATTATTGTCTACACCACTGTAAATTTAAGAGTAAATTGAAAACAATTGTGTCCTTTCAGTTACGGGACACTCCATCCGAACTATCTATGAAATAGCGGACACTCCATCCGAACTATCTATGAAATAGCGGACACTCCATCCGAACTATCTATGAAATAGCGGACACTCCATCCGAACTATCTATGAAATAGCGGATTAAAGTACGACAAACACTTCTACTTTGTTATGACAGCATGTCTCTCTATCATAAACATCCATTGATATCAGAGGCTTCACCCCCTCAACTAATGGCGCTCGTTCAATCTGAGTGTGCATGTATTCGTTTCACTTGGCTTCAAGCCAAGAAAGTCTCTAGTCGTCTGATCCTCTCGTTTCGCCCACTCTCTCCCGTTTTCTAACCTTTCTCGACACTATTTGGACGTGTGTTCGGAGGTTACAGTTGAGCGTATTTCTTCATTATCGCTTCTCAATCTTTTTCCTTCTCTCAATCGTCTCTTTTATTGATAAATGACACTCTTCTATGGAATGAAGAGAGAAGAGCAGAAAGGTGACAAAAAAAGCTCGTGAGAGTGATATTCTGTTATCGTTATCAGTGGATCTCTCTCTCTCCAAATTCCCGCATGATTCGTCACATTTACTCTCTTCTTCTACGTAATCACAGTAGATTCTCTACAACCTCCCATTAAGCCCCTGAATCTGCTTGCACTCCACTAATAATCACTACTATCTGCTCCCTCTCTCTCTATAATTACGAACCGAACACAGATTGCAATCGCCAACTGATTCTGCCGCCTACCGTACTCGAATATTTTGTTTACCGGGCCGCAAAGGCGGGGCGAGATACGGTAGACATGTTTTTCTCTTGTGACTGGCAGTCGAAAAGGGGGAAAGTGAGGGGAAATCCCCAGTTTCCGTTCGGTATTTAGAGGGATTGTGATGAGTGACGATTGGTCCGTTGGCACACTTTCTAATGATGGTTGAAATGAGGTCGATTCGGTCATAGAAAATGTCTGTCCTTGGAAAGTACACAGGGAACAGTTCCCTGTCTCTTTCTGTGTGTCTCACAGATGTGGAAAGGGGTTCGAAACGGAGAGAGAGAGAGAGAGAGAGAGAGAGATCTGTGTATTTGTGTTGTCTCTTCTCTTTGTGTTCCCATAGGTTCTTTCACCATCATACCTTGGAACATCCCCCCTCCGAAAACTTCTATAAATTGATATCTCTTCATTTTCTGAATTTTCCGCCTTCTTGAGATACCCACTTAGCTACTGCGTCTTTGTCTTGGCAAATACATATTTGGAACAAAAAACGTTATCCTCTTTCTCTTTTTCCCTCGAATTTTTACCCACTCCAACAACTCGACTTTTCTCTTCTCTCTGCGTGGGGAAAAATGGCGTATGACATGGGAGTGGAGAGAGAGAGAGAGACCAGTTTGGTCGTGGGGAGGAGGAGAAAAAAAGAGGATGCGTAAAAAACTTCCCCCTCCCATCCCAAAAGTGCACAAAATAGAAAACGGTGGTTCGAATTGGAATTCCCTCTCTTTCTCTCGTCTTTGACCTACCCTCTCTCCCTCTCCCTCCACATCATACCACATGCAACCTTACAAAAAAGGGGTTTTGGAGTGAGAGCGTGCGAAGCCGAGAGGGACTCTCTCACTTTTGAACACTCTCTCATCCTGACCCCTCTATGGTTTGGAATGATCTCCCTCGTCTTCTCATCTCTTCTCTTTGGTGGTTTCGTAACTTCTCTCTCTCTCTCTCTCTCTCTCTCTCTCTCTGAAACATTCTTCTCCCCCCGTTTTTTTGCTGCCTAAAATCGATGAGACGCTGTGTGGAGAGAGCTCTTTTTTCCACCGAGATGCAAGGGAGTCCTGGGGGAGGGGAGGAGAAGTCCGAGAGGAACATTGAGGGGAGGAGAGAGGAGAAGAGAGGGGAGAGAGGGGGGAAGAGGGGAGAGGGGAGGAGAGACCTAGGGGAGGAAGGAGGAGGAGGGGAGGTGAGACGGGAGAGGGAGGTGAGAGACAGGGAAAGAAGAGAGAGAGGACGCAAACATTTCACGTGAGGATAGAGCGTTTTTTGAGCCTCGGCGCCCCCTTCTCTTCGTTTCTCTTCCCCCCCCCCCTACCCCTAGACCCCCTCTCCCCCCCCTCTCTCTCTCTCTCTCCCCACCCCTAGCTCTGTCGATGTTTCGTTCGGAGAGAGAGAGCGAAACGTTTGCTAGTTCGCTTCTATCTCTTTTTCTTCTTTCTTCTCCTCTCTCTCAAAAACATTTTGTGATACCCGATGCGTGACCTCGTCCGCTTTTTCACCACTACTTCCGCTCAATCGATCCATTTTTTGAAAGATGAAAAGTCAGTTGTCGGTTCCCCTCCTACAGTACCCCCCTAATCCCCGGTTTTCCCTCAAAATTCGACGGGTTTCGTCCGAACACACACGCAACATTGCCAAATGAGAATTGCCTTCTCCCTTCCCCCAGTCTCTCACTGAATTTGCATGGGGTGCTTTGCCTCTATGAGAAGACAGATAGAAACTACCGCCCAGCTGTCGGGTTTCGATCGAAAGAGGAGGAAATGGAAGAGAGAGAGAGAGAGAGAGAGAGAGACCCAAAAGGAGGCTCTCGAACCCCCTCCCTCCTCTCAACCATCATTGATCTACCCCCATTCTCAATGTTGCATCTCGAAAATTGAACCACTAAAGCATCTCTCGTCACAATCGATCACTACGGTCTCTCTCTCTAAAACAGTTCACGATTCGCTTTCTTTCTCCCCTTTTTTTGTCTCGTTTTGTGTGGAGAACGCGTTCCTTCACCGGTTTTCCCTCCGCTTCTCAAGCTGTTCCATCGGAGAAATCAATCGATATCCCCAAATCAATCAATATTCCATCGTCAACGACTGCAGAATGACATCATCATTTTTTACTGTATTTAGCAAGTACACTTTTGTTTTTTTTCATCTCAATATCTTGAAAGGTCTTCTATCGTTATATCTGAATCCCACGGGTCGACATCGATATTTCTTCTGTTCTCCCATGGATATTCCAATTCTTGAACTATTTTCAATCTCTTCACAGTAAAAGTGCAGTTTTCGAGAGAGAGGCGACAAGAAAAAACTCGCTTCCGGGGTCCTTTTGCTGCAGGCTAAAAACAACATGTTGACGCCCTCTTTCGAATCTCGCGCTCGACGATCGACACTAGTTCACATCCTCGTCTCTCTCTCTATCTCTCTCTCTCTCTCTCTCTCTCTCTCTCTATTTTTGCGAGAATCCCCGGGTTCACACAACCTTTTTTCGCCCCCCCCCCTTTTCTGTCTCTTTCCGTCCCTTTTATGCAGAGGAGAGCTAAAAGGCCTAAAAACGGCTTCGACCAAGCCCATATTTTCGTCCGTCCATTTTGCGAAAGACTGACTTCATAGTCCATTTTTTCTGGACCGAGGCCTGGAAATAGGCGGCTGTTTATATTCCCCGGCCTTTAGAGCGGGAAAATATCTCAGAGATGAACTTCCTAAGTGACCGTATTCTCACTGGAAGTATCTTCTATATAGTTCTGGTTATTCATCCCATCCTCACTCGTATTTTCATATCCCCGCCTAGAAATGGCGATGGTCTTTAGCGAAAAGTGCAGAGATTCGCCCTTTCGCACATTTTTGTCGCGTGTGCAAAAAAAGCGACGACCAGAGAAGGCGAGTGGGGAGAGAGAGAGAGAGAGACGACAATCAGTGAATAGTGCAAGAAAGGGGTGGAAATTACTGTGGAATGCCGTCATCCCCACACGTTTGTTGACTTCTCTCAGGTAGGATTGATCACTAGACCGACGTAAATATCGAAATAAACACCTCTATATTTGTAATCTTCACGTTTCACGCCCCCTGTACTTGACGCATTTTCCACTGTTGCGTAATTCTTTTTATTGCGTTTAAAAAAGTGTAACTCTATAAATAGTGGTTTCATCTGATTGTCCTTACTTGCGCAGCATGACACACGAGGTACACAAGTGCTAATGAAGTCCACTCTTTCCTCCCCTATTCTGCCACGCACTTTTCGCAATTTTTCGCTCATGAAGAAGCCCTCTTCTACGGTCGTCGACGCTAAACTAAGGGTAACCGAACTTTGACGGAATTTTTCATTTGCGTGTGCTCGGAGAGAAAGAGAGAGAGAGAGAGAGAGAGAGAGAGCGGCCGTTGATTGGCTTTTCTCTACACGATAAATTTCTGGAATGAAAAAGATTCTCACGACCGGAGGGGGGAGGACAGAAAGATTCGCCGCCTGTTCGTACCCGCTGGCACTCTTGTGCTGCGCTAATTTCACAGAAGGAAAGTTCAAAATGGAACTTTCCGCCTATGAAATTATCGCAGCAATCATCCGAACTCTGGATACCGGGTTCTATAGTCCGAGAAGGGGCCTTCGAACACAAGTGCTTTTCCATTCTCCCAGACGGTCTACTCCATCCTTGTCTCATTCAAAACACGGCATTCTGCACGTAGGCCGTGTCGTTGTCTGTTTATTCCCTCCAGTTCCCTGATCTCTTCTCTTTCTTTCTTCTTCCAAAACACTTTCTCCCCACATTCCGAACCTCTTCTCATAGTGCGCGCCCGCGCAAAATATAGAACGTTCCTTTCACTATCTCTCTCCTCTCCCCTCCCACCTCCCCTCCCTGCCCCACAGCTATGCAAATTTCTTGTTGTTCCTCGATCTCTTCCTCCTCCTCTCTCTCTCCTCTCTCTCTACCTCTCCCCCCCCTCTACTTTCCCCCTCGCCCCGCCCCCTCGGAGGTTGTTTTTGTCCCCCAGTGCACTTTTGCTCTCCTTCCTTCTTGCTGCAGACTATTTCCTCGTTCCCCGACTACAGTATCTCGGCTAGTTCGGGCGGTCGTTCGCGCGGACAACTTTGTGATTTCTCGGTAGATCATTGTTGAATGGCCTGACCCCGAGAGAGTGGAAACGAATTGCTCTCATGCTTATCACTTATCACTTTTTGAGAAGGAGAGCTGGGGGATAGGTGGAATTACCCCTAGATAAGAGAGAGAGGGAAGGGCATAGGGGAGAGATGAGGGGAGTCAGAGGAAAGAGAAAGATAACTGATAAAAAAATTGAGAGTGTCAAGCACAAACGATAATGATTCGGGGGAAGAAGAGAGTCGGTTCCTCTCTTTTCTCTCCCCGAAAATGATCTTTTTTTCTATCACACCATTTCTCTCACTGATAATCGACCGACTTACACCTTTCCCCCTCGATTAGTAATTCCCCTCCTTCATTTCCATTTCCTTGTCCTATTCTTATTACAATCCCTTATCGTCGTGCATTTCCCCCTTCTCCTTTTTTCTCCCCTTTCACAATTGGCGTCATTGCCCCATGGTAGTTCACCGATTTCGCATTTCTCTCCCTCTCCGAGTTTTCCCAGACCTCATTCCAAGCTGTCTATGTACTTTAGCCGAACCGGTACCGTAACCCTTGGTGTCTCTCTTCTTTCCCGCACTCTTTCTCTTCTGCTCTGTCTTCACTGCCACTCTCTCGTTTCACCACACTCTCTCGACCGGGGCCGTTTTATCCCACTCTCGTTCCAAATGTGACCTCGGGCGATGACCGGAGGAGTGGTGAGAGAGCGGAGAGAGGAGAGAGTGCCAGACGACGAGAGCGATGGTCACTCGCGAACAACAATACACACCAACACGCGCCAGCCGGCCGAGAGGAGGGGAACGTGCCCTGGGGGTACCCTCCTCCTCCTCCCGCCCCTCGTCTCTCTCCCTGAGGGTACCCTCCCCTCCCCTCCCTCCGTTCTCGAACCTCCCTCTCGCACTTGTTTACTGCAACACACCAGGCCAGCAAAGAGAAGAGAAGGGCACAAACCCTCTTCTTCCTCGTCTCTCCTCTAGTTTCTATCCAGCTCTACAGTACTCTCCATCTCAAATACCGTACTCCATCTTGAATACGGTACCCCCCAAATATGTGATCGGATCGCCTTCTAATCGAATCTTCGCTCACTTTTCCACACAGTTCTTCTTATCAGTTTTCAACCCCTCTTATCATGCTTTACAATCACCTCTCGAGATCTGTCGTTTTCTACACTCGCTGATGACATTCTTCTTCTCTTTTTGTGCACCCCCAACTCTGCTGGTTCATTGATCTACCGTAATCTTTACGACATCATACTCTGTGCACTTTGCGAGATACCGTACTCCCTCACACAGTATATGGTACCGAATCCGCTGAACTGCGCAATACCGTAACCCATTTGAAGATATCGTACTCTCTCTGAGATACAGTACTCCCAACAGTTGCCGTCCAACCTCGAATCTGCGTTCTTTCGGCATTTTTGGCTATAAATCTCGCTTGGATGCCTTCTGCCTCGTTCAGTTTCTTCCCCCCTCCGAAACCTCTCTCATAATGTCACTTTTTCCTGACAAATGAGCCTATTTTCCTTCCCTCTTCTCCTCTTTCTTTCTGGTTCATTTGCATAGATTCTGACTAGATGTTTATATGCGATAGTGAGCAGCTCCGTTGTTTCTCTGTCTCGCAGATGCGACGATTCTCTCATTTGAACGACAATTTGCCAGATTCTTTATCCTCGCTGCTATAGCTTTTTTGTATTAACTTGCGAATGTACTTTCGCTGCCATATTGGTTGCCATAATCTGTTAATAAGGAAATCTATAAAGTTCACGATATATGGCCTACCACGAGTCTCTCTCTCTCTCTCTCTCTCTCTCTCTCTCTCTCCTTCCCTTTTCAGTCCTCATTTCACCCCCAAATGTAGCTCTTCCGTGCTATGAAACCATTGAATTGGCAAGAAGAAACATCTGGCGGTTTCATCTCTCTCTCCCCCCTCCAAAATCGACTCCCACCATTTTTCGAACCGTTTCACCCCCAGTTCGATTCTCTCTCTCTCTCTCTCTCTCTCTCTCTCTCTCTCTCCTCTCGTCTCTCTATCTCACTCTTACCGAATTTCAAGGGCAAAAGGTTCGCATTAGGAGTGTATCTTTCCTCTTTTTCGACCCATTCTTTCTTCACCCTTTTCTCTTCTTTTTCTCTTCGCGCTCGCGTGATGCATGAACCGTGGGCGCGGAACTGGCGCCGGCGCGGCGCGAATCTGGCGCGACCCACTTCCGGTTCAATTTGACACTATTTGAAGAGTTTTGGTCCCGATGAACTTTCTCGGGTGTCTAGAATGGTAGATCACACGAGTAGAAAAGTGCAGAGGTAGATAGAGGGGCTTTTAACGCGCGTGAGCACATGAATTGACTCCCTCCCCTAGTCAGCTTCTTCTTCTTCTTTTCCTTCCCACTGTGGAAAAAGGACAGCAAAGTACGATTGAGGGCAACGGCACTTTTGTGCCAGCAACGGACGGAGAAAAAGAAGAGAGAAGCGAGACCACGAGATACCTCCCCCCTTTACCCCCCCCCCCCCAGGAGACCTACCGTAGCACACCCTCCATTTCAAGTAACCTACTGTAGCCCCCCATCTCCTACAGTAATCTCCATAGAAGAACAACAGTGCTCAAAGATCCACTCGCCCCTCCCTACCGTAATCTTCCGGGCGCGTTTATTGATACGTGCGGGATGGTGTATCATCATTGTATGTGTGTGTCCTCTTGTCTACTGTCCGATCCTCGACCCCTTACTTCCTCTCCTCTCCTCCCCCTTCCCCCTTCTCTCTCTCCTCCTTCCACCCAATCGTTTTTTGCCCTTTCCTCCTCTCTCTCATGGGCCACTCAACGAGAGCCGACCGTGCAGCACTTTTTTCCGAAAATATGTTTGTCCGCCCGGTCTCCCCCTTCCCTCTCCCTCTGCCCCCTCTTCCCCTTCTCTCCTCCCCTCTCTTCTCCTCCCCTCGAGATGCCCTTCTGCAACGAAATCGACGGTGGTGGCCAATGGGGAAGTCGAAAATAGTCTCGTCTCCCTCTCTCCTCCCCTGTCTGTCTAGTCGTTCGCTCGATGTGTTTTTTTCAATCACCACTGTTCATCTCCTCCCTCTCCTCCCCTCTTATCTCGACACATTGGTTATTAATTGCTCGCTAATTGCAGGATGCGTCTAGTCTAATCATTACACACTGACGACGACCATCCAAACGCCATCATTCCCTCTTCTAGTATTCGTCGTCCTACCGTAGTGCAGACAGTACACCAACACAACCAGACACCGATGACGGACACAACTTCAACGCTCAACGGCCTTCTGGCAGCGCACACTCCGCTGCAGGTAGTGATAAACAAACAAACAAACAAACAAACACACGATAAATAAATAAAACCAGTAAAAATAAAATAAATTAGTTGCAGCAGAATCGTTGCGGTGATGCAGCATCTGCAGCCGCTGGAGACAATTCCGTATTCAAAGTCGCAGCTCCTTGGAGTTTCCTCCCCAATACACCAGTGAGAACTTTCCATAATTATCATAACTCAATCATTTAATTTTTAAAAAAAATTCTTGAATATAATCTAATTTGCAGAATTTGTTCTCATCACTTGCTGAAGGAACTTTCGGAGCGCCGCAACCGAGTGCTGATTACGAGAAGAAGGTATGAAAAGGGTTATTCACTCAGTCTACGATTGCAGGTCGTTACTGTAGACTACAATTACTGTATCTGCAGGTGATCGAGTGGGTGCCTCCTACTCCGAGTGACTCAAGTGTGCCATCATGGGAGACTCCTACGGGACTGCCGAGACCACAACCACAGAAGGTAAGAAAGATCTCTTCGAACAATCAATTCAATGACTTTCTATTCATTAACTAATTAATTCAATTCATTAACTAATTAATCTTTCATAATCTCAGGTTGAAATGGTTGAATTGGTTGTTCCCTCTTCTCCTCCTCGAACTCGTGAGGAATCTCCCATAGATGTCGTCAACACTTCCGCCTTCGCTCCTCCGACTCTCGAAGCGACTGCGGATCCCGGTAAGAAAGAGAAAAATCGATAAATCGATAATGTCTTGAATTTCGCTAATTGACATATTCTTCAGAGATTCCACGCCCGCTGCCACTGCGTCTGGATTCGGTCGAAGGTGTCAAGTGAGTTTTCCGTTTTCTGATTGCATGAAATAACCTTAATCTAATAATTAAATAAAAAATGCATCCAACCAGACATTGAAAACATCGCGAAGTGAATGACAAAAAAATCAGGGAAAAAACAGGGACACAGTGCCTTCTCGGCTGTTCTCTGGTGAATGCACTTGGTGCAATCCTCTCTTTCTGTCTCTCTCCCTATATTTTCTTCCTCCTTTCGGACGGAATTTCCTCTCCATGTTTTTGTGATATCTGACCGACTCGGCTCCCTCCTCTCACTTGCTTGACGACAGATCATTTTTTCCTCATTCATCGATGTCGTTACGACCGCGCTCTTTCGTTTAATGTCGCACACCAAACATTCAATGCTAGCTCCTTTTGAGAGATGCTTTCCTTTTGTCGAATGCAATCGAGAGAGAAATTAAGAAGACTTTTGAATATATTCTAAACACGTGACTTCAGCTCGTTATCTTCACTGATGATGCCTACCGAGCAGCCGACACTCACACTCGCCACTGCCTTCGGAATGCCTTCAGGTACTGCACACACTGAAGCACACGGCCCACTAGAGTTCCATACTAATTTCCCCTTTCCTCAGAAGGCGTTGCAACTCCGACCGAGCCGGGACCATCTTCCTCAGAGCATCAGAGCCCGCCCAGCAAGGGATGCTACACGCGAGCGCCTGGATTGGGTCCGCCCACTGAGGTACGATTGCCGTTGTGTGGTAGGGTACGGCAACGTATGAATTGCAGACGCCGACCTCTTCTAACGGACAGTCGAATACATACGTGTGTGCGGTGTGCGGATTTTCTTGTGCGAGCAAGTTCCACTACAACTCACACATGAACACACACGGAGACCATCAATGTTCTATGTGTGACTACACCAGCAGGTAAAGCACTATTCAATCGAAAGAGCACGTTAGACGCCTTCATTGGACACAGTGATTGAATAGACTATCTGAATTACCGTAATCGTCTCTTCAGGACGGAGGGTCGTCTGAAGAAGCACATGCGCGAGTCGCACACCGTGGAGGATCAGCTTGCAGCCGGGCTTGAACTGTCACCCCCAGCTGCTCCAGCTACTGCCGCATCGGCCACTACCAGTCCAGTCAAGGCGGTGAGACTACTTCATTTCACATAGAATAAGGAACGGCGGATGTTCTGATGCCTAATTATCTGTAATGATGTAAAGCGGTACTTATTTCCTCTTGTTCAGGACTCGTTGGACATCGAAATGCCATCAGCCGAGGGAGCTGCTACTGCGCCCGGTCTTCTGAGTCCCGCAACTCTCTCATCGACTCTACTCGGAATGCTCAACTCCGCTTCCGGTTCTTCAATGTCCGCACTGGAACAGATGAGAGCCATTACGGAGCAGCCGCTGATGGGAGATGGTGAGTGGAAAAGACGATTATGAATATTCCTCTAGATAAGCCGTCCTGTTCATTTGATAATTAGCTTTTAATGATTTCGAACTACGTTTTTGTCGCAGGATCAACCGACGGTCTGCTAGTCATGGGCAATCCTCTCGGTCTGACTCTGCCAGTGAAGGAGGAAGTCGGAAGTTCGGGAGGCAGACGGAAGGTAGTGTGGAATTCATCACATGAGATTTCAGAAAGGACTCATCATCTCTCTCGTAGTGCTCACTTAATAACCCTATTTGCAGATGAAGGTGTACAAGTGCAAGCAGTGCATTCACGTATCCACATCGAAGGAGGAGCAATGGGCCCATGCTCGGACACACATCCCATGCGACAAGCAGATGAGCTGCCACAAGTGCAACTTCGTCACCGAGTACAAACACCATCTGGTAGGTTTAGTGCCTGTCTGTAATATTGTCCCACCTCCAGGAAGGGTCGCGAACTATAGAGCGTGAGAAAGCTGTTGTCCGAGGGTTTATCTAAACTGCATGTGAATGCATTGAAGCGTCCACTGGGGGATGAAATCAGAATATTTAATCATTCGAATGATGTGGAGTCCTCATCGATTTCCTTGCAGGAGTATCATCTTCGCAACCATGAGGGTGTCAAGCCGTTCCAATGCAAGAAGTGCAACTACACTTGCGTCAATAAGAGCATGCTCAACTCGCACATGAAGTCTCACAGCAACGTCAGTTTTCCCATTACTTTAATCACATGCTACAGTTACGTCAGAGATCTAAAGAATCTCACCCCGGAAAATTCTCTTGATGTCTGTATGTTCCCTAGATTTCGGAAAATTCTCTAGATCATTGGTCTACAGGCAAATAACAGTACACACGCAGCCATACTTACAAAAGACATGCCTTTGTTGATTAATGCTAATATTCGGAGTCTTGATCGATTCTCTCAGGTGTATCAATTTCGCTGTGCTGACTGCGCGTATGCCACCAAGTACTGCCACTCTCTCAAACTGCATCTGAAGAAGTATGCTCATCGTCGCAATACGGAGGGATTGACCGAGACGGAGATCTTGATGAGCATGAGTGCAGAGAGCAGCCCGCCCAACGTAAGTGTTCATCTTTATTTCATTCATGCATTATATAAACAGCGAGATTATTGTAAAAAAAAGTATGAAGAGCAGAAATTGAATAAAAATATTGTAGATGAGAAAGGATTCGACAGCATCGATCTCATCGTCTATGTCCGGTCCCTTCACTCCTTTCGGTTTCATCAAGAAGGAGGAACCATCTATGGAGCACTCGCCTCTATCAGCTCCGAGTATGTCACTACTTTGCACAAATGGTCCTTACTGGAAGAGTTTAATTCATTGTTCACTCATTCATCCTCCCATTACAGTCTCTTCATTCCAATTCCCGGTGCAATCGATGCCGACGTCGGATCTCAGCATGGCTCTCATGAGACAGCATCAGGTACGATTCCTCTCTCCCTCTCCATCTCGACCGAAGTTCAGCGTAACCTGATCAGATTGTTATACATCGTATTCAGATCGAGCAGATGCTTGCGAATATCCGGCAGCAGCAGGAGATGCAACGTCAACAGGCTGAGATGCAACAAATGCAGCAGGAGCCGGTGCATAGATGCCAGCTGTGCAACCAAGTGTGCGGGTGAGTAGACAGATTCCAAACCACACTCAGAATAACTACAGTGACTCAACATATATGTTTCATTTTGCAGATCGCAAGAAGAGATGATGCGACATAATCTGACGCATCTGTTCGCCAACTACTCCGGACTAGGAGTTCAGGCTTCGCTGGCAATTCCGGATCGTTCTGCTGAAGATGATCATCATACCACCACTGGATCTCCTTCTGGTGATGATGCCGTATCGCACTCCAATGGATCGGCGGGATCCCCTCTTGGGTCGGGAAGAGGATCGGGCGATGAGGGAGAGAGCGGATCTAGCAGGTGAGCGTCAAATCCTTATACTCCTTCTATGATGAATTACCGAAAAGGTTCGCAGTTGAATCCCATGGATTCTTCATTATTCTCAATACTCTTATTCCAATATTTGGAAGGTCGGAATGTTGTGGTGCATGTAATTGATTGCCTATCTGGAGGCTCGGGATGCTATGCATGTCATGTCATGGTCCGTACGAAGAAGATCTTTTCAAGAGGACGTCATTAACGAATTTAATTGCAGGAGAAAGAGCAGCAAGCCATCGCGCATCGACGAAATCGGACTCAGACTGATTGACAAGGCAAGTCCGGAGATCAATGTGGAGAACGATCCCAAGGAGGAAGTGAGTTGCGACTATCTATCGCATAATGAAGACTTTATCATGTTTGTATCATGTTTACTGCACTAGTCCGCTGGATGTTTATGGCATACGGTAATACACAACGTATACAACAACATATTTAAACCTTCATTATATTTTCTATAATATTTATTTGAGGTAATGGAGACTGAGGAGCCATCAGCCACTGCTTCCATCACGGCCTCTTCATCGGCCATCGTCCTTCCTCCTCCCGCCGAGTCAGGTCTGCTCCTGCCAGCAATGCAGCAGCACGTCGACACTACACCCACAATGGCGTCGCTACGACAGGCCTATCTGAACCATCTCATGAACCAGAACAGACAGCCGGCCGAGCAGTTCCGATATGAGTGCGGACACTGCAAGATGGCCTTTCAGGACAGGAACATGCACATGGTCAGTGGGGGACGGAGACGAGGATTTGAGGGGCGGGGCGAACGATACTAGAGAGTGGACATCTTAATGATCCATTATGGGATCTGATGACAGATACATTAAACGGAGCTGAACCCAATCTATTGCAGTTGCACATGACATACCACTCATCTGGTGTTGGTGTAAACCCTATGATGTGCTCAAGATGTGGAATCGAGTGCAACAGTGCTCTTCACTTCCATCTTCATCTCCTTCAGACTCCTCACATCTAAATTCCACACCCTAACCTTCTCGTTTTCCCCTCTTTTTGGCAGCTCGCCCTCAGGTCTTTCGTTTACTTAGTTCTTCGTAAATGGATGTTGTTCATCTGCCGCCTAAGGTCGGCTCTCTCTATGCACCATTTTGTCGTTGTAGTGAATGTAGTGGTACTGTAAGTAAGAGTTTCTTATATCCTTGTTCGTTGGATTGTTTTCAATTTGTCTTATCTACCTACTCTCAGATTTCGACTCTTTCTTGTCTCGATTCTCTTTCTCATGTTCTCAGTACTCTCAGTTTTCATTCCGATTCAGTTAACCGCAAAGAGCAAACCTCAGACCTCGTACTGGCCTTCTCTCAAGTACTGTATTCGCCTCCCTTCTAATCAAAAGATTCAATCACCACCCTCAGATTCTAATACTCCGTATGTACGCGTCTCGACCCGCTTCTTTTCCCTCTCCTTTCCTCTCCCTACGGTTCACCCGAAAGCGCTCAGGGCAATAGCAAGTCATCGTAGCTACCGTATACATTCGTCGACTAGATTCGTACACACACTCACCGCACCACACTAGCACACCATCTACAACACCATGCCAATTATTCCCAGTCTCGGACCTCAACTTCTTTTCTTCTCGTCATTACAGTAATACCCTCATTGCTAATCTAGTTCACTCAAGATTGCCAATTGTTTTCTCCAACAGTTCATTCAATTTATACTTGTATTAGACTTATCCAAACTACTCGTATTTTCTCGTATATCTCAAACATCTTCCATCTCTCTCTCCCTTCTACTGCAAATTCATTTCCATTTCCAAGTATGTTCTCTCTTTTATTACGTTGTATATACCAATCGACAGTTCCCACTCCAAATATGATGTCCCTATGGATACAGTACTCCCCACTCTGATATCCCTACCGTAATCTCTCACTTGTACGACACACTTTGACGCGTCGATTGTTCTCTCACGTTGACCGTATACTCTCGCTTAGTAGACCATTGTTCGTAGTACGCCTTCTTCGTGAAGTACTGTATCGATTGTAGCTATGCAACCGTTCCGAACCTCGTTTCGATACTTATTTCCACTAAGATTACCTCTATGTTGCTTGATGATTCTATCTCTCCCGATCCCACAAGGTCTGTCACCCATAGTCTCCCCTCTACTTGACCTGCCTATGTCCATTTGATGATGACGTCTATTCAGTACACTGTGCATCCACCAGTCATTCAGATTGGGCATTCGATAAACTATAGTCATGAGACAAAAGAGAGATACAGTACACATCAAATATCAGATGGGAGCATCACAAGGAAAGATTCCAATAGTAAAGTAGAACAACAATATGAAATTAAGACAAATGTAAATACATAGAAAGAAAAAAAAATTTCAACAAAAAAGTTTGCTTTATGAAAACTCAGAAACTTGCCTATTTTCCATACTCACCAGATGTGATCTCCAAATAGGAACTTTTACCCAGGTAAAGTGGAGATCTCGATCATTCCTAATATTATTCATATGACTCCAGATGAGATTCAAATGTTTTCTGATCAGATTCTAATTTTCCAATTAAAACAGTTGAATCTGTTTGGAATTGATTAGATCTTGATTTGAATAGATCAAAAAAATGATCGGACTCAAATTACGACTGAGCATAAAAAAATTTGTCGTTTTTTTTCATTCATGCCCAAATGTGCGCGGAAGTATACAATACATCATAAAAGCGAATCGTAAAATATTACACATAAAATTTGCAATCTCCGAAATAACTTCGCCGTGGCCGGGTAATGTTAAGATCCGGGACAGGATTTTAAAAATTATCAATCAATTAGGTATACGGTGTGTACAATCATTCAAACTGTTTTGTCGGTTTTTGTGAACCTGTTTCGTTGCAACTTTCTATCAAGTTTTCAATGACTTGCACGGCTTTCCGTTGATGCCTTTCATCGTTCTGTCGGTGCTAATCATTTGGGAATGATCCTCGCTTCAATTTAATCCCGGATGTTGCTCTTGGTTCGCGTTTAATCGTTACGATCGTATACGAATCAGTCCTGTTCAGTACTACGCGTGCAGTAAAGCCTCAAGAAAAGGGTCAGAGGCGCACATTTGTAAAAGGGAGGGGCGATCTCTCACGTTGATGCGCTTTCTAGAGATATTTTAGTCATGACCTCTTTCCGCTTGTGTTGAATTCCTTGACCTGATCCTCGTGCTTTCGTTTTTACTTGTTCGCTTCTATAGCTGCTCATTGCCCAGAAGAACAGTTTACTCAAATATTTACGATTCTATTTCGTGAGTACGTGCAGAAATGTATAAAATCCCGAAATGGCTGGGAAGATTTTCCAGAGAACTGTTTCGGAAGCTCCTGCTCAAACTCATCCGGAGTCTCTTTTGTTTTTAATTTCCACAGCTTTGTAATGGCCCTTTCTTCGTGCCCTATAGGATTACTAAAAGTTTCTGGTGTTGCCGTCGGTCGCGAGGTTTCTTTTTTTGCCCTTTCTTTAACGATCGAGTTTCCGGAGAAGTTTGCGGAGCACTATCCAACCAGATTTTCCTAAACCGCTTCGCAAAGTGTTTCGCAAACCACGTGACAATGAGAGTTCTTTCATTACGACCAGTTGAATTATCGACAGGCCGCTTCTTAACTGTTCACACAAATAGAATCTATAACTGCTCACATCATCGTTGCTTGATTCTCTTTTTTGTCTCTTTCCTCTTTGTCAATGCCCACTTGATCATGTTCACTGTCTTGGTGACTATGCTGACTATGCTAATTTCATTTTTGAATCAATCACTCATTTCAGATGGTGGCCACGGACTACCCCGCTCTCCGCTTATTCCATGCTGATTACAGAAAGGTTAGAAAAATATTTATATTTATAAAACTTTAATTATTTTGTCGATTTATTGCTATTCCTATTTGACTTGTACTGAGGGACTGTTGCTCTCCATTGGTAAAAATGTTTATGCAATTCGGAGATCACTTTGCTTTGAATATTATTCTCTCGAGATCGTGTGAAAATTGGTGAAAACAACTGCAATGTTCACTTGCAAAACGATTAATTAAATTCCCTCCTCCTTGTCTTCTTCTTTCTCCATTCATTTCTCACCTTTTCGCCCGCTCGTGGACGGTCTCTCACTCAACTCGCTCTTTTTATCGCCAGTAAGGTGTGTATCCTGAATAGCTTAGGATCCCCTTCTCGGGGTCCCGATACCTCTCCTGAGGATCTTAGAATCCCGATACCCACAGCGGATGATTATTGTATAAGCCATCTGAGGTTCAACAACTATATTCTCGTTTAGGCATACTCCCAATAGTTGAACAGTAATTTATTTCATTCCAGTTAAACATCAAAGTCGTCGCAAGCAGGCGACGATGTATCCGCACGGTGGCAACGCCCTGACCCCAAGGTGTGCAAGATACCGTCTTCCCTACCGTATACTTTTGACATTCCGTATATTCATATTACCGTAACCTTCCATCATTTAGTCTCTCCCGTCCTCGGGTCATGCCGATTCCGGTCGCTCTTCCCGTTGCTCTCCACGTGAATTCGTCTCGCAAAGTGCATCGATCGGCCGACGGAATCATCAATATCATCCAGGTATATGGTAGATTTCTGTACTTCTACCGTAACCTGTTCTCTCTTCAGGAGATTCTCTTCTATGCCGAGGGAGGAGTGAAGAGTCTTGCTGGCAAGCAGCTCAAGGAGGTTCAGACGCATCCGATTGCCCATGTTCGTTGCCTACCGTACTCGTCTGAATACCGTACTCCCTATCAATGTATTCCACACAACACCAAATACAGCCTTTTCATTAGAATCGCATTCACATTATTTCAATGTAGCGTGATCAAATACCGTATCCATGTCTACAGTAATCCAATCCGTTCAGGACCGTGGTCGCTTCTCCGCCGAGACGAACGCACGTGTTTTCGTCGGCGAGCGGCTCATTCGCATGCACATCCAGACGTCGATCAGGGTGAGATTACGGTAGTCAGAGACTGACTGGGATACTGTATCCAGACGAATATCATTCCTACGTATCCCTCAATTGCAGCCGAATGAGTCGGATTCACTCGAGATTGACGAGGTTTTCCACTTTGCCGAATCTCCCGACGCTACCGTATTCCCCATCGCATTCGAGGGTACTCTCGAGAAGAAGCAGGGTGAGGAAATACCGCAACACAGTCGCAGGAGCTAAGCTAAATGGAGAATTCAAAATACCGTACCCCATGCCTACAGTATCTTCTTTCAGGGTCGGCTGTCGAGTTCGACCTCTCTTCTCCCATCGTCGCGACTCTCAAGCAGCGCATCGTAAAGACGAAGGGAGAAACGTACATGGTCCGTAGACTACTCGCCGGCTCTGATATTCAAAACTCCGGCTCTATCGTAATCCGTTCTTTATTCCAGGTGGTGCAGGCGATCGAACTGCGTGCTAACGAAGCGGAAGGGCCTCCCACTCAGGTGCTAACTCTTTTCCCGTCAACCACCGTACATTTCACCTGTCTACCGTAATGTACTAATCTGCGCTTTCGAGACACCTTGTATTTATTAACTCATTCCTGACTTACCCGTGATACCGTATCCTCTGCTACCGTACTCTATAACTTACCGTAATCCCTCGATATTGCAGGAGCTGGCTCGCAAGTCGACCATCACCACTCCCACCAACGACAGTGCTCAGTTCCGTGAGAGAATCTTCGCGGGCACGGATATTGTTCGTGTCGACAGAGACATCAACTTTGTGTGCGATGTGAGCGTCATCTTTGTGGTACAGTAACCCGATGGGTCCTGTAACGAGGTCCCTACAGTAAACCAGATGTTTGATCTCTTTCAGCGTCCCATCCTCGCTCTCTCGGAGCGTCGTGAGTACATTCCCGAGTATCCGGCAGCGCCCCCTCGTCGTCGCTCCTCTATCGCCACCAAGACTCCTCGAGTGTGAGTGTGGTGCAGATAGAGGACGACGATTACCATTCGCATTGTACAATTTTCGACAAGGCGACGTTTCCCACTGACCACACCAGTCTTATTTGCAGATCGCTCACTCCGAGTGCGCTGCGCTCCCGTTCCCAGTCGCGATCGTGGACTGATTCGTGAGTTTGAGGAGAGAGATCAAAGATCAATTAATTGGCTTTATTCAGGGAGAAGTGTCCGACGGCACAGGAGGATCTGCCCACTGCCACCTCGCCATACTCGCTATTTGAGGTGAGAGATCAAATACCAAAGATTAGAGATAAAATTACAATGTTAATTAGGACCACACACCCGTTTCTCCCTGTGGCTCGACACGCACTGCCTGTGGAGCATCTCGTGAGTTTGAGGGGGATTACGGTACCTTGGATACGGTAGATAATAACCGTACTCCATTCAGCCATCTCCGATCGCAACTCGAGATCGAAGCGCAAGAAGTGGACCGTGAACAGTGTCGTCGCGTGAGTTTAATGATATAATATCAATCGATAATCCGATTCAGAAAGGCCGGAGCGGCGACGCCCGAGCGCTACGACCGCGCCCGCACGATGCGCAGTCTGAGCACCGCACGTGAGTACGGTAGAGAGGGATACTGTAGACAAGTACGGTATGCATGATCGATGTCTAATATTTGCAGGCAACCTCTCGATCTCACCTCCCGCTCTCAACAGAAACATCGACATGAAGACTGCACGGGACAGAACGCCCAATGGAGAGACGGTGGCCATTCGACGTGAGTGAAGGAGACTTGGCTCGATGCCAATATATCCTACCGTATCCTGAGATACTTCAATTATCGATTGATTGCAGCCGTTCTAATCCAGCCGAAGACCGAACTGGGTCCTCATGGCGAATGCCAATTGGTGGAGGGAATGGAAGTACTCAAAGTGGCCGCCCCCGTTGACAGTCTCATTCGGACCTGCCATGATGGGTACGGTAGGGTTACGATACTATGAGGATACTGTAATGGCACGAGCTTACTGTAGTACCTACAGATCTCCCCGTCGCTCTGCCTCTGACTGCTCGACGGCCGGCGAAATGTCCTTGTGATTATTGATTTCTTGTTATTCTTCTCTCCCCTGACACCGGTGTGCATCCCCAACTTGGAATCAAGTAAACATCAAGTTGCCCCTAGGCTTGATACCAACTTGGGGAACGAGCGTGTCAAATGAGAGAGTGTGCTAAATGAGAGAATCAGACAACGAGACAGACATTCCCCAACGTTGACGTTCCCCAAGTTGGTATCAAGCTCGTTCCCAAGTTGGTATCAAGCTCTCGTTGTCTGCGCTCTCTCACCCTGCCACACTATTTCTTATGAAATTCCCCAAGTTGGCATCAAGCTTGATACCAACTTGGAATTCAACATTAGGCTTGATACCAAGTTGGAGATGCACACCGGTGGATTTACATTCCCCCCTTTGTCCACACTCGCAATGCAAAATCGGAGCTCATTCTCCCTCATTGCCTTTCTTCTGATCGGTCGCTGCACTAGTTTTCCATCGATCAGTCAATCTTCATCTCCCCTCTACCGTATCCCTCGACTCCCATCTTCCCCTCGGGACGACTTCCATGTTTGTGTGGCTGTCTCTCTTCGACAATCTGTCTCGAAGTGGCAAGAGAAGGCAGAGGAAAGAGGAAGACGGAGGGGATGATGACGTCACTCAACCATCGAAATCTGATGTGACTACGGGCGAGATTGAATTTGCAAGATGCGACGACGACAACGAGGACGACTTACCGTAATCACCTACCGTATAGGGCATCTTAGTCATGTGCCTACCACAACTTACCGTATTCATTACAGTCGTACTCCCTGCTCGGAGAACAACAACGCGTGCGAGTCGCCACCATTCTCACCCCCGCGAACCATGCCCAGGACCAATGAGGTTTGTAGTTTTATCTTTTTTCTTTGTAGTCTGATCTTTGATCTCTTTGCAGTCGTCATCTCGTGCCTCTACTCCTCTTCGTACGGCCCGCAACCAGTCGCCCATATGCCAGCAGCGTCAATGCGAACCTTCTTCGGGTGAGAAACGTCGTCCGGCTGGAGTGCACATTGCTCACCACCGGGTACTGTAGCCACGCCATCACTATCCCCCTATTGCAGCCGCCCTCGACAGACGTCGCTCGATGTTCGGATACGGTACCCGTCCGACGACCACGCCCACGACCACGAGTGAGTAGTACTGTAGAAAGAATCGATTAACGGATTGACCTACTGTAATCCTCTTCTTTTCAGGATCCGCGATCAACACTCCCTCGGGACGCTCGCCAATGATAGAAGGTAAGGTGGTTCGATATACAATTACGATAGTGATAATATCAATCGATATTGCAGGCAATATGTACACGGGACTCGAAGCGTCGCCAATGCGCATCGCCACCAGGGTCGTGCTCAGCCCCGGTTTGTAGTTTAATCTTTGATCCTTATTCTTTTTCCGTAGATTAATGTTGTATTTCTTTCAGTCCACACTGCAGTGCGAAGCAGCAGCAAGAAGAGTCAGAAGAAGAATCAGGGGTGAGATTTATCTCTGATATCTGATCTTTGATCTTTACCTCCATTTAGAAGTGTCGCCAAGTGTCTCGCACCTCCCGACAACTACCGTACCTCGTCCTACTCTCCCCACATGAACACTGCAGTGCCGCCGGGTACTCCGCGCAATCTCTTCGGTAGGCAATCTATCGACTACAGTGATCATAATTCGCTGGGTCAAAATCATGATTCGCAGGTTCCCTGTCGCCCAATGAGCCGCTTGCGAATGCTTTCGTGCCACAGAGAGACAGAAGTGAGTTGGAGAGAGGGGATCAAATATCAAAGACCAAAGATCAGAGATCATCGAGTTGGTCATTCCAGGTTCGGCCATTCGCACGGCGAGAGAAGCTCGCACTCCTTCTCGTGTCTGCGAGAATCCACCCCCGTATTTCGGTAAGTAGAATGGAGGATACTGTAGCCAGTAATATTTCAAGATGTGGAACAATTAGCGTTGGCGAGAAAATCAATTGAAAGTTCGGTATTAAGCGACCGTTCCGAATTATAATAATTATTCGATTCACGGGAAACGCGGTATAAGCCATAAATTAAAAGAAATACGCGTAGTATGGACAGCAACTTTGAAGACAACTATCGCATATTGCAGCTGATGTTCGCACGGCGCGCGAATTGAACCTCTCACCCTACCGTCCGGCCAGATCTCCCGCACTCGGTCAGTAATCGATAGTCAGCACCATTACCGTATCTGGCATATTCTATCTGACGTTTAGAACCCATGACTGCCCGCTCGCCGGCGCACAGCCTGCAGACTGGCCGCTTCAACTCGCCCTTGGCACAGTGTGAGTGCCGTAATCCGACCGTAGTTTGCTGGGTCGCACTGATGATTATGAGTTCGCTGGGCCACATTCGTGATTTGTTGCAGATCCAATCGACATGATCACTGCGGAAGAACGATCGCCAGCAATGAACACTGCCAGACCACCCGCAAGATCGCCCTACGGTGGGTCGCATTATCGATTGGGCGCATTATCGATCCTTCCTACGGCTCGACATCTCTCGGATGGTTCTCCAGATATCAAGACTGCTAGTGGCGCGCCATACGGTAATCCAGTATTGCATAGTGATTATGCAAAACGTGTGCATTGCAGACAATGAGATGTGTTCGCCTGGTGGACTGGTGACTGCGCGCAATCAATCTGATCGATCGCCAATGATGAAGACTGCGAGATTCTCGCCATACGGTAGGGTATACGATAGCGATTGCATAGTGATGACGTAATATCTTTTGTAGACAACGTGAAAACTGCGCGTGAGGCAGCCAACAGAAAGTCTCCATGTGGTGAGAGATATTGCATAGCGATGACGTAATCGAGCCAATTAATACAGATGCCGATCGTTGCCCGAAGACTGCTCGTCAGCTCACGGATCGATCCCCAATGATGAAGACTGCGAAATACTCGCCATACGGTAAGAGATATTGCTTAGTGATGATGCAACAAATAAATATTGTAGACAATGTCAAGACGTGTCGCGAAACAAGATCGCCGGCCCGTGGTGGTCCGCCTCTCTTTGGAGATGTACTCAATGCACCCCCTGCATACGGTAAGTGATATGATAATAATGCATTATACTTTAGCTATAGCCTAGTAATGACACAATTGATGACATCATTGCAGATAACGTGAAGATTACTCGTGAACAGAGATCTCCCGCCCGTGGACTCCCGACTGCTCGACAGAATACGGATCGATCGCCAATGATTAAGACTGCGAGATATTCGCCATACGGTTAGATTGTTATTACGTAGTGGTGGTGCAATTTGCGTGAATATTTCAGACAATACTAAGACTGCACGTGAGACGAGAACGCCGGCACTCAAGACCGCCAACGGATCTCCCTATGGTAAAAGTCATTGCATAGCGATGCTGCAATAGTGCATCGATTTGTTAGTCATGACGTAACTTCAGCCCCTCGTTCGCTCTATCTGGCGCCCGAGATGGTGGCGTTGAACAATGTGCACACGGCGGTGGAAGGAGGAGGAGGACAGTCGCCCGCTCCCAGAGGTACGGTAGGCATACGGTATCTTTGGCACTCTAGCAGAGTACTGTAGTGGTAGTCGATGGCTATCATTGCAGCCTCACTGTACCTCACTCCAGAGATGATCGATACCAATGTGAGAACTGGAAGAGGAACCTCTCCGTACAATGGTGAGTATCGAGTTGACTGGGTCAGATATTGGATATAGCAACAATGATAACATTGAAGACGGAGTTTGTACTGGGGTCGCTCGATCACCCTCCAGTCATTGCAACAACAACTACGACGGATGCGTTTGGACTGGTCGACCATCGACTGGAGAATACAAGAGAATCGTGACTGCACGAGTCGTCTCACCCACTCCCAGAGGTACGGTAACGGACGATTACGGTAAGATGATTATCGATTGATGTATGTAGATCTCACAACGTCTCCCCTGCATCCTACGATGACTGCCCGTGATGTGACGTCTGGCCGATCGCCCATGAGAACTGCGAGAAGAGATGGAGATTACGGTAAGAGATGGATCCGGTAGTTGGAGAATGACAGTATCCCGGACTGACTTATATCTGGATTATTTTAGACGCTGTGCCCAATTCAACGATGACGTGCCTCTCTGGTCGCAGCAGCAACCAGAATACGACCCGCTCTCACATGGGTAAGAGAGAGACAATTGATCTTACATCAATGACGTCATAATTCCTTCCCTCCCATTGCAGTATACACTTCTCGTGCGCCCTCTGCGTCGCCCCTCCGCACGGCGAGAATGGACGGAGGTGAGGGTATTACGGTGGCATCTACGGTTACTGTTGTATATACGGTATCCCAACCTACAGTATCCTCTCAGGTCCTCCCACGACTCCTCGTCCCGATGTGATGACTCATCTTCCGTCTCTCCGATCCCTCCACACTCCGAGAGCATTCTCACCCGATCAGAGAACAGCTATTGGAAGAGGAGAAGGACCGGAAATTGATTATGGTGAGGTTGCAAAGTGATGATGTCATCTGAGTATCTAAAGATGACCTCATCGAATCAAGATTACCTACTGATGACGTAATGGTTCCAGCCACGAATCGTACCCAATCTCCCTCTGTGTACTCCTCTGCCAGTGGAAGAATGCCGTCCAAGTCACCCTCGAGAAGCAGCAATGTCATCACTGCACAGGGATCGAGATCGCCCCATGGTACGATAGGCATACTGGTTACTGTAGTTCGACTGGTCAGATTCATGACTGTAATGAGAAGTACTTGTAGTGGGCACGGAGTCTCCGACGAATATGGCCACTGCTCGCGGCGAGATGCCGAAGAACAAGGGTGAGGATTTCAGAGCCTTACTTGAGCCGGGTTTGAACTCAACTTTATTCAGCCCTCTCCGCCCCGCAGTCTCCGCTCAGTATGAGGACGGGCCGTGAACGATCGAGAGGTAGTGTGTCGTGTGTATACCGTAGTTACGCCCGGTGCACAATCTAAAACGTCGCCTACTAAGATTTGAACAAATTGAGGAGCCACGGCCTCTCCGTGCAATCTGGCAACGGCGCGTGAGCAGCGGACTCCCTCCAAGTCGCCCGCTTCGTCGACGCGTCTGTCGAGAGGTTGACGCGACTGACGCGTGAGAATTACTGACGCGTGTGTCTTGCAGAACTTCAGAACACGATGCCTGCCCATCTCAAGCAGGAAGATTCGTTCTCAGAGCAGTCACAGTTCACATACCACAAGACTCTCAATGGAGGTAGTTTGGACTTTGATCTTTGTAGTTTGAGTTTTGATCTTTGAATCCCTTGCAGGTTTTGCCCAGAAGAACACTCACTCTGATCTGATGACGGGACAGCAGCGCACTCCTACCAAGTGCCCGAACACTCAATGTACGGTAGCTACAGTATATCAAATACTGTAATCCTGATGTATTATCGATTGATTGTTAATTTTCAGCCGATCCGACGTTGTATTACTCGTCTCGTCAGACGACGCCCGCTCGCACGCTGAGACCCGACGACCAGCGTACTCCGACCAGAGGTATGAGGGTAGCCCTCGTTGGTTCCATCTGTGGTATTCGCTTGGTTCACTCTTGTATGAAGGGCACGAAGAATTTCATGAATACTACTCTAATGTTCGTGCATATTTTTTTTGAAAAAAGTGACATTTATTCCTTTTCCTACCTTCCTTTTCAGCCCACACATGGGCAGCAGGGAGCAGGCGCACTGTGCGAATGTGGGCTGTGATTTTTCGGGGCTCTGTGCAAAAGAAAAATAGTGAAAAGTAGGGCTCATATCATTGATTTTTTGTAAAAGTACGGCTCGGGAACTGTGTGCAAACTCAGTAGGCGATCGGGGGCTAGCTGCAAAAGGCCTCGGATAAGTGCTGCCCACGTATGTTTCAGCCTGTTCTCTTTAGGTTTCTCACAGCACACTGGATTGGAAGCACGCTCGCCGCTCGTTAGAACTGCCGGTAAGTTGAGAATTGAGAGAGAGAGAGATCAAAGAAACTTATTATATTTGTAGTGCACACGACTCCCCTCAAGCAGCAGAATGAGAGTGAGTTTAGAGATGAATGTTCAGAAGTCGATATTCCTAATTTGCAGTGCCCGCGTGCTCGCTCAAGTCTGGCTGCAAGGCTACTCACGAACCGAGAAAGATTCCATCTGGTGAGTGAAAGATCAATGAGCTCAAGGATGGTTAACGAACGACTTCACTAATTGGACGATTCTAAAGATCAAAGATCAACTATTTCAGTGGCTGAGGATTCTCCGTCCACTCGTTCGGACGTCGCTCCCAAGACTCCAGAGAGATGTGAGAATTATTGATCTTTGATCTCTATCGATCGATAATCTCAGCTCTCCGCACCGCCCGTGGTCTCTCGCTCACTCGTCCCATGACGCCAAGAGCGCCTTACGCTGGTTGGTGAAGGAGTGGTACTGTATCGGTGTCGCGAACTGGCGGGATACAGTACTACTATTGGTACTGGAATCTTACTCTAGTATTGATTGCAGACATGCGTACGCCCCGCACCGCCAATCCGACGGCGTCGCCTGGTGAGTTGTGGTTTCACAGTGATGACGTAACAGTCTGATCTCAGCCTCGTCTCTACTCCAGTCGCCCGTGCCTTCGTCTTGCGTCCGCACTGCCATGTCACCCGATGCAGCTTCCAATTCGGCGTGAGTTTACTAGTGATGATGCAATACTATTATAGAGTTATGCCATCTAATGAACCAGATTAAAAGATGCTACATAAATGTGTTTGCTTGACTGCATTCGAAACTAAATTCCTGTTAACTAGTGATGACGCAAGCTTGCTGAAAAGCAGTTGATTGCAGAGTGAGCAACGACGTGAACACTGCCCGTCGAGTACTGTCCGACCCTTCTCGTTCCTCTGTTCCTCCTCTCACTCGAAGCAATTGGATGCAGTCAGACAATGCTGCTGAACCGACTAGTGAGAGATTGAGTAGGGATGATACAATCGGCAGAGTTTGGTTGCCTAGTAATGACGCAATTGTCTTGCAGCCACCACCAAGCCTCGTGTCATCGTCCGCGCCAATCAGGCTGACGGAAAGATTCATGTGAGTTCAAAAGGTCAAAGATCAAATGTAGAAGATTTTGAACGAGGCCAGATATCGGTGTAGAGAATTATGCGAAGTTTGGAGATAGAAGGAATCTGGTCTTGAGACAAAAGAATGAAAAAAATGTTATTTTAGGTGGAAGTGTGTCTCTCGTTCAAATTGAACACAACTGGGACGATTCGACTGAGGGGCGAAATGGTGCCACAACTGCACCCGAGAACTGTATCAGTCAATGGACAACAGATATGGTGAGGATTGCAAAGGGATGACGAGATTGTGACGTCACTCATTGATTATAACTCTTTAAAATATTGATAGAAATGGGATATTTCTGGGGAGGGACACTGTTTTTTCGTTGGGTAAAATTGGTCTTGTGAAACAAAGCAATGCAAGGGAGAATTCTAGTGATGATGCAATCCCCTTGCAGGTCGGATCCCAATCGTCAGTAGACTCGGCGTCTCAACGGGAATTTGTAATCATCGATCGATTTCCCCTCCCCTCTCGATCATATTCTTCTCGTGTTTATTGTATAGTTTCGACGATGAGTCCCTCCACTCCCAACAACCGTCCATTGTGTAGAATATTTGAGCACGATAAAGATGACAGTCGTGTCAATGATGAGGAAGGAGTACTGTAACACTGGGAGTACTGTAACAAGGGGATTACTGTAACACTGGGAGGAATATGGTGAAGGATCGGGGGGAGGATCAGAGGGAACTGTTACAATGAAAGAAAGATATAGGAATGTGGTACAGAATAGAAAGGGATAAATATATGTTCAATCAAAAGTATTGTCCTAGGCTCCTCACTGCAACGTCTTCGAAAGTAGGAAAAATCTTTGGAGAGAACCAGTTGATAACTTGATTTCGATTGAGAAGTGGGCGTGCGTGTATGGGAATTGAAAGAGACACAAAAATTAAGAGATCTCAAGTGTTCAATCAATTTCAACACAATTTGTAGCACAATTAGTAAAAATATTTCATTAATAAGCAAAATTTAATAAATATATTGAGAAAAAACAAAATGTATGTTTGACACAACAAGCGCATCATCCGGACTTACAGTAGTTAGTATCCCACATTTGAATTCCCGCAATGATGAAATAACTTACTTTCGCACGTTGCTGACGTCGTGGCCGCACGTTTTCTACTTAGGTCTTCTGGCACTTGCCTTCTCCTCATCGCTGACCTCCTTCTCCCGCCTTCTGGGTGCTTTTGAAGCTTCATTCAGTGCGCTTCTACCGCAGATTCCGGGCAGCTTTTGAATGCCACCGTTTTCGAATTCCAACTAATGCGCATCCCTTCCTCCCTCCAGCTATTATTCAATTGTCATCGTCCATGTTCCGTGCCCACAATGCTTACGACTCGTACAAGTCTTTAAAGGCAATTGCCTGATCCTCGCAGTGCTCTCTTTGCTTGTCCTTTTTTGTCAGCAAGGGGTAATTCTCTCTGATTTCAGTTCAATTTCTACCGCTCCTCGCACGTCTCCCACTCAGGCACTCCCGCAGCCAGCTGTCGGCCGCTGGCAACTACAGCCTTCCCGGTCAGCACCCACGCTTTCTCACTCTTTTCGAAAATGGGCTGTCAAATTGCGCTAGGCAAAAAAATGCGTTGAAAACCGTCCGTCCCGTGTAACTCAATCATTCTCGGTGGCCTACTTTATTAATGGCATCTTTTCGTCAAAATTTCGCTCCATGTCGCTCCTATCCCCGCGTTGGCTTCCGTAGATTTGACATTTTTCATTCACTCGATAAGATGTTTTAATTGATATTTTCCTTTTCACTTGCGAGTGTGCAGAATTTATTGTTAGGTAACTGGGTGCGCTTAGAGGAGCTAGGCGCTCCTTAGGAGCGTGTTAGACACGCGAAACCACTTGGAGGGCAAACGTGCTCATCCCCTCCTCGTGGTAAGTGTCGAATGAGCGAGCGAAGGCCGGATTAAATTGGTTGGCCTCACCAAGCTTTCCGACCGAATTTCGGTATGGAGAATTCCGGCTGGCCATAAAGCTCACGACACATGAGACTGATCTGAAGACAGAATAAATCGGTAGCCTCGCCAACTTTCTTATTGAGACTCAATTTGAGAGTGTCAGTTGGATGATCAGTGCTCATTTTACTTTTGTTTGAGAGAGAGAAGGAGAGAGATGCCACCCGAGACAGTGAGAGTCCCAACTGGGAGTCTAGAGGATGGAAGAAGAGTTATAGAAAGAGTGCTGGAATGAGAGAAGAGAGAAGCTAAATAAATAACAAGCTAAATCATTTTTAAAAAATCATTCTGGGTAGCCCATTTTATTCGTGGAAGTTTTTCTTCACCATCTCGCTCCTTTTCCCCGTTGGTTACCTTTTTAACCCCGTTGGTATCCGTCGATTCGACATTTTTCATTTATTCGATAATATTTTTATCGTAATTTTCCTTTTCCTGTGCGAGTGTGCAGTGTTTATTGTTAGGTAACCGGGTGCACTTAGAGGAGCTAGGCGCTCCTTAGGAGCTTGTTAGACACGCGAAACCACTTGGAGGGCAAACGTGCTCATCCCCTCCTCGTGGTAAGTGTCGAATGAGCGAGCGAAGGCCGGATTAAATTGGTTGGCCTCACCAGGCTTTTTTTCCTTTCGAAAAGAGTTCCGGCTGGCCATAAAGCTCACGACACATGAGACTGATCTGAAGACAGATGAAATCGGTAGCCTCGCCAGCTTTCTTATGGAGACTCAATTTGAGAGTGTCACTTGGATGATCAGTACTCATTTTACTTTTGTTTGAGTGCAATCAGCCCCCACCAGAGCTCAGTGTGAGAGTTGGTTGAGTGTGGATTTACAGAATCCCCACTCTCTGTATACGAGTGCACTGAGTAGAGTTCCCTCACGGGAATGTCTGAGTGGGTGGACTGAGAGAGAGATGCCACCCGAGACAGTGAGAGTCTCAACTGGGAGTCCCGAGGATGGATGAAGAGTTATAGAAAGAGTGCTGGAATGAGAGGAGAGAGAAGCTTAATAAACACATTAATTGATTTTACCCCTCCCCTTATCTTACCATAACACTAATGCTCCACTGCGCAGGATCCACAATGAGGGGGCTGAGCGACTGCAACAGCTGGCTGGAAGACTCCCGGTAAGTTTTGTTCCCCCCGGGCCGTGCACTATCAAGAAATTACAGTGGAACCGGGAAATTTTGACAAAACGGCCTTCGGGCTATGTACCTGGATTTGGTTGAGGTCACACTGATGATTTATCACAGTAGATCGTACAAATCCCTATGGTGGGGTATGTGAGGTAGCCACAGTCCTGTTCAATATTACCCGGTTTTTTCGAGTGAAATCGAGGGTGCACGGCCTTCTTAGGAGATTGATTCTGGTGCTAATGCTAGTCCCATTCCAGGGGACTACTGCCGAGCTGCGACCCCGAGTGGTCGTGGCTCGAGATCATGTAGTGAGGAGGGGAGGCAGCGTGACGTCATCGAGGGAGGGAGGAATGGAGAGGAGAGAAGAGAAGAGAAGTGAAGAAAGAAGAAGACGAGGGGAGGAGAAGTTACACGGTACGAGTCGCATTTATAAATGTGAATAACCCGCTGATTTGCAGTTTGGCCTCCCCAATTTGGCTGGCGTCCCTCTCGCGCTCACTCGTGTTCTTCTCCTCACTCTTCCTTTCTCCGGTGAGCAATGATGATAAACCACATGAGCTGGTTGAATACACACGAAATAGTGGCGCTAATATTCGTTATTTACAGGCCCGTTTCCACCGTCATTCAATCGATTGGGAGTCCCCGAGAAGAACGGCTACACGAGACACTCGGACCGATGAGAAGGGGAATCAATCGATAGAGGTTGGTATGGTAGATGGAGGAAGATAAATAATTATTGATTTTAGAAGGGAGCGAATTCGCCCGAGAAGAGACCATCTGCACTCGTACGACGCCCATTTGAGGAAGGAAGATGAGAGGAGTGGAAATCGAGTGAGATACGAGATAGAACAATGGAGTGGGGGAGAGGAGGATGAAGAGGGAGCGAAATCGAGGAGAGTGACGTCATGGAGATAGGAGAGAAGAAACACGAAGATCTGCTACAAGTACTACGATGAGACGAGGAATGAAGAATCGGAGAGAAGATAATCGAACTGAAGATGGACAAGCCACAGGCAGCGATGGGAATCAATGGAGACAGGAGAGGAGAAGAGAAGATGAAGAGAGGAGAGGAGAGTGTGAGGAGAGACTGATACTGCAAGAACGACTAGGATGAGGAGGGGAGGAAGACGATGGAGAGAGAAGGAGAAGAAGAGAAGAACGGATTCCATCTAGGTACGACCGCGGGAAAAATGTTGCCCAGCTGCCTCTAATCTTGGTATTTGCAGTGTCGCCTCTCGGGAGTCTCTCGCGGCCGAGTCTCCAATTATCTCACGGTAAGAACATGAAAAATATTGCCAGATTATCGATTTTCAATAACCCGACGACTTGCAGTTTCGCCTGCTATTCTTGTGCTGCTGGCGACGTCTCCTCACCATCCGCACTTTCGTCGTTTTGTTGACTCCCGGTGAGTGGCGACAATGCAGATTGACCACTAATATTAATATTTTCCAGGTCTATCCCTAATAAATCGACGAGACGACAAATCGAGAAGGGCCGACTGCGCGTGACCGAAGATAGCCGCTTGGGGTTGGTACGGTATCGTATGTAGAGAAATGGTTGCTCTTGAGACGGATCGGAACCGCGTCGAGGACGAACGATCGTACTACAACCAAACGACGTTTCTTGCTCGGCCACAACATGTTTGTCATTCCTGATTAAATACATCTATTACTGTATCTCTGCCCTCGTGAAAATGACGTGGTGTAAATGGTGGTGTCGTTTAGACGCCACTAACCTTCTCTCTCACTTCATCCGTCAATTTTTCTAGCGAGAGGAGAGGAGAAACCCCTACTGCTCTTTCGGAAGGTGAGGTGTCGTTTCTACTGTTTATTTAAATTATACACTTCTATCATTCAGGATGCTTCATGTCGAGTGTCAGTGGCAGTGGGATATCGATCGATCGAGGTTTGAGTGCTTGTGACGGAGCCTCATTTATGGGTGCCCTTCTGCAGATTCCCAGTCTCGTTCGTCTGACTGCCTACCCGAAGCCATCAAACTTTGCATCGATAGGGATGCTGGCGAAAAGTGAGTTGCAAGGTTGGCCCGAGAAAACTACCGTACGCTGTCGTATTATCGATTAATTTGAGGTCGGCACGAGACGATTCTTCCTTATGAGACTCCTTTATCGTTGCTTCTATGTCGCCCTCACCAACCGAGAGGGAAGAAGGTGTGCTGTTCTCAGGCAACTCGTTTTGAATCTAATCCGAAACAATTTTGAATCTAATCAGAACAATTTTAACACTAACCGTGGCTAAATTAGATTCTAATTTCTCTCTGATTAGATGCTAAATTCGTTTGATATTCTTATTAGATTATAAAAACGTCCTGAATAGATTCTAAAAACGTTCACATTAGATTCCAAAAACGTTCTGTTTAGATTCCAAAAACGTTCTGATTAGATTCCAAAAACGTTCTGATTAGATTCCAAAAACGTTATGATTAGATTCTAAATGAATTCTGAATAGATTATAAAATTAGTATGATGATGATTTTCTGAGCTGTCCTAATTTTTTTCTCCAAAATTGATGTAGCCCTATCCAGGCACAGCGGGGCACCTCGTCCCTTATGGGGAAAGGTGCTTGCGATCCCCACTCTCGCATTGAAGGGGAGAGTGGGAAACGATCCAAAAATGGCTGACAGATCAGCACAGTACATCACCCAACAGGGAAAATCCTGATACGAACTTGAATGACCCGAGGCAATGAGTAGGCACGACGGTATGTACTCGAGACGGGGTTGACGGATAATTTGGAATCTAATTAGATTCTGATTAGATTCTGAATTCTATCGGAATAGATTCTAAATATTTGAAGGAAGTTTAGTATCTAATTAGATTCCGTTTAGATTCAAAAGCTGAAGAACAATTCAGAATCTAATTAGATTCAACGTAGACTCTAAAAACTCTATGATTAGATTCTAAATTCTATCAAACTCTGATTAGATTCAAAAAGAGTTGCCTGAGTTGTTTCGTCGTCTATTGATTGCGTCATGATCTGGTTAATTGTATATCTGTATTCAGATGAATGACTAACTCATCGATTGATCTCTTCTTCTCCCTGTTTTCGTCCTTTTACTCGTCTATCCGTGTCTCCTCTGCTGGCGAGTTTCCAATCAGGTAAGCAACTTCTGCCAAACAATCCCTCCTCCATTTTATCATATTTTATTATGAAACTAGCCCAATGTACTCGATTACAGATGCAATTGATAGCATTTTCGTCCAACTCACATTGAACTCACTCCTCCCTCTCATCGAGTATTGGATTGATCTACTCTGAATGCAATCGATTGGTTAGTATGTAATACTATTTATTTAAATCGATTATTATATATTTCAGACCGTCTTCTCTTCTGATTTTGTCTGTCGATCCTCATCTTCTCATCTTTCTCCTCGGTCCGTCATTGTCCGTCTAAATAAAGATTTCGTACACTTTTAAAACAATTTGTAAGCTCTCGTAAATAGTAGCGTCAGCTATTTAAAAAAAATGGTTTTGATATTCCACTGTGAAAGATTTAATATTAAATATTGCAGATCGGAGATTCGATGCCCGTCGATTTCCCCTTTCTTCTCGTGCCTCATTCAAGAACGAATTTTGTTGATGGGCTGAGGAGGACGAGAAGAAATACGATGATTGAAGAAGATTCTTGGTGAGATTTATTCTATTTATAATATATTTAAATAAACTGTGATTCATTTCAGACTGGCCGACTCACTCCTCTTCGATGGCCGTCAATTGATAACCGTCGCTCACTTCGTCATTGGCCGGTCCGTCCTTCTTTATTTGAAGAACATTATCGATTGAATTGTCTACTGTTGGGAAAATGCAGAGCTCACTAATTCCACTCCTTTCATTTTTATTTGCACTATAACAATAATTATATGTGATTATCGTGTGATGAGTAGGGAGAGAGAGGGTGCATCAATTAATATGAGAAATTCCTCTATTTGTGTTAATATTCGGGTGTTCTGCTTGCAGATTTACCATATGAGCACGTGGACTGGGCGCCATCGAGAAGCGAATGATGAGTATGGAGAGAGGAGAAAGAAGGAAGGGAACATTACTGCCCCTATGGTGAGCACTGACGCTATTATAGAAATGAAATACAGCTGCTCAAAAAAATGTGTGCTTTGCAGACTCATCGACTCTGTCTACCTCTATTGATCTACGTCTCTTCTCCTCCCTTTCTCGGTCCGTTCTACCCATGCCTAGAGTGCTATCGATTGAATAAATACGCATTTTGTTTCGGAAGTCAGCTGAGCCTGTCATGCTGTGCTCGTCCTTTATTTATGCATCTTTTTATTTGTATTATGTTTTTGCAGGTTGTCGTGTGGCCGACTTTGACGATGTGGAGACGAGTGAGGAGGGAAGATAATGAGAATGAGGACTTCCGCCCCTCTATCGATTGGTCTGTGGGAAGTAAGGAGGAGGAGAAGGGGAAGAGGAGAGTGCAGTCAGGAGATAACACAGGTAAGAGTCGCCTCCCGGTTCGTCTTCTCCTTTCATGGAGCAAGTTATGATGCATTTTGCGTCGGCTTCTTTGCATCTTTAAAATTATGCTTGTAGATGAAGAGTCCTCCGTTCCCTGGATTGTACTGTGAGGCAACTCGCTCCATCCACTCTGTTCTTCGTGGAACTCTTTCATCGCATCTGCCTCTCCCCGGTCCGTATCCCGTCCATGTCGAATTACAGTAGTAGAAAGATGGCCGTAAAAGAGCCAATGTGCAATGTACGCATCGTGCAGTATTTCCAACTACATCGACGGAGCAGAACTGTGGACGATTCGACATCTAAGCTGCATGAATGCCATTCAGGTTGGAGTTTTATTTTTTTTTAAAGAAAATACAATTTTCCCCAAAGTGAAGTCTATTTGCGCTCAAAAATATTCGCTGGAAAGTGCCCGTCGTTTGTTTTGAAGGTTGTTCTCTATTCTGTTTTTGAAAGGCAGCAAGGGGTATATTCTGATTATTTCATAGTAATGAAGCAATCTTGCAATAACTTCAGATGCGCTTATTTCCACGATTTTTCCAGGCATTACATTTTCTATGCAAAAAGTTATTGGGACACATAACAGAAAATAGCATTGCATTGCATGGCTCCATATTGAAGTAAAGCAAAATGTTCATACGCCAAAAAGGGTTTCGGGTTTTAGCAGTGCTCAATGCCGAAATGATTGTGATATTTTTCAACAACGAAAACCGCAAAGTGACCACGTTATTTCTAGCAACTTTGAAAATTCTTAAATAGTGCCATATTTCGACGTCCCTGCGACATGCAAATAGTTTGCAAGCTAACCAGAAAAGGAGATTTGAGTCTAATAAGAATGTTTTGGAGAGGTATTCGTCTGACTAAAGTCGAGCAGTAGTTCAAAACAAACCGCGAAAATTTACAAGCTAATTAGGAGTTTTTATAATCTAAACTGAATTTGATCAGATTCATAACGTTTTGACAATCCCGTATCGTATAAGACACGCCGTGCGCACACAAACTATAAATTCCAATTCTTTTATATTTTTCCCTGTTTTGTTTCACCCAATTCTGAATTTTATCCCTTTTGAATTGATTCCAACTTTTCTTGTGAATGGGAGAGTGGGATCATGGCCCGACCATACAGGATGAGTAGTCGATTCTTTCTGAAAATGATATAATTGGGAATTAAATTACCAAACTGTTATTAGAAATTTTGAATTTTAGTTTATGCATTTTGGATTTCTAATTCTAATAAATAGGAAGGAATTCTGCACACAACTATACCGTTCTCTGAATCGCGCTAGAAACAAAACGGCACGGTTTGACGAAAAAATGCATTCTCGCATTTTCCTCGCTGAATTTACTCTGATTCAAAGTCGATAAAGACTCGGCATGGGTCACGTTTGCGTAATTTAAACTAATTAATGTGCCCTGAACACCCATTTTCTGCACAAGACATTGTGATCACTGCCGGACGAAAAACTTTTTACGAAAAAAATAGCCCTCACGGGAATGATTTTAGAATTTTCCAGAAAAAGTTGGTTTTAATCCGACGGCGATCATTGGACTTATTGTTGGTACCACTTTTTGTCTCTAACAGGTAGTGCGCGCGCACATTCCTGCAGATGTGGGTACGATCACCGCTAGAACGGTAGCGGTAGAATTTTTTATGTTGCAATATTGCATATGATCTTTGACATGTGTAATCCGTATCCCTCAAAATATATATATATATTGAATATTGCTGACTAGTGAAGTGGGCATACTTATGCGAGTTTGCGTGTTGAGGTTAAGAGAGACTTTCTGACATTGTCAACATATTTGAGCAAGGGTCTTGGCACTAGCGGAAAAATTCGACGGAACATATGCTTCCCAATTTGCTACCATAATAACTACGGGTGTAGTACTATGGCCACTTGGAAGGGCATGGCATTAGCGTGGCGCTTCGCCATACAACATCAAACTTGAAAACGCCGTAGTTTAGGAAAATATTTTTTTGTTCTTTTCCCCAATCACATCCATTCACACCCGGTACACATATCACAGGTATTCTTAGGGATGGCGCCTGCTGCTTTGCAAAATTCAAAATGGTCCTTTTCTTTCGTAACTATGGTAGTATGATCACCTCACTACAACAACTATCTCGCAATATTTATTTGAGCCGTAAACTAGCCGGGATGTATTGAGGTTAAATACACTACGCTCTATGCGTACACTACGCTCTATGTATAGTTCAGGGTGCAGGTTCGGTCCAGGGAGAGCTTGGTAGCTGGCTCCAGCTTCGGTCCAGGGGGAGGTCGGTAGCCGACTCCAGGTTTGGCGCAGGGGGGCTCGATGTTCGGTCCTGGGGGGTTCAGTTGCCCGCTCCATGTTCGGTCCAGGGGGGGGGGCTTGGTAGCCGGCTTCAGGCTGGCTCCAGCTTCGGTCCAGGGGGAGGTCGGTAGCCGACTCCAGGTTTGGCGCAGGGGGGCTCAATGTTCGGTCCTGGGGGGTTCAGTTGCCCGCTCCATGTTCGGTCCAGGGGGGGGGGCTTGGTAGCCGGCTTCAGATTCGGTCCAGGGGACTGAACCTGGAGCCTTCCTTCTTTTCTATTACAAAACATTTTTCATGTGACCCCCGAGACTCCCCGATGTGTTTGGGAAACATTCGAAAAGTTAGATTTTTCAAGTTAAAACGAGTTCGAACATGTTCAGACACGTTTCTGACGCTCGGATTGCTAGTCAAGTGCGTAACCCACTTGGCCATGGATTTGGTCATTTAAATTTTGTAAAATTTTGAAGCAATTCTGGTCACCTATCATATGCAAAAGGTTCTGAGAAGATAGAGCAATTTTGAAGCGAAATATAAGGAAAATGAGAAAAATCTGGACGGACACCTGGACAAAAAAAACAACAGACAAACAAACAAACAGACAGACATACAGATGTTAGCATTTTCTAATATATAGTAACTCGACGATGCCTAAAAGCTGGCTCTCCGAATATGGAAATTTCAAAAAAATTTAGATTTTTTCAACTTTAGTAAAAAAAACTCGTTCAAAAAAGAAAAGAACCGTAATGAGATGACGCATAAATTACCTGTTGGGACTATATGCTCGAAGCCAGCGCAACTTTATGAAAATCTCAATAAATTGATTTTTTCGGCTCAAATATGAAGAATTCTGAGAAAACTTTCTTTACGTTCAAGATATTTTACAATGGAATCTGATTCCACATCGAATTTTACCCCCAAGCGCCTTAAAATTGGACAAATACAAGGCGTCTAATTTTCAGGAGACCCGATTTAAATCGAAAATCTCCTATGAAATGGTCACAAGTCGAAAAAATCGGGAATTTCTTTTCTTCCAAAGCGATTGAAACAAGATGTAAATATCTCTAGATACACAGTGGCTATGAAATCAAAGATCGTATGTTGTGTACAAAATTTACACACAATACTATCGTTTGAAAACCACTACAAATTAAACTTTAGCTTCAACAATGATTATACCCTGTGTTTTGTGGCATTTTTTTTGAAATAACCATTTTCGGAGAGCCGGCTTTTAGGCATCGTTTACGGCTGCAATAAATATTGCGAAATAGTTGTTGAGGGGAGGTGATTATACTACCATTGTAATGAAGAATTGGACCATTTTGATTTTTTTTTGTACAAATGAGGCCCGCTTTCATGCAATCTCTCAGAATACCTGTGATATATTCATGTAGTGAACATCATTATTTTCGTCCTTTACCTTTTCTGCAGCTTTTCGTTGAAGCAATATAGTTACAGTAAAATATTCATAATCGTATATTTAAATCGACGAAGTCGGGCGCGAAAAAGAAGTGCACGTCAAATAGACTTCTAAAACGAAACCTGAGTCTCTGTAAAGACACTCGAAATGTAGAAACCTGCCCAGTAGGGCATAAAAATCGAAAAAAAACTGCCCGACTTTCTCCCTCAAATGGTTGATTCCTCTTTTTCAGCATTATGCTCTTGTTTACAGAAATCCTCGCAATTCTTCCATTCGATCGTTGCTGAGCCAAAGAATAAATGGATCCATCGTGCAGTCTCACCAACTAAATGGATGAAAGGAGTCGATCGGTGAATGGAATGTGACCTGGATGAGAAGAATGATGACATTCAGGTTGGTCTTGTCCATTTTCGAATTATCTGTCCATAATAATCGAACCTCGATCCTGAAAATCTATTAAGGAGGGGGTTTAAGGCGGTGGTAGTACTTTTAATATATTTCCGTTTATATGGTCCAACAAAAAAGTTTATATGATCCAACAAAAAGCCATTGGAACTTTGACAAGATATGTCGAAGATAGATCGGAAATACCATGTGCGGGAAAAATGCTTTAGAAGATTTAGGCGATTTTCACTTGGGGGAAGTCATATAGGAGGAGGACGTTTTTGAAAGGGAATTTTGGCATATTGAAATTCCTCATTCTTTAATTGATGAAAAACTTACAATACTTTAAAAATAATTTTCCTGACCTGAAAGTCCCTCTTGTCCGAAATCTCTTCTACCAAGCTTCCTCTCCCGCTTTTGTTTCTCCGAAATGACTTATCACGAAAACGCTTAAAAGACAGTGGAATCTAACGGCAATCTTTTTAAGGCTTCGACCTCCAAATTTCGCTGTTTCGTATTAGGTAATCTCACAAGCGCATAGATGAAAACGCTAATGAGCAGGGGATCTCTCGGCAATTTGTAGAGAGTACTAGGTCATTTTCGTCATGGTTTTGATACTTAATTTTTCTATGCGAGTCCAAGAGAGATACGAGAGAAGGGTAACATCAATTTTATTGGATGAAATGTTTCGGGTAACAACCCATCAGTCGGTTATCACCCCAAACTAAAAATATAATTAAATCTTCTCCTTCTTTCGTCTCTCCCTCTCTCTCTTGTCCTCACATTGAAGGAACAAGTATCTATTGGCAAGTTTTTTTTAAAGTAGGATCTGACCTCCATTATTTCTGTTTCGTATGCACTAGACAATCTCACCAGCGCAGGCGTCAAAACGCTAATGAACAGGGGATCTATCGCCAATTTTTAGGATCCTATTTCCAAATAGGGCTGTTTCGTAATCACTAGGTTTCGTAACAACGCAAGCACTGGCCATCGTTAAATATCGTCATTTGTATGTGAGAGGAATCGCGAGGGACTCGAGCATGGCCGGGACACAGAGATTTATTATTTTTTTATTTTGCTTATAATATAACCGAGGGTACCTTCAACCTTCCTCTATCGAATGGTGGTAGCAGAATTTCGAGATAAAATTGTGCATTTGCGTGAAACACAAACAAATCTGGTGAGTCGGGAATTTTTTGCGAGTAATAGAAAAGTTTGAAAAAAGCACAATTTGCTTCAAAATAAAGACAGAAATGCACCGTTTGGATTGTTAGATAGAGAAATGCCTCAGCTTGTTTACTTTAGACGCGAAATCATTCCTGGCTCATGCACCGATGCTAACTGTCGCTTATGTGAAAACGAGACAAATTTCGCAAAAGTCAAAGCTTCTGGCTCCCTCTATTATGGGCGCTCTGGGGAGCCAAGCGGGGGAAGAATCCTCATTTGCGTGGAGCGACTGTCTGGCGGAATAGCGAGCGAGAGAGTGAGAGAGAAAAATCAAGCTTCTCTCTCCAAAAAAAGTTAAGAGAAGAGATCGGTAAAATTCGACCACCCCCTGCCCCCCCCCCCCAAATGAGAGCTGGGGGCCCATACTCGAGTGGTGTGAGGGACCCGTGCCCGGATTACTCAAAACACCACTTAATTCTATTTGCCGGTTCTGGACTTGGAGAAATATGGATTTGCACAGAGAATGAATATACTAAGATGAGACACCGAGTATATGATATACTCAATATTGAGTATATTCGCGCGTCGAGAGAGCGTGCGAAAACGAGAGAATATACTCAATATTGAGTATATCATATACTCGGTGTCATATCTCAGTATACAATATACTCAATAGTAAGTATATTCATTCTGGGTGTGAGTAAAAAAAGGTCGAACAATCAAAATTTCTTAAATTGAAAATATAAACTTTATTTATTATTTGCGTTGTGTTTGGGGTACCCAAACACTGTAAAACTGATGCCAAGATTTTCTGTGAAATCGGTATCGACATTTCTCATTTCCTTCCAATAAAACTTTTGGTATATACAATATTTACACGTAATATAATACACGTAATATATTATAATATCATCAACATGATTGAATGTCCATTTCAAAGACCCAAGATCGCATGTGGCGACCGTGTTTTTTGAATTATTTTTACAAAACGTTGTTTTCAAAAATACGCTCATTTGTCTCGCACATAACTCATACATCTGATACTCTACCGCATCCTGGCGCATGTCATATTGTTTGGAGAGTTTCGCTGATTAATTTTATTGTTGAAAGTATTCAAATCTAACGGTGATTTGACCTCGAAAAAATCGAAAACAGAAAAGTGCTGAAAATTTTATACAAAAACAATTATTTCTGGGACATTTGAAAAGGTTATAGTGAAATATTACTCACATTTGTGTTTATAAACCTACAGAAGAACTATGAATTATCAACTTGGAATTATGGAGAAAATTTTTTTTAAACAAATATTTCTGAGGGCATTTGAAAAGGATATAGTGAAATATTTCCTGCATTTCTTGTTACTACTTACACTGATTACGTATAAAAATCAACGACTTTTGGCATGATAAATGATTGATTGATTGAATTTAGAGAGTCGATATTGGTGACAAAAATATGTTGGTAAAAAAACCATGAACTCCATCATTCCAAGTTAATAATTCATAGTTCTTCTGTAGGTTTATAAATACAAATGTGAGTAATATTTCAATATGTCCCTTTCAAATGTCCTCAGAAATAATTGTTTTTGTATAAAAATTTCAGCACTTTTCTGTTTTCGATTTTTTCAAGGTCAAATCACCGTTACATTTGAATACTGTCAACAACAAAATTAATCAGCGAAACTCTCCAAACCATATGACCTGCGGCGGTAGAGTATGAGGTATGTGTGAGACAGATGAGTGTATTTTTGAAAACAACGTTTTGTAAAAAAATTTTAAAAAAATACACGGTCGCCAAAGGCGATCTTGGGTCTTTGAAATGGTCATTCAATCACGTTGATGATATTATAATAATATTACGTGTAAATAATGTGTGTACCAAAAGGAAATGAGAAATGTCGATACCGATTTGGTCTGTAGCGGATATTCGAGTGAAAATTTCGGAACTTTAGTCAATCAGGAGGACCTGACTATGGTCAATATAGTTGCATACGGTGCCAGGCTACAAGAAATGCTCAGAAAATCTTGGCAGCAGCTCGAAAAATGGCCAACTTTTCTCGAAAATCAAAATTTTGAGTCCAAAAAATGTATCGGAATCATTAGAAATTCGATCGTAATATCAGATTTGCATTGTTTGGATACCACAAACAAAATGCAAATAACAAATAAAGTGTATTTTTTCAATTTGAGACATTTTGATTTTTCGACCTTTTTTTATTCAAATCCATATTTCTCCAAGTCCAGAGCCTGCAATTAGAAATTAGTGGTGTTTTGAGTAATCCAGGCACGGGTCCCTCACACCACTCGAGTATGGCCCCCAGCTCTCATTTGGGCACGTCCGGAAAGGGTTGAATATGGTCGAATCTTACCGATTCCGTCTCTTAATAGAGCTTGAATTGTTGTCCTTCTATTAACTCACTGCACAAGATTGAATATGTGATCAAAAATTCACAGAAGATCCGCACCACAATTGCCCACAATTCCTTGCAAGTGGATTTTTCTATTTTGACCTAATATTCGAGTTATGAATTTATTTATTTCAAATTCGGTCCCATTCCGACCGCTCCCTCTCTCACCCGGATTACGCACTAATCCGCCAGAACTCCGCGCCACGCAAATGAGGGTTCTTCCCCCACTTGGCACGGTGTGAACGTAGAACAAATATAAAAATATTAAAGTTGTTTTCAATGATTTTATTTGCACATTGTTCGAGAGAGAAAAATTAAAAAAAAATTTCTGTTAAAACAACGTAGAACTAATATAAAACAATATTGAAGTTGTTTGCTACGACTTCTATTGACACATTTTTCGAGGAAAAATTTTAAAAAAAATTAGCTCATTTTTTTGGAATTGTTGAAAATCGCTTATTTCGAAGTCGTAATGAATCGACGATTAAGAATCGTGAATATTTTCATATGTTTACATCGTGCGATTCAAAGACTTAGCGATATCGGCCCATTTTGCCCCCCCAAGACTTAGCGATATCGGCCCATAGCGCGTATTAGTCTATTTTTCGGAACATATTTCCCATGAAGGAAGCCGTATACTCCAAATTATATTATTCCTATTTCATAAAAAAACGTGAACTCCACCGCTAATGAAAGTCGTTTTCAATTCATTACGACTTCGAAATTCATTACGACAATCGAGGCTGAAATTTTTTCTCTCGAAAAATATACCAATAAAGTCGTTGAAAACAACTTTAATATTTTTATATTTGTTCTACGTTCACACCGTGCCAAGTGAGGGAAGAACCCTCATTTTCGTGGCGCTGAGGTCTGGCGGATTAGTGCGTAATCCGGGTGAGAGGGGGAGTGGTCGGAATGGAATCGAATTTGCGATAAATAAATTCAAAACTCGAATATTAGGTCAAAATAGAAAAAAAATCCACTTCCAAGGAATTGTGGGCAATTGTGACGGGGATCTTCTGTGAATTTTTGATCACATATTCAATCTGGTTCAATGAGTTAATAGAAGAATAACAATTCAAGCTCTATTAACTTTTTTTTGTGGAGAGAAGCTGTCCTTATGCCGATTTTACAGGGCGTGTCTGAGGCATTTCCCCAAAATTCCTTGGAAGTAGATTTTTCTATTTTGGTCTACTAATCGAATTATGAATATATTTCTGTAAAATTTGTCCGCGTATTGATTTTGCTCTCTCACTCTCTCGCTTCTTCGCAGCTTTACAATGCAAGGCTCGATTCAACCCATTTTTATATTGCAGTGAGTATCGATCAGACTCCCCAGAGCGCCCATAGAGGGAGCCAGAAGTTTTTGACTTTTTTTTGACAAGCTGGGGAATTTCTCTGTCGATAGAGGAAGGTTGAAAATAAATACCCTAGGTAAAATTTTCATACAATTTTTTTTAAAAAATACACAAGAATCTCTTGCGATTCCAGCCCGTCCTATGGGGATATCGCTCTTGTTGAATAGAAGATGAATTTTGTACTTAACCAGTTCCTATCAGAGAGAAACGGAGAGGGTGTGTCGCCTCGATTGACACACAGGGGGATACACTGAGCAAGTATTTGGGTCGTCTAGAAACATCTGAATGGAAAATCAATTATTTGCAGGTTTTCCTCACGTTCTTTCTGGTCTCTTCCCTTCGCTGTGTTTCTTCTCTCTTCAACTCCTTTTTTTCTATCGTCCTCTTTTCAAGCAACACTACGTCACATGATATTTGGAGAATAATAACCTATCGAATGAGAGCAATTAGCAACTCCCTCTCGTTTGCATTTTGGTGGCTTTAGTTTATTCTCATTCTATCGGCTTTCTTCAGTATTCTTGTGGCGTAGTGCTTTCTTCACCGGCCCTTTACCTACAGTAGATTTTATGTGTTGCTGAGCCGTATAAGCGCCCAGTGACAGCATGTTTCGTTCTCTGATGGGGTATACTTGCCCCCGCCCCTCAATTTACTCCACGTTGGCTATCCATTGAAAAGATAGCTCAAATTTGCCGCAAGAGCCTGGACCACATGCAAGTTGCGGGGAACACCAGCGCAATTATGCTGTTGTAGCCGGCAATTTGCTTGAAATTTGCAAAATTGACAAACAAAAATAACTTGTACACGTATTCGTGATATTCAGCTCCAGTTCGGGCGATGATCAAACAAATTGCCGGTTTGATGTAATTATTTTGTTCTTTCCCGCTTCTGCACAAGTTGCTGCAATGGTTGGGAGTAGTCATGGTGGTGTTCCCTGCATATTGCATAAGGTCCTTGCGCCAAAGTTTCCGGGTCACCTGCCTTCGTAAGGAACTACTCGGTCCGACAATTGGAATCGTTGTGAGGTTAGTCGTTTATATTTTTTTTCAATACAGGTAGGCTGACTCGGCGAAGCTCGTACCCGATTTTTCGTCCATTCGTTGAGGTTGGTCCTTTTATTTTCACCCTGGAGATGGATTTCCCGCGAAGCTCATGCCCGATTTTTTCGATCACTCGTTGAGGTTGGTCCTTTTATTTCTCTGGAAACGATAACCCGCGTGTCACGTGAGGATCGGGATAAAATGAAGGTGTGGACGTACAATGTCTGACGCCCACAATTGGATACATTATTGGAAAGCCCTCATAGTGCTCGAGGAGATAGTGTTTCGCTTTTTTTGCATTACTTCGATTTTGACGACGTTTATTACCCGAAACGAGAAAAGGATTCCCACTTTGAAGCTGAATATCTCGTTTCGGAGCAAAATTGAGAAGAACTTCACTTAGAGATAAATTGTAGAGAATTTCCATTTCCAGGAGAATACTATTAGATTTCCTGAAATTAATTATGAGGCGAGCTAATTGACGGAAAGCTGTCGTTTGCACCACATTTCGAGACCAGAAAATTTTATCCACTAAGATTGTAGATATGGAAAAGACGCGTCGACTGATATATAGTTTGTAGGATCGAATCATTTTAGAAATCAGTGTTTGAGATAAAAAAAACGATTCGAAAATTCCATACTTAGCCGTTTTTTCAGCTCAAAAAGTGAGAGATCAGTGCTCTCTCAGTCTCTCTCCTCAAGACAAGAGAGTGTGTGAAACGAGGAGGGCAGTTGACCTTTGAGAGAGGAGAGTGGTAGATTTCTCTCTTCCAGAGGTGTGAAATAGCAAAATATTGGATTTATTTCGGTTTATTGGATAAACACTGATTTCTAAAATGATTCGACCATATGTTTTATACATCAATCGACGCGTAATCTCAAGCTCCAGCTTTTGAGAAAATATAATTTTCTGGTCTCGAAATGTGGTGCAAACGGCAGCTTTCCGCCAATTAACTCGCCTCATAATTAATTTCAGGAAATCTAATTGAATTCATTGCAATCTCCTGGAAATTCTCTACAATTTATCTCTAAGTGAAGTTCTTCTCAATTTTGCTCCGAAACGAGATATCACGCGACTCACGAGAGGATCGACTCAGAATCATCTGAAACCGGCATTGAGCAAGAATTTCGACATGCTGTTTTTTGCACTTTCGGATGCCTCTGGGTCTAACTAAGATCCCTGGGAACTATTATGCCACGAATGTCATCCTTTGTTGAGATACTGCTACTGTTAGATGCAGTCGTCGAAGTTTGAGGCCGTTTTTCGATGTTTAAACGCCATTTGTGTGTTGGCGATATCACCGGAAGAGACTGCCTGAGTCGACGAATTAGGTGGAAATGAACAGATGCAAGACAATCGGACAAAGGACAAGGAGAAGAGGACAAAGGTAGCCAAGGAAAGGTAGCCAATCGGTTTTGAAGATTATCGGAGAGGTTGATTAAAGTTGTTTTTTAAAAAAAAAATGCATTTAAAGAACTACTATTATTGTACAATAGCGAAATATCAAGACGCCTTGAGGAGGCTATCAATTTGTCAAACCAGAAGGTGACAAATAATTTTGGGAATATAGAATTCAAGATTCTCAGAACTTGACCACTAATGTAGCTATTGTTTGCCCCTTTTCCCTCCCATACAATGATTAAACAAAATTATTGTCCCTCACACATTTATCATATGCAATGGGAGAAGGAACTTCTCAGCCCATTTAAGGGTTGTACTCGATGGGGAGGTTCTTTCTGCGGACCATGCCGTCTCCCTGGAACCACTCGCGACGGAACTGCTTGGCGGCTCCATCAGGGGTGTTGGTCCACTCGATGGTCACACGGTCGTTGTTGGTGTCCTGAAAGGAAGTAAATTGGTTACGGCAACCACACGCTTTAAGATTGGGATACTATAGGAAATACCAGACAACCTTAGCTATTGAGGGAAAGGGTACTGTACCTCCTGTCCGTAGGCGAAGGCGTCGCAAGAGACGGCGATGAGGGCGGCCTCCTTGGGGTCGAGCACTCCGGATCCGGGGTCGACACCGAGTCTCTTCATGTTGGTGGTCTTGAAGGCCCATCCGATACGGCGAGCGGACGAGTTCGTCACCTGAAAAGGGAAGAGATCAGAGAAGTACGGTAGGAGTATCAAAAGTTTCTAATAAGGAGAGTGGAGGGTATCGTACCTTGATGTGGTAGGTGTGCTTGTCATCGTAGGGGGCGTTGAAGACGATCTTGGTGCCGGGCTGGGTGGCGATATCTCCGGGAGGAACGGACTGAGCCATGTCGAAGACTTGGTTGTGAGGAGAGACCGCTCTCACGGGGTTTTATAGGACGAAATGAGTATCTTTGACTGTGAATGAAGTAGGGAAATTGAACTAAGCTGCCTGTCAGACTCAAATTTGACTCTGATGAATTTCGAAAGCTGAATTTTGCATCTTCTAAAGATCACAAAGGATGAATCACGAGGTCACAATGAATCGTGATAGTGGAGATCAAATATGTTTCAGCTCTTCCAAATTGGCATGAAGCAATTTATTGCCTACAATATTCTCACACTTACTAATCAATCTATAGATTATACCTCAGATACATCTTTCGTCTCTTTTTGTCTCATATATTTCGTATTATTATTTCAATTCCAGATTATTCATCCAAAATCGTTTAATTTGATTCGTTCACGTACAATATAATCCATTTATGTTCTAGCCATTCGGGAATGGCAGACTTTCCTGCTAATTAAAAGCAGTGACGGTGAGTGATTCAAGAAAGAGAAAAGCAAAAGGTCAAGAAGAAAGCGACGGAACATTGTCATCTTCCCATTTCACCACTGCTTTTCCCTCTAATTTGGCCATGTTGACACGTCTTGACGTGCTAATAATCGTGTTCTGGCAGGTAACTATTTATACAGGCAAGAATCTCAAAATATAACATATATGCTCTCTTCAGATCCTGCTAATCTTCAACGTTCAATTACTCATGCCCATTTTCCTCAATTACATGCCTGATCAGAAGTGCAAAGGATCGAATCCACAAGATTCTCTCTGCTACAACGTTATTTATTCTGATACAATCAAGTTTCATAATCGATTTTAGGTTCATGGGAAGTGCAACAAGTGCGTCGATCAATGCCTCCCGTCGCAGAGTCTCTGCCTCAATAATGTGAGGTTTCCGTTTTCGAACAACTTGTAAAGATCGCATCTTAACTGAGTATTACAGATTCAAATTTCTGAAAAAATAATATACTGTGTCGCTCATTCCAGACTAATGAATATGTACTATTTAGGCATCTTGTTTCTTCTCAATTAGCTCTCACAATTCCTTCTTCTCTGCAGCAAATGAATACGGATACTTCTGCAATCCCAATCTGAGAGTGAGCTCAGATTCGTCACTCATTCAAAACCTCGAGAAAGGAGTCGGGATCTAAATAAGTACTAAAAATAATATTCATATCCTTATCCTTTCTGGATAGCTATAATCATGCGCGTTCCTTCCCGTTAGAACATGGACTTCAATGTATTGTGTCTAAGAAAAAATTGATTAATTTCCACAAAAAGAAAGTTATTCATCAGTTCATTCGAATCGACACAATTCAATACTTGGGAGCTCTGCTGGGAACAATTGTATTCGGATTGATGGCAGGTGATTGAAGACTACTCTATTTATTCGATAGTATTCATGGAACTTCAAACTTGAAATTGTTCTCGAAATTAGTTTTCAGATGAGTACGGTCGTCGTCGAATTCTATTGATTGCTCTCAGTCTGGGATTGCCCGCTCTTCTACTGTCAGGTGTGATCGAATCGTCTAAAAACGAATAGTCAAATTGCTGAAATCTGCGGAACACAATGGAGAATTGTGGCGAATCTTGATTGTGAATAGATAAAAGACTACACATATTGGAACCTGTGTTAAGGAACGATACAAACATTTTTAAAAATTGACTTCATAATAGGGAAGTTCTAATACGTACTATCAAAGACACGTAAATTGAGGCGAAGTCAAACACGTCCTTTGGTTCTACGCATTTCGTTTTGTCGTCGGTCTTTGTAATGGAGGAGGTCTCATTGTGGGATGGTGAGTTAGACAAATTACATTTTTGGCTTCAAAATTCGTTTATTGGAAAAGGCAGCTCATTTCACCCCAGCATATATGAGTGAATCTGTTGAGATGGCTTGTCTTCAGTATCTCATTATTCGATCGATAATGCTTTATTCAGGACCTTCGTCACCGAATTGGTCACTCCCAAGAAACGCGTTCTGCTCAGCGTTTTCTCTTCTTGGGTTCGAATTTTTAAACTCTTTCTTTATCTCCTTTTAATTGTTTTCGTTCCCAGCCCTTTGCTCGACTCATCATCACAATTGTTTCGTATCTCACAGGCGAGTGGAGAATGACGACACGGGTGAAATTTAATTTAAGTTCATTAATAAATTATACATCCAGATACTCGCCCTGTCATCCTTTCCACTCATTCCTGTTTTATTCTTACTTCTCCCCGAGAGTCCAGTATGGTTGGCTACAAAGGTACTGTTGCTTGAATTTGACCAACGTAACTAATCACGGTTATCGATTGGCAGTGTCGTCGAACAGAATACGACGAATCTATATCAAAGCTTAATACACTGGCCGGGATAACTTACATAAAGAGTGAGCACTTGTTAATTGCTTGATTCCAAATATTCATACAGCGTTTTGGAGATCACGAAGAGAGTTTTTTAAAAAAATTTTTATTCGCTTTGCTTGTTTTTAAATTGTGTACTGCAGAAAATAAGGAACACTTCAAATGTCTCCGATTGGGAGTTAGAGAAGGAATGAGACAGATATTCGTCCATCCACTGTTGAGAAAGCGAATGCTCGTACTCTTCTCGTTCTGGTCAGACTTGGCAAGATGTTAATATTCAAAATCCATTGATGCTCAGGTTCGTCACCTTCTATTCCTACTACATACTGGATCTCAATTCGGAGACGATGTATTCTCATGATTTGTTCGTCGGTCAATTCGGAGTTTGCTCTCTGCTTGTGGGAGTCAAATTGGTGAGATTTAGAAGGAAAAGTTATATTGCAGAAGCATGTCAATATCTATAGTTATTTCTATGAATACTACAAGTAATAGTGTTGAAACTGCAATAAAACATTGTATATTTCCCTCAGTGTACCTTGGGTGCACATTGAGAGACGACAGGATATACAATAGAAGAGGAATACTTGTTGATTTGGGAGAATGGAGAAATTTTGAAAATGGAAGTATATCAGTGTGCATTGTCAGATAGCGATTACTGCAGACCCCCAATATTCGAATATAATAATGTAACACTCAATATCAGATGCTGGGCCTTCTGGATCAATACACAACTGGAATGAAGAGACGTCGAATGGATCTCGTGGCACAAACGTCGTTCTTCATATCTGTCTCCATCATCCTCATTCTTTATTTCTATGGACACAAGGTATCCTCATCGTATGCAGACATCGTTTCCAATGGAGCATTTAGTGAATCTGTGGATAATTACTAACAATCGCTCAAAATGAATTGGGTAATAGGATACGCATAGTAATGACCGGATATTACTATGACATAGATAACGATTCGCATGTTGAGGGTTCAACATCCTTTATGCTCTCCTTCTTTGCCGCCACTATTTCAATCGAATTGTGCAGTGACATCTGCTATTTGACAGTTAACGAATTGATGCCAAGCGAGGTTGGATCGATTTATATTTGAAGTGTCCATCGAGACTGAATCGATGACAAGATTTCATGTTGTTTCTTAGGTTCGCGGATCTGCATTGGGAGCCACTTCAATGATGGGTCGAATCGCCACTGTTGCTTCCACTTTCGCTGTGAGGTTTACATTTTTAGAGGGCTTCGTAATTTACGATTTGAATTGAATATTGATAGTTTACCTTCACTTTCAGATAGCTCTGAAAGACATCTTCGAGCCTGGCCTCTACATCTTCATCATTGTAATAAGTATAATCAATTGGTAAGCAAGTTTTTTCCGGCTTTATAATGTGAAGTCAGTAAATATTCAGGTTCGTCTCCTTTTTCTTCCTGGAGACCAAAGGAGTTGAGTTGAAGGAGGTACTGGCTATGAACACTAATTGTTGAGATGGATTAATTAAGGTCACTCGTCGCAAACCCTCGAATGCGATTCCGTCCATTAAAGGTTATTTTTCGATAAATCGACAAATGATTTATTTTATTTCCTAGTTGACTTTCACGGCTTCGAAGATGAGCCACAAACACCGACTACTGGAGTCATCGTATTCGAAGAGGAAGAGGTACGTTGTTTTCCTGGATTGTTCGTATTTTGAAACATCCAGATGCTAATTAAATTGGTTTCCTTTTATTTATTTCTAATACTATTACATAGTTAATGTGGGGAAATACTTTCTGGGAATATCAGCAGCGTCGAGAGTGAGAGAAAGTGAGTTTGGAGACAAGTCGACTACTGATGTAAATGAAAGAAGATATTGATTCAGGAGGAAGTCGAACGGCAAAAGACAACGGAAACAAATCAATTGGACAACGTTGATTTCATGTGAGTTTCGAAAATAATTTATCGTTCCTTATTGCTTTTGTATTTCTTCTCAAAAGCAGTTGATAGCATCGCAGCAAATCCAAATCGCATTTTGAGCACGCCGAAATCGAATTTATCAAGCACTCTTCGTTTCCTGAAAATATTTTTATTTTAACTTATTAAAAATATATACAAACCGTTCGGTAGATATTCTCAATCGACCATCCATGGACCATGTCGCGTTTCCTGCCTGGGAAATAGCATGTACTTCATACGAAATGGAATGAAAAGCTCATAATTCTTTTCTTAGAATAATCATATCTGTGGATTATAAACTGTGCTTAGATAAAATATGAGGTAGAATAATGATTACCATGCACTGGTCGAGATCAAACTTGTTCAATAAGGGGAAAATGTATGCTTTCGCGCGATCCTGAGGCAGCCACGTGATCAGTTGCTCGTCCGTTCTAAAAACGCCTCTAAACATAGACGATTTCGAAAGGTAAATAGACTTTCTGGCCGGGTCATCGCTGTCTGCAAAGAACGAGCGGAAGTTGTCTTCTTTAGTAGCGTGGAACTAAAACACTCGAATAGTGTGTAGGATTAGAAGTAATATCACTCAAGAACAATTTGGACAGACAGACGACAGTGTTTATCTATTTTGTGATAGTGCAACAGTAGTCATAAAATAGATTTTGAAAAAGGTTTAATTTGCTTACCATAAAATCGTCGTCTGCCCATGCACTGCTGAGCAGAAAGATGTCTCTCACCCACGCCTTGCCCTCAATGTTTTTCATTTAACGCGCCAGTTGATTTGCGTAATGAGAAACGCAACAGGTTAAATTGATTCGAATTTCATCATACTCTTGTTTTACACTTTTACAATGAGAAAATTATTGGACGATCACTGTTCTTACTAACCTTTGGCAGAATTCTTAGTGAGTGCTCCGGAAACTCAACTCGATCGCCTATTACTGTTCTGGAAAAATAACAATTATTCGGAAGTTTTTGAGGGTGATATGTTTCAATAAAATGTTGAGGAAATGCATCTAGAGCTGCTGATAGAACCGCGAATCGAAAACCAGTGGATACCGAGTACACGCTTCCATTTTGAACAGATCACGAGAAGATGAAGAACGATTCCAGATCTCGTAGCAAACCTTTGAAATGATTCATAGAATTAAGAGTGTATTTAGGTATTTACTTCTTTGATTCTGCTCGGGCCTGGAGCTAGCATCTCCATTAGATAAGGCTGCAATCAAAAGAATGAACAACAACGATTTAATCATTCACCACTAGTTTTGACCAATTGAAACGTCGAAAAACAACAAAAAGAACAAAGCGTTTCGACTCCGTTTCGGAACAGTTCTCTGTTTCGGTGTTAATCTCCCTTTGCTCTCAAACAAAGGTTATTTCGAGAGGTCTCCACTATTCTCCACACGCAAAGAAATTTCCAGAAAGAGGACAAAGAGTCATAATATAATTAGACTAAACTCAAACATACATGCAGTGCTCCATTATCCGTTCCATGTGCAGTGACATTGGGCAGTTTGAACTCCCAAGATGCAAAGTTTCTCACAAATCTTCGTCCAACTTCCGTATTTCTAACAAGAAAAGAGAGCGCGGCAACCTCAAAGCATTCCAATGTTTCTTTACAAAATGTGTGTTTCATTCTGACCTCCCAATTGAAAAATCGATCGAAGAGCGTGACGTCGAAGCGAGGATCGACGTATTTATCCAGCAATCTGGAAAGCACATCAAATAAAAAAAGTATTTTTACAGAACTAACATATTCGGGTTGATGACTGCTATATCAGCATCCATCACAAGCAGCCAGTCGTTGGGACTAACAAAATAATTTATAGATAAACTTCTTAAATAATTTAAATATAACGGACTTACTTGATATTTCCCTTCATGAATCTGACAATGGTGCAATGGCGGCGGAAGAATTTCTGAAATATCACAGATGTTCTGAGAAGGTGTAGGAACCGTTGCAGCAAAAAAATATTTTTTGTCTCCGATTCCTGTGTGAGTTGTTATATGTATTCGTATAAAATTAAGAAATTTTTTATGAACTTCGTTTTTCGAAATTTGCATATTATCGATTTTTGTTGATCTACCTCTTTGGTGGGACATATCTCAGTCAATTCAAAACATTTCTGCTACATCTTTTTTTCCAATCGCATCCCAATTGCATCGTCTACAATTTCTTCAATTAGCACCCTGACCTATCTTCAATAGTTTCAGAGATATGCTTCGAAAATCGATTTTAGGATCACTTATATCTCTTTTTCTCGAAATAATTGGTCAAGCACACTCGGTATTATTTCAGAATAGGAATCCGCGTGGTCGGTTTGCAATATTTGCATATTTCGTTTTGCATATCTCGAAGCGCTTTTTTGCGCACCACCAGTGAGTTTTTGGACTTGTACGAAAAAACGCGCGGAATCGGTTTCGTTCATAACTTCCTTCAAATTTATCGTGCAGAGCTCTCACGGTGTTCAATCGACAGCTGGTCAACTGCTCTATAATTCACTTTTACTACATCTAAACGTTAAACTTACTCGTTTTTCAGTTATGGAGGAAAACAAAAAATAACAGTGAGAAATGGAAACAATACATTATCGCACAATAATATTTAGTCTGTTTTTCGTCAGCTATAAGTTGCAAACTTGGTCAGCAATCATTCTGAAATGTTGTCTAGATGTGGTATACACCGCGAGGACTTGTTTTCAATATTGGGCGATTATTTGTGATTGCGTAATGATGACGCAATTTTTCACAGATATTTTGAAGTTGTTTATTTTGATGGTTCAATTTTTTCAACCCATTACATATTATGTGGTGGAAGTTAATTCGGAGGTATGTATAAGAGAAAAATGTATTTCATTGCACGACAATGCTAAAAAAAAGCACCCCGAAAAAATGGATTTTTGTTTTCAGGTGTGCAATAGATTTGTTTGACACCACATAATGGTTGTAATAGTTATTTAAGAAGATATTCAAACTCCTGTCAAACTTTAATGAGGAAATATCGCCGCTAAAATATCTGTGAAAAATTGCGTCATCATTACGCAATCACAAATAATCACCCAATATTGAAAACAAGTCCTCGCGGTGTATACCACATCTAGACAACATTTCAGAATGATTGCTGACCAAGTTTGCAACTTATAGCTGACGAAAAACAGACTAAATATTATTGTGCGATAATGTATTGTTTCCATTTCTCACTGTTATTTTTTGTTTTCCTCCATAACTGAAAAACGAGTAAGTTTAACGTTTAGATGTAGTAAAAGTGAATTATAGAGCAGTTGACCAGCTGTCGATTGAACACCGTGAGAGCTCTGCACGATAAATTTGAAGGAAGTTATGAACGAAACCGATTCCGCGCGTTTTTTCGTACAAGTCCAAAAACTCACCGGTGGTGCGCAAAAAAGCGCTTCGAGATATGCAAAACGAAATATGCAAATATTGCAAACCGACCACGCGGATTCCTATTCTGAAATAATACCGAGTGTGCTTGACCAATTATTTCGAGAAAAAGAGATATAAGTGATCCTAAAATCGATTTTCGAAGCATATCTCTGAAACTATTGAAGATAGGTCAGGGTGCTAATTGAAGAAATTGTAGACGATGCAATTAGGATGCGATTGGAAAAAAAGATGTAGCAGAAATGTTTTGAATTGACTGAGATATGTCCCACCAAAGAGGTAGATCAACAAAAATCGATAATATGCAAATTTCGAAAAACGAAGTTCATAAAAAATTTCTTAATTTTATACGAATACATATAACAACTCACACAGGAATCGGAGACAAAAAATATTTTTTTGCTGCAACGGTTCCTACACCTTCTCAGAACATCTGTGATATGTATTTAAAAAAGTGAAAATGTGAGAAGGGAAGTGACATCTTTGTGTAATTGACAGTCGTCGTAGACATCGTCCATTATTATGTACAATGGATAACTGTGCAGGAGGGAATAGCATTGCTGACTCAAAGAGAATTTATTATTAGGAAGAACAGTTTGTCTTGCCATTCTGTTTTTGATACCAGTTTTTTGCCATTCTGGCACTTTTCTGAAATCGTTAGCGACGATGGATACGTAAACAAGAAAGTGGGAAAAATTGAGACACACCTGTTCAGTGCTTGTGCGTACTTCTTCATTCCATTCGTACCTTGCGTGACAATTATGATCATCGATATATTGAGAAATGGACTTGTCCGGGGTTTAGCTTGAATTGAAACGATCTCTTCTGGTTTTGGACCTTCCATTTCCTCTTCTTTCTGTTGAAAATCGGTTGGCGGAACATATTTTTCGGCTTCTTCTTGTAGGCTCTGCAAATTCCGAACTTTAAATATTTATAAAGAGTCGAAACATCTTACCCTTTCAAGATTCTGCTGTCGATTAGTATTGATTAAGAGAACGAGACTTCCCATTAGTGTAAATATAAATATAAAAATAGCGATCGATTGGCGACATTTCATAGTCCCTTCCATCGATGAATTTGTCGATATTGCAAAGCGCTTGTTGCACAGCGGGAACTCCCAATAGGGGTTGACCCGTGTATCTAGATCTCTTCACTTCACGCATTCTCTCGCCCGTATGTAAAACTACAGCTCGCAATATATCCTTTACATTTTCAAATTGAACATTTCAGAGAGTGGGCGACAGTTGTTTCCAATCTCGGCTATGATCAAAATCGAATCGAAAATGAAGAAAAAGCAGTAGATGAAGAGACAAGAAATGAGGTGGACTACGCAGGTGAATGAGGAAAAAGGAAGACTGCAAATTTGCTCTTATGCTGTGCTGCAAGGCAAATATGTAGAGCAACACTCAACACTGTTGAAACAGTGATTTCCATGAGTCCAGCTCGATGGGGGGGGGAATATATAGTTCCCTTCAGCTCTTTAGTTGCTGCCGACTAGACTTTCAAAAGTAAAGGTTCAGCTTTAAAGTGTACTACAGACACTCTGACTTGTAACCTCGTGGGTGGAACGTGCTCAACCGTCGTTCCTGTAGAATCCAAAGGTTGACATTGGGGCGCATCCATAGCATTGCACCAACAATTTACAGCATTCGATGAAACACGAGCTAACATTGGTGTTGCTTCTCTTGAATCTACTAGAGACTTTAATGAAACAGGAGATGAAAGTGCAGGTGAACAGTGCTTCAATCGAATTTGGAGATAAACCGATAGTGGATAATTAGCCGGTTATTGAATACTCTTGCTAAGTAACTTTAAAAACAAAGAGTAATTGATGTTTTTGCAGGAGAAGAATGCTCTCCAGACAATATCCATGTTCCTTATAATGTTATCGAAACAGAAGAAGAATCAATCAATGAGGATCAACCGAAGATTATTAGATTATAATTGCCTTTATATTATTATTGTGGTTGATAAAGTCATTATACTTACTTACTTACTTACTTACTTAGTAGATCCGTCTTCTGCGGCGAAGCCGCTTGGATCACAGTTCTGAAGAAAAAAAGTCATTATACATTTAGGAAACTTTACATTTATGAGCAATCATTTTGCAAATCTGCTTTTCCTTTCTGCAATAACTGCTCACTTTCCCACAGTTGATTTCCCCTCCTTCATTTGCAGGAACACTTGCACTGCTTCTATTTAAACCCCTCTTTCCCCCTTTGAGATCACCATTCCCACCATATTTCCCATCACAGTGCCCCTCAGAAAAGGGAGTTTGCAATGGCTCTAACTTTGCTCCTCGTCCTTTTATCGATCGTCTCTGCCAATGCTCAGATTACCAATGAGGAAAAGCCGGACTGCGTCAAGTTCGATCCCACCATGTGAGACTGTTCTTGTGGATATTCAAAATGTTCATCTATTTTTAAAATGTTCGTTCATGTCTCTGCGCGCTCGCATAAAAACTGCACGGAATGAATAAGAATCGGTACATCAAATTTTAAGTCTTTCTGCATTCCAAATGGATCAATTTGCCCTGTTGTCCTCTCTCGATTCCGCATTTCAAAATATTTTTCCAAATATCTAAGAGGTGGCGTTGGGGTGAAGTGCGGGGATGCGTGCCTGGCGGCATTCCCACTGCTTCGGAAACAGTAGTTCATATGTTTTTACCTGTACGCAAAGTTCAATTTGATTAGAACAACTGATTAAAGGTGGTGTCCCACGAACTTTTGGTCAACTGAGTTCTCACCGTCGGGTTATGGTTATCGGTTTCCTGATGTGAGCCACGTAAACCGCATGTTCAGCCAATAAGTTTGAACAAAGCTATCCACGTTTGGCTCTGTGCCAAACTGACCCTGACGCGCAGGGATTCAAAAAATATAGGGAAGGATAAGGGGGAACGAGGAGAAAGCGCCATTGAAGCATAGGAGATGAGGAATGAGGGAGCAGGAGATTCGAGATACTCCTTCTTTAAAGGGACCCGGCATAGATTGGCAACTTGAGCTCTATTGGTGGATTTTGAGTTGGATATCACGGGAAAAATACGAAAAAAAATTGGACCTTTCTGGTACACAGCGTTTCATCACCCCTTAAATAGGGACTCCTGCGTTTGAACGGTTTTGATGTGCAGGGTCTTCAAATCCGGGGCGGCCGAACAGTAAACAACAACAAAGGGGCGGAGACTGCTGTCTAGCGCTCTCTCGCTTTCACACGCTCTCTCGTGTTTACTAGTTTCTCTGCCGCTCTCCACTCTCATGCCCGCGAAAGTCCTCGCGTGAAACGTTGTGTGGTACGGGATATGCTCATTTGGAATCTCGTGGTGTGCTAGTTCGACGTTTCCTAATGTCGTCGCAAGTAAGGGGAATGAGCATGAAACTCACGCAATTTCGTTTAGTTGTTATCCAGTATACAATAGGAATTCATCTGTATCGAATTTAATTTTCTGGGACTGCATCAGTTTTGAAAATAAATTAGGAAAAGGCGCCCACTAAGATGCACCGTGGTGTGGTCTAAGGGAAAAGCCGTAGCGCCTTTCCTAAGGGTCTGAAATTTTTTTTCTTATTTTCCCGTGATTACTGAACCAAATACTGCTAAATATTTCAATTTCGTTATCTCTGACAGGTCCCTTTAAACGACTGGATCAATTCATACATACTCGACATTTGTTTTATGGCGAACTATTTTTATATTTAGCACGAACACACTGGTATGTGTAACACTATCCAGTTGTACTCAGAGCGGGTAGCCTCAAACTTCCTTTACTCTGGAGATGCTGTCTCCAGCAGAAAGAGCATGCGAAATCGAGAGATCATCTCTCATTATCTCTCGATCGTTCTCTCCATTTTCTAAGCGCTCTCAGCAGGAGACAACATTTCCAGAGTAAGGGAAGTTGGAGACTTCCCACTCTGAATTGTATCATATTAAATCAAAAAGGTTCGCAAATTCGATCGACGAAGCTCTCTTCAACTTCCCAAATCTTATTTCGAATGAGAAGAAGACAATGTTTAAAAGAGGAGTACCTGGAACTCAGAAATTGGTCAGTGAGATGCCTACTCCAATTTAATTACTTTTATTGAATACTGGAATATGTTCATCCCATAACAACTGAAGTTATTCCAGTCAAAATCGCTGAAGTCCAATCTCCTAAGCTCATCATCACTCGTTGGACCTGAGGTTTGCTGCTCAGTGTTATAAAGAGTATTATATTGTTACATTATATTGAAAAATATATTTAATTGATTCACAGCAGGATGACGTTTTCTCCTTTCTTCCTTTCGACGACGATTGTTCGTCCAAATCGTGCAAATCGTGCAAACTCCATGTTATCAATGGATTTATTACCGGTTAGTTCGTATTTATCTTATTTTGTCTAAGATTGGCCGGATGTTTCCGTTTTAGATAAACGGATTTTCACTTACCCCAAGGATGTTCTCTCGGTTTCACGGAAAACAGCCGTTTTCGAGAGAACAACGAGAATGAAGGGAAAAAGAGAAAAAAGAATGAACAACTAGAGTTTGAAATTCGGGTAAATAATTGGATTAGTGCTCTTCATTTCGCACACTCTCTACACCGGTCAATTGATGAGAGAATGTGTGAAATGAAGAGTGCTAATCCAATTATTTACCCGAATTTCAAACTCTATGAAAAACGGCGATCATAATACATATCCAATTTGCTCGGTTTCAACCCTAATCTCTTCTAATTGATTCACAGCAGGATGACGTTTTCTCCTTTCTTCCTTTCAACGACGATTGTTCGTCCAAATCGTGCAAATCGTGCAAACTCCATGTTATCAATGGATTTATTACCGGTTAGTTCGTATTTATCTTATTTTGTCTAAGATTGGCCGGATGTTTCCGTTTTAGATAAACGGATTTTCACTTACCCCAAGGATGTTCTCTCGGTTTCACGGAAAACAGCCGTTTTCGAGAGAACAACGAGAATGAAGGGAAAAAGAGAAAAAAGAATGAACAACTAGAGTTTGAAATTCGGGTAAATAATTGGATTAGTGCTCTTCATTTCGCACACTCTCTACACCGGTCAATTGATGAGAGAATGTGTGAAATGAAGAGTGCTAATCCAATTATTTACCCGAATTTCAAACTCTATGAAAAACGGCGATCATAATACATATCCAATTTGCTCGGTTTCAACCCTAATCTCTTCTAATTGATTCACAGCAGGATGACGTTTTCTCCTTTCTTCCTTTCGACGACGATTGTTCGTCCAAATCGTGCAAATCGTGCAAACTCCATGTTATCAATGGATTTATTACCGGTTAGTTCGTATTTATCTTATTTTGTCTAAGATTGGCCGGATGTTTCCGTTTTAGATAAACGGATTTTCACTTACCCCAAGGATGTTCTCTCGGTTTCACGGAAAACAGCCGTTTTCGAGAGAACAACGAGAATGAAGGGAAAAAGAGAAAAAAGAATGAACAACTAGAGTTTGAAATTCGGGTAAATAATTGGATTAGTGCTCTTCATTTCGCACACTCTCTATACCGGTCAATTGATGAGAGAATGTGTGAAATGAAGAGTGCTAATCCAATTATTTACCCGAATTTCAAACTCTATGAAAAACGGCGATCATAATACATATCCAATTTGCTCGGTTTCAACCCTAATCTCTTCTAACCACTCACAATTATGTAAGTAACGTGTGATGCAAACGTGTTTGACATGAACAAATCAAGAGAGGAAATTTTTCTCTGCTTTTTTCACTGCCCATTTTTTCTTATGGCATATAAACGTTAATGATTTCTTTATTCTCAAAGGAGTAATCGATTCGGCGACGAACTCTTCACTCTGGGCGATCAAAACATCATTGGAGTCCAGCCTTAACGGAATCACACCAAGCTGCCCCCAAGGCGTGAAAGGTTTTTGTTGCTCCCATCCTTCTACAGCACCGAAGTTATTATATTTTGTTTTATATGCACTAAATTCTTACTAGTTAGGTTGCAGATGAGTCGAAAGATTCTGAGAAACGGAGAGGAAAGCGTCAACATCAGGGAAATCCCGGAAGTGAGAGATAGACGGCAATAATGGAATCTTATGAAGCGTATAGCAAAGAACTTTAAAGAAACATAAAGATTATGTATTCCTGCTTGGCTGAAGTTGCGTATCCGATAGGGTGCTTTTCTGTAAAAGAAACCTGTACTCAAATATTAGGCAGAAACAATCGTTCTCAGGCCATAAGTACCCGATTCCTCAAATTGTGTTCTATTGCAGTGGTGGGCAATATGCAGATAATGGCATGCGACTACCAGAAAGGAAGTATTATCAACCAAGACAATCAATTATGCGGACTCTGCTCGTTGTGCTGGGGATGGAGGTTCGTCATTTGATTATATATTTAATTATTTATGTATTTAAGCTACAAAGAAACTGGCTAATTTAGTACGTTAACTCATTCATCTTCTGCTTGCAGTTGATCCGATATTGTCGACTTAGGCTAGAGGGATACGATAAGGGTATGGCTAAACGACATTATCCAATTGGCCATCTCAGTATTCCTAATACAGGATATGATTCAAGAAGCAGATTCATCTCGACCTTCACCATGGGTGTGACTTCTCTGATGCTCCCGTAGTCAGCCCTGCCTCTTCTCTTTCTCCTTCTCAGTTCCGTCTCGATGGTTCCATCACCGTGTAGCGCTCTTCCAAGAATCGGCAGTTTGGGCGAGGGTCTTTCCGAGAAAAGTGATATCCCCCGGCACCATGCATTTCTCATAAGTTGTGTCTTCTTCCTGTTGATCGTCAGTTCCATCGCTTCTCCTGCTTCCGCCAGTTCTGTCAGCATCCTCTCCAGCGACGCTGTGTTGGAGCAGCAGGACGATGTCGTCAACAAATCGGAGGTGCGAAAGGTGCTTCCCATTGATGCAGATTCCTTCCGTCTCCCAGTCCAGGTCTCTCATTCAATCCTCCAGTGCCGCGGTGAACAGCTTGGGGGGATTGTGACTCCTTGGGGGAATCCTTTGTGAATGCCCACGTGTCGATCAAACGGTCAACTTATCTTCGAAAAAGCTCGTATGAGCGAGGTGGCAGTGAGGTCTCCTATTGCAACGTTATTAGGACGATACTCTTTACCTCAGTTGCTGCATTAAAAATATATTTCTCATAAAATATCGGAATCTATGGGAGCGGCAAAGTGTATATATTCAGACATCTTCCACAGGAGTACTATCCACGTTTTCTCAATGAAGTTGCCTGCTCTCCCGACACGACTTGTCTGTCAGGTATCTAAATATTTTTCAACAATTACTATATTTTCATGAAATTAGTTTTTTTTCAGGATACGCTGTCTGCACTCCGGTGACTAGAAGTGTCAGTTTGCTTAGGAAGAGGTAATTGATGGAATTGAGTAGACGATGAAGGAACGCATTTTCTCACATTCCTTTGAACAACTATGCATATTACATTTGACGTTGTAGTATCGATGGAAATGGCGTGGTTCACTACCAACAAACATCAATCGACTCGGTGACTTCATGCGAGTGTCAAGTTAGTCCAGTAATTAAGTAATCATCGGTAGAGTAGCCCAATCTTTATCAAGGAATTCTCTTCAGGTGTATGCGGGATCAAATATCTTCGGTCTCGCAGTAGGAGAATCTCACTAACAACTAGGCCATCTGAATAAAACATTCTGCCCACGATATCCCTTCTCACAAGAACAAACATAAACAAAATACAACAAGTAGAGTTTTATTCGCAGAGTAGAAAGAGAGATCGGACAAAGCAGGTCCCTGACGCTTGAAACCACTAGACAAGCTAAAGAGCATATAATCGTTTGCGGTATTAGGGTTGGAAACTTAACGAAGCACATTTTGTTACAATATTGGTAATGTTTCAAGTTAACTATCTTGGTCTCTTACTGGTCTTGTTTTCCATCCACGAAATATGTACATGGCTACTTCTCTGTGACTCACTCATAGAGAATCAGAAAACCACGTCGCCCGCTTCTGTTTGCTCAAGAAATTTGACAAAATACATCAAGATTATTTCTTTTTTGAACATTATTTCTCCAAATGTAAACAAAAGTTAGCCATGAAAGTTCGTAACGATCAGCTATTATTCAGCTATTTAGTGTTTTTATTCTTCTTGAAATTGAACCAAAGTGTCTGGGAATAGCTGCTTGCGTGGTGTGTTGAATGTTTGTTATCCCAAGTACTCTCGCGCACCTCTCCACCCCTCCAAAAGACAGAGGGAGAACGAGTGAGAGAGAGAGAGAGAGAGTTTGCCATGATTCTAAGTTCGCTTCTCGCCATTTTATCGATCGTTTCAATCGACGGTCGACAATATCCAGCGTGTAAGAAATGGTGCGGACGAGATGTAAGTATCATTATTAATATCATCATCTTTGTTGTGTACATGCTCGCTATTTCTTTAACATTTTTGTATCACGAAAACTGGAAGATTTCCCAGAGTACCCCGCTCCCCCTCGGAAATGAACAATTCTAATTCTCGTATTAACCCATAAGCTGAACTAACAACAGTTGCAGTCCTTCTCATCCTCTTCTTCTTCTTCTTCTTCTTCTTCTTCCTCTTCGTCTCATCAACATAACAAAGACCGCAAAGTTAGAGTGGCGTTTCTTAATTTTAGCAGTTTTATATTCAGAACTCTGATGAATGTGACAGTTGCCCGAAGCAAGATGAAGCGAAGCTCGATTGTGCCAAATTCGACCCGAGCATGTGAGCTCATTCTTAAAAATGCAAAATCAAACAGAATGTGTCATCTTGATACTTTTTTTAACATTCCTTCAAACGAATATTGCAATGCTTAGTTACGTGCACTGTGCAAACATAGATAGGAGACACAGCTTTTGGATTCAAGATAATTTTATTCAGCAAATAATAATTTTCATTCACAAATAATAAAGATAAATGTTGTTCTGAGGTACGCGACGACGATCGACGAGGCTCTCTACAACTTCCCCAATTTGGTATCGAACGACAAGAAGCCAATGTTCATTCGACCGGCTGTCGTAAGTTTGATTTGTCGGGGGAAATTCTTGAGATGCATTTTCAACAATCGATGAGCGTAGAAATGCGATGAATTGAGGCGTAAGAACGTTGAAGACAGCATACGGGCTTTGACGAGACAATTTTGTAGAATCCGCAATCATCAATTCAAACCCAACAGCAACAAGATCTTGATCCTTCCTTTGGACCACGGGTAAGTGCTCTATTCAACTAGTGCAATTTAATGTTTAAAGTCATGCCGTAACAAACTGAGTTTTATACAAACAGTTCGTCTGTGAATATTGTAAGTTATGGAGCTCAAGGGAGTAAACCATCTTCCAATTAGGTCCAATCCGCCCCTCCAATGCCCGATTCTCCTATGGCAGCGTCCTTTACTCCATTCTCAACTGCTCAAGGATACGCTATTCCGGTTAGTATAAGACATTTCTAGAGTTATATTAAGTGCATAAGATTATTCTTAAACTGAATGCTCAGAAAATAGGCGGTGGAAATGTGTTGCATTGATAATGACAGTCTTCGAACCCTGCGGAGGATCCCGATTGCTCCTCTGTTTCCTGTCGATCGTGCAAACTTCACGTAGTCAACGGATTCCTGGCCGGTTAGTGCATCCTTCTAAAAGAAGACTAAGACGCTTTCTCAGCTGATCTGATTTGTTACGTCTGTAAATCGAATACAGACTTCTTTTTCGCCTAACTTGTAATGTTCGCAGTTCCCGTCGATCCGATGACAAACTCTTCTCTCTGGGCAACGAAGATTTCACTGGAAGTCTCTCTGAATGGAATTACACCCACATGCCCACAGAGTATCAACTTTCATCAATTCTAATTTTTGTTTCAGAAATACTATAATTGCGCATTCAGAATTCAATTTTGAAAGGTTTCAATATTTTACATCGCAATTACAGATCAGGAACCGCAAGAACCGCAGGTGAATCGTCGAGGAAAGAGGGCCAATAGCATACTCGAAGCGGGCCCGTCGTGTGAGTGCACAACTTAACAAAAAACCTCCGGGGTTAGGACCGTAATAAAGGGAGAAGAACTATCCTGTCCTAACCCCGTTTAGCTGATTTGCAATCATGCGGGAGAACACGATGCGAAAAATGATATTTTTTACATCGATAAATCTGGAATGATTAAATGGATAATTGTAGTGGTGGGAACAACTCAGACGATTTCGTGTGACTACACGAGAGGAAATCCCGTCACGACGGATACTCGATTCTGTGGACTCTGTTCGTTGTGTTGGGGATGGAGGTACGATTGTCATTTAGGAAATATGTATTAATAAATAAAAATTTGACTTAATTCACCACGCCTGTTCCGACCAAAAACAGCCGATAAAAATTCAATATGTTATTGCGCGGCAGTTTATTAGCTTGACAACTAGTATAAGGGCAGTGTGGAATCTGTTGCAATTCTAAATTTTCTCAGACAGCTTCCGGAAGATTACTATCCCAACTATCTGAATGAAGTCCTCTGCTCGACTGACACCACTTGTCTCCAAGGTGAACTAATACATATCGTCTTCATTTCACTTACTCCAACTACAGCCAAATGGACATTCGTAATTTAAAAACAATGATATTTTTTAGGATTCGGCAAATGCAATGCAGTGACCAGAAGCATCGGTGTATTGAGGAAGAAGTGGGGATACTCATAATAATAAATGTTAATTAGATTTATTGTAGGTTCGACGCCGCAGGTTCGTTCAAATACGAACAAACTACCATCGATACGGTGACTTCTTGTGAATGTCAGGTTAGATTCATTCTACGTATTGCCAATTGTCAAAGAAGTGGTGCAACAAGTAAACGAGAACGAGAGACATGTGCTGTCTATCATGTACCTACTCGATCATTACCAATTCGGTCTTTGCATTTCGACCGAATCTAAGTACCCGATTAAATATATTTGATTAAGATACAATTTCCAAATAAATAGCCGATTTCACAGGTGGAATATGGATCTACGATCTTCAATCTCGTATATGCAAATGACGCCACCGCAACCGCAACTTAATTATTAATAATAATGTCTTTTTCATAAATTTGTTGTTCACAGTTCACATTTTCAATTGTTTATCTCATTTCAATACGTTAGTGAATTCGGGATTACACATCAATATATTATGCAAATCTATTGGACAAATCTGGAACAATCTGAAAGGCTTGGACAGTTAGTCTAGTTCGGAAGTTCAGAGATCAAAGATCAAAAGCGGTGCGGGAGAGGGGATGGACACATAGAGTCAATAACAATTAGTTTGTGTCTATTTACAATGATGGCACAATCTTTCACGGATTGGAAGTCTATTTTTTTTGTAAAGTTTTGTATTTACTGAGAATTTCGAACGAGTGAAATGGCGGGAAATGTGTGTGTGGCAAATGAGCGTTTGACAAAAGGCACTAAAGGCTCAGATAAGTGTCTGCACATAAAAAGCGTGTGTCAAATGTTGTGCACCGGCTCAAATTACGAGATTACGGTAGAAGTAGGCGATGAATCGAAAACTGAACCACGCTACAACAATCTATAGAGAGGGAGAGAGTGGCACCACCTTACTTGGTGTGGAATACTGTAGGCATGGGATGTCGGAAACGAATAGTGGAATAATCAATAAGAGAAATGAGGCGAGGAGATAATCGATAATAATCGAATCCCTGCACGTTTTCTTCAGGAATTATCTTAGATGAGGCGAGAAAAGGGGGAAAATGGAAATTAAAGACTGTAAATGTGGGGGGCGGAGTCTCGAAGGGGCGGAGTCTAACCGGTGTAATCGACTAGAAAAATGGGCAGAAGAGAATCATTCTACTCAGTAGAAAGCTAAAGGGGGAGAGAGACGAAGAAAGCTTCAGATGAAAGCACTAGGAAGAGAATCGTGTGAGTGGTGTGATGAGTGCGTGCGGCGGGTGCGGCGTCGTGCGGTCGACCTTTCACCACCGATCGTGCGGGATCGATTTACCGTTGTCGAAAACGCCGGAGACACCCGAATCCAATCCGACTGATGGCACAGAAGAATGAGAGTCGCCCTGGAAGAATAATTATTCATTCAAATTTTTCTGATCTGAGACTTCACTTTCTGAGTGGATACAATGTATTATTTTATTTTTTCTCTAGCAAACAAATGTGCCCTCAAACTAGGTTCCTTCTTTGAGGATCATAATTCTGAAGCGAGTATGCATTTACTTTTTTTTTCGACAGCAATTGGAACGAAAGAGAGTGAAAAAAATTCTAAATTTGAAATAATATGTATTTGGGTAGCCAATGAATGGTTGTCTACTCACAGGTGTGGATGCATTGGTGTCATATCCATGGTGAACTCCGATGACTGAGAAGTCGTAGTTGGACATGTAATCAGTCCCTCCTCCAGATAGAATCAAGCATGGATCCATCTGGAACTGAGCACCCATCATGATCCTGTTTCAAGGTCTCAAAAACCCATAAACTTGAAAATGATTAATCAAAATGTATAATACAAAAAAAATATTTTCAATAGTTAAATATTCCCGGTAGTTCTCACATTTTGCTGGTAGCTCACTGAGGGCATCATGTCGTTGTGTGAAAGAATGTATTGAGATTGGGAGAGATCACCCTGGAAATTAGAATCGGTGAATTGTTGTTTCATTGTTATAATTTTGCTGCACACAGGGAACTTCCTTAGATATCGAAATCTAGACAATCCAACTCTCATATTCAAGATACTTCACCCTCTACTCTTTCCATTTCACACACTATCTCATCAAGAGACTTCAAGAGAAGAGATCAAGAGGTTTCTTGATCTCGACATCTAAAAAATTCGCGCCCTCATTGTGAGTACTAAACTGAAATTGTTAGTCTATTGTTAGTTATTAACTAACCGTGTAATCCGTGGGAATCGATACAGAAGGCAATGAGGAGGCGGTGGAAGTGAGATGGTGGACGGATGGCTGTAATTAACTAATTAGTTAATTACCCAAATATAGTAATCACATGTATCTAGTAATATGCCTTGATTACGCGTTTATTTCAAACGGTATCGATGTAAATCATAAATAAATATAGATTGCGTACCAAAGACTGTCCGATGCCGCGGAAGTTGAACATATTGCCGATCGGAATCTGCACATTTACGTTGATGTGGTTGATCTGCATCCAGTAAGTATTTAATATCAAAATTACTGGTAATTATGCAATTAGAAAAGAGTAATAATTAAATTGAATCGGCTTAGTACTTACCGGTTGGCAAGATATCGATCCATTCATGCCCAGTCCGCTGTCCGAGATCTGAGGATAGATCTGCAAATTAGAAAATTAAAAACACATTTTTTTATAATTCATTACGAAAATATAACTATTTAAGAATAATTGAATGCAAGTACCTAGAACATTTCTCACCTCATTTTTGATGTCGCCGAAAAGATGGGACTGCGATAGGAGCGAGTCTTCCAATAGATTCGTTCGACCCAGATGAGGATCGACCTCGGAACTGCAGAGATCAAAGATCAGGAGAAGGATTAGTTTCATCATAGTTCACAAACTTACACCACGAAAGATAAGTTATTTGGGAAGTATGAGAAAGTCTATGTGTTTTAGTGAAGAGAAGAGCGAACAAAATGAATAATCACGGCTGTTTCGGCCCTACGGTCTAGATAATGATAAAATAACTCACCACAATTGCACAAGGATATTTCCATTGTTTTGATGTACGAGAGTATCGAGAGATGCTTGGTCGATGTCGATGTGAGCAGTGGGAAGAACACCGAGCAGATTGGGAGAACCGTCCTGCAAAGAATATTTTAAATAAATGAATCCTTCAAACAAATGAATGTTTCCGTGTCTTTTCAATGTTTGGCCGAGAACTAGGAACGAGATGTTTTTGAATCACAATTTTGTTTACCTGCAGCAATCCAGTGCCGATTGTTGAGGAGATGGAAGAAGTGCTTGCTGATGACTGAAAAGACAATTTATGAAACTGCGTTTTGAAACTTCGACACATGCTAAAAAATATTCGTGACTTTTCTATTTCGTCCCTATAAACCTGTATTATTCTGTCGATGAATGTAGATGGGAAAAGTGGACGTACGCTCTTGGAAGCCTTCTTCTTAGAGGAGACCGGCTGAGGATGGATGGGAGAGTTCGAGTCAGGCAGTGTCGCTTCCTTAATTAATTAGCTAAGTATTTAGTTAATTAAGTATTCACTTAATTAAGTTATTTAAATTCTAATTACTTTGTTCCTCTTCGCAGCCGTCGCGTAGGTCAATTGCCTCAAGTCGTTGTCAAGCACGGTGGAAGACTCGTTCTTGCGTAGATGCATTTCCTGATTAATTATTAAGTTTAATTAACTAAAACATAAGTAATTAGTTAATTAATAAAATACCTTATGGCACTTCAATGAGTTCTTCCACTTGAATGTCATCTGACACACTGAGCACACAAATGGCTTCGCGTCAGAGTGAATTCGCTTGTGATTCCATAGAGTGGAACGACGGTTGAATCGAGCCTTGCACACCTACAAAAACACAAAATAAAATTCTTTCTACTTATAATGAAGCTCATAATTTTAAGTGGAACTTTGCCAAATTGTGAATGACTAGAGTACCGCGTTTCTGAAACGATATTTCATTGTGAATTACCGAGTTATTGAGGTAATAAACATTTCGACAAAAACTGAAGCATTTATGCGCAACTCACATCGCACTCAAATGGTTTCTGTCCAGTGTGGGAGTTCTGGTGTTCCTCCAATTCCATTTTGGATCCGAATCGACTGGGACAGATATTGCACGGATACGGCCGCTTTCGGTCTAAACAATACATTATTTCGATTTTTGAGACCAACTTGCGAATTTTATAAAGTGGTTTATCACATAAATATCATCATTATGGCTAAATTAGGAGCTTAAAATGGGCTACCTTTGGTGGTGCATGAACTCCTTCCGAGTGAATTGTGGTTCATACTCTCCGAGTTGTTATTGTGCATGAATGCACCGGGAAGAGAGAATTGAGAGGCGAAAAGCATCTCGGCCGAAGTCGCTGCAAGGAAACTTATGAGGACAGATGGGAAAGCGTTTGATCCATCATTTGAAAGGGATTGCTTGTTTTCCTTGCAAATGCATAAACTCAGGGAAGAACGACTAGGCCACCAAGTGAACATGTTCATGCATGTTCGTGTTCACTTGTCTGAAATACAAAGGCGTTCAACTAAGAATTCTTTGAAGAAAGACTGTTAATTCTGTTGAATATTTAATAATTTCTCATACCTCCACTATGATCTGGACTATGTGTGCCCGGTTCTTGCTTGATTGGCATATCATAGGGAGAATGGAGCAGCAGAGAGTGCGGAGCCATCTGCTGCTGCACTTCCATCTTAATTAGAGCAATTAATTAACTATTTAAAATCTAATTAACAAAACCAGTTCGCGATCGGTCAAGGAAACATCTATCAAGGCTTTTGCATCCCGAGACGACCCCGGATACGATCAAGGACGAGGAGGGGTACGGTAGATAGGGGGTGATATCGACCGATCGAGCGACCTCGATGTGCTGATAACCAAGTGTCAATTCGTGTGTCGCTGCGTCAAAACAAAGGAGCGAATCGAGAGAGAGAGAGAGAAGAGAGAGAGATAAGAGGGACGAATTTTGGTGAGCAACGGAGGAACATGATGCAAATGATCATTGAGCGATGGCGGTAAATCATCTACAAAAACAAGGATGTTGATACCGAAAGAGGGTCTTGACTGGAAGAGTGAGGATATCGATCGATAGTCGTTGAAGAGGGAGGAGAAAGAGAAGGGATGACAGTTGGTGGGTAGTCTGATCCACGAAAATCTCTCCCTTCCCTTCACTCATCCTTCCTCTTCTTATGTTCCTATCCTTCCGACTTACTCTCAAAGTAGTAATATCTCTAAGGTTGGTACTAAATAAGTAGGGTCATAACACCAATAACATACATATCCCCCAAAAATGCTCGAGAAAATAGAGAAAATACTCGAAATTGCGAACTGTTACGTGTAAGATCCATATGTTAAGTGTAAGATATTTCTATACTTCTGGTTTTTTTCGAAAGGCCTTCTAAGGTGTTCACATGAAATGCACGGGTTTGCTCATCCTATATATACTATAGAAGTAAAGAAAAGAATCAAAACGATGTATACGTGAAATCAAACAAAAACGTCAGGAGGTTCCAAAAGTAAGAGAAACTAAGAGGAAGTTGGCCAATAAATGCTCGTGGGCGTGAGGGTATAGGAGAAATGTGCGCTAAGACTGGCAATAGGGCCTGCGCCAGACGAGAAGTCAAGGGAGAGAAGAGGGGGAGGAAGAGGAGGAAGGAAGGGGGCGGAGTCATCTCTCGTCCCCCCATTGGACGGATTACGGTAGGCGGAGTCCAGCATCAACCTATATCCAGAAACGGAAGTTTCCACGTTGATTTTGGTGGATAAGGTCGGGGATTCCCCTTTCTCTCTCACATGCAAGTTAACTACACTGTAAAGAGGAGAGGAGAGAGAGACAGAGGGATACTCTCGACGGGGCAAAAGATGTAATGCATGGTGTAAGATAGAGAGAGATACGAGGGGAACGGCAAGAGGGCAACGGAGAGAAAAACCAGTGAGGTGACCAATCAAGTTCACGTAGTTTCAAACGACGACGATAGACATTTTCAGTTCGGAAGTCCACGAACCCAAGCTTCTAGTGTTTAGGCTAAAGAGAGTGAGACTTCCGATTGATGACAATAACCGGAATGAAATGTGCAACTCTCTCTCTCTATTTTGACCTACCATCGTTTGCTTGTCTCCGTGTTCTTCTTCCTATCACTGTGTTCACAGTCGCCGATCGTAATTGGAAAATAGCCTAATAACGGGGGTGGAACGAGGGGGAAGAGAATAGTATAGAAGAAGAAGAAGAAGAAGAAGGAGAAGAGGAGGAGAACAGATTCCCGTTACGGCTTAAGGAGAATTAGAAAGCGAAATTAAGCAAAGTTTGCAAGTACTGATGGAAAGTTCGTTTTTTTTTTCGGAGGGTAATAATTTAACGAAATCTAAGGTGGATAGCGACGATCTTTAAAGTCTAAACGCCTCGGTGATAAGACGTTTTGGAACTGCCGTTTAGGAACCCTCAACACGTTTTTGGAGGATTTGTTTAAAATGTATTAGAACAGTTAGAAACGTTTATATTTCCGGGTTCTTAAACGGCAGTACCAAAACGTACCATTACCAACGACTATTAGACTCACTGGGAGCTTAGACTGATTTCTCCGTGAGGAGTCATCTCTTATCTTATCTCGAGCAGTGGTCTGGTACGTCAAGACATGAGATCAACGAGGAATTTGCCCTCCTAACTGACAAGTTAGTTTCGGATTGAAGTGTTCGACTATCTTATATGAGCGACTTTTCACAAAATATCTAAACTACATGCTCTACACGAAGTCGATTATGTTCATTGAACTCGGCAGATACATAAATAAAGGAATGAAAATGATGAAACTAAGTTGATATGAGATAGTGTACCTTGGACATTGTTATCGCCTAATTTCATCTAATGAGTCAATTCAAATCAGTCTGCTCAGTCATTTCCAAGGGCGATTCTCGATAAAAAAACAAAAAGTGAGCGGAGGAAGAAGAGGGAAAGTTTGCCTCGGGGCAAAAGAGAGAGGGAAAGTTACACGGGGTCAGGATGAAAGTGAAGATGTGCGGCAGCAGAGACGAATTAAGCGAAGCACAGGGATTGATAGGGTCGGTGATAGGAGAGAGAGAGAGAGAGAGAGGTGGAAAAGAGAAAGGAAAAACGATACAAAGGTTGCCAACTTTGAGTGAGAGTTCTCTCTCTCTCCTTCTCTTCTTCCTTTCTCTCTCTCTTAGAAACTCGTTCCTACTTCGTGGCATTGATAATGGCTGATAAATGATCGCAGCCAAGGCTGACGCGCAGCGATTGCAGGCTGCCCACGCAGACGATACTCAGGACTGGGTACGGTAGGTGTACGGTAGAGACCAAATGTTCATATCGAGGTCAAACCACGAGACTTTTGAAACGGTACGTGTACGGTTACTGTGATGCAATAGTTGAAGTGAGCGCGTTACGGCGGGGGGTACGGTACCTTGGACCTTCGGTGGATACTTGGGGGTTACGGTAGGGAGCATAGAAGGGGGGAAGAGAGAGAGATTGAGTGGGGGTCAGTAATGTCAGTGGCATTGGCCAACTGACGCCCGTCTCTCTCAGAGGAGTCGACGGGAGGATGCAAAATATAAGTGATGGTACGAGAGAGAGAGAGAGAGAGAGAGAGAGAGAGAGGCCCTGAGGCATATTAGGAACAGTTGTTACGGGAGAGGGATCAGGGGTGGCGGGCCTGGGGATGCGAGAGATCAATACGAGGAACTACCGTTCCCAATTATTCCTAGAGGGAGACTGGGAAAGAAACTCAGTAGTCGATTGATAAGAATCCCGAATACGACTGATACTGTAGGGCGTCGTTTCATCATCGGGAGATGATGTCAATAATGCATTAGAAATCGGGAGCGGAGATAATAATAGATGCCTCGACATTAGTCATCTAAATGGCTTGGATTTCTGTCGAGAAAGGGGGCGGAGCCTACAGGCGGAAGATGGAATTCGACCTTTTGCAAATGTGAAAGTGTCCACTGGTTCGATATATAATGGCACGAGAGGGCATCTGTGGCATTCAGTCCCATGGGAGGGGAAACTGTGAACTCCACTGAAAGTACGTTGAAATGAGAGAACGTGTAAAACGAAAGGGACACTCTCACCCTTACCCATTCCCGTAGGGTTGGTATCATGTGGTACCTGTGGTACCCCTATGGCATTCTGTCTCATAGGGGAGGGGAGGGTCTGGTACCGGAGTCTATGGGGTCAATATACCTCCCCCCTCTGGCTTGTAAATCTGCTTCACCATAGTCCCCATAAAAAGCCTTCTGGTAATCTGACTGCAGTTAGTACTAGCCGTTATTTACGAGTAGATTTAGCGCCTGGAAAGGAGATGGAAAACTGAGATGAATGATCAATCGATTTCGGAAACTACTGAAAGCGATCGAGAGAGAGATGAAAGGGGGATGCATATGCCTCGGATCGTGAAGTTGAGAGGGGAGGAGAGAGAGAAAGAGAGAGAGAGAGAGCCCGGCACCAGCCCCCGATCCCCTCTCGACGATATGCGAAAGATGCTGAGCCAGACTGAGAGGAGAGTGAAAAAGTGATGATGGGAACGAGCCACTGGAGGACTCCTTATGACTGAATTTGATTGGAAGAGAGAGAGAGAGAGAGAGAGAGAGAGAAATGGGAGGCATTCAGGGCATATAATGAGTATATTGAGGCCTGAAGGAGCAAAAGATTCAGATTAACGCAATTGATTGACTAACTTTGGCTCATTCGGCGCAAAAAGATACAGAGTTTACCACTGGTTGAGGAATCTAACAAAATATCCCACACATAATATAATCGAGAACTTACGCAATTCACAAGGTTTCACTTTCGGAAGATATCAGATTGCTCTATGACTCTACCGGCTTCACCTCCTTCAGATCTCTCTCTCTATCTCCAAAATGCGGTAAATCGCGGCATTTCTTCCGGTTCAAAGCTCTCATTTCTCACTCCTCCTTCACTATTTGTCACAGTCTCTCTCTCTCTCTCTCTCTCTCTCTCTCTCTCTTCTCAACTCAATCGTCTCAATATAAATGGGAGTGCGCGGTCTGTCCTTTAGATCGGGGTTCGATTCCATTAGAAAGAGGCACGACAGCTGACAGAGAAGAAGTCGCTTCCCTTTCCTTCTCAGGTACGAGAGAGACCTATCCTATATCACCCCCCGATCCCTTTGATAGGTCTTGTCAGAGGAAGAGAAGGGTGATACTAGGGGTCAATCGGGGATTTTCTATTCAAGCCATATTTAGATGTCAACTGCGAGATAGTGTACGGAACTGCACGCTCTCGCACTTGAGAGAGAAGCTCTCTTTTCTCGCGCTCTCTAGTAGAGTGCCAAACTTGCAGTCTCGCCATATTATGATTGGAGTTATTTTCGAAAATTATTAATGTTTTTGATGATTTTGAAAAGATTTTAAACTAATAGAAAGTAGCGCCGACAGTGAAAACGATGTGAATCAAATGAGGAAAGTGAGAGTGCGCTTGCGTAAAAGTGAAATGGGTAATAGTGGAAGGTGGGCTCAGACAGAGAGAGAGAGAGAGAGAGAGAGAGAGAGAGAGAGAGAGATACGATCGGGGGTGGCTCAATGCCCTACAGCCAATCTTCGCCAACCTCTGAACTTGTTCGGGTGGAGGTCGGAGTTCCGCCATTTCAATGTAGAACATCATTGAAAGATAGACATCGGGATTTAGACTACGATATAAAAACAAAGATTTGTGGAGCACAATAGATAATAAAAGTTAACCTTCGAAATGGGATCTGATCGGTTCACCTTTTCGGTTTTGGAACAAATGAACGATTAAACTGTTATTAGTTCGCGAAATTGAGTTCTCCATACACAATCAACACGTTTAAAGAGATGTTGCATGCTTTGGGATGCAACAAAATATATCTTCACAGTGTTTGAAGTGAGTCTATTCACACTATAGCCGATCGAAGTGCACGTGGATCACAAAAGTAACTGGAGCCACCGTGGACTTCTCACCTATTGAGATCGGCCTCTCTCTCTCTCTCTCCCCTCACTATCGGGTTACGTCTGGTACGCTAATCTTGACTGTTTCTTCTCTCTTTATCCGATCCCGACGCAGACTTAGCACCAGATCAGAGAGAGAGAGAAAGAGAGAGAGAGAGAGAGAGAGAGAGAGAGAGAGAGAGAGAGAGAGAGAGAGGATTGATTGTATCATAGAAGGACCGACGATTGGAAGGACAAGCAGACTTGTGGTAGACGCAATAGAGAAGAACAATCACAAGAGACAACGGGGATATTCGGGTATTGGCGCCTTCACTAAGAGAGATTCTTCATCGGAGTCTTGTGATTACTCTTATGGCACTGTATTTAGCATCGAACAAAGACGGTAAAATCGAGTTATGCGAATATCGTAGGATGCAACCAGTGAATTCGTGGTGTTATGAGTTAGACTTCGAAGTCTGAGCTGGACATTGACGACTTTGTAAGTCTAGAGATAAGTCTAATTTCGTAGACTTATTTCCCAGTGAGTGCGAACTCTCTTACAATTAGATGTCGACCTGTAGAAACTCCAAATGTCTCACATCCTCGCGCTATTTTGCCAATTCTAAATACAATTGAGTGCTCTATTTGTCGACTTATAAGAAACTAAGCGCTGTAAATGCAAAATGAACAGGCTGGATCATATCTTCAAAACGATACTGGCAGTTGAGATATCCATTCTCTCTAGCGGATTATTATATCTCGGGGCGCTTTCTCCTCTAGTCATACGATCTTCAGTAGGACTGATCGATTTCACGCCGCTTCTCTGCTTCCTCTTTCTCTAGTTCTCTCATATCTCCCTGCTCTCTCGCCTTGTCTCACCGGCAAGAGTGTACGCGGATAACGGAGAGTGTGGCAATGAAGGGAGAGAGAGAGAGAGAGAGAGAGAGAGAGCGCGCCAGTGGAGATTAGGATCAAAGGAGGAAGAAGAGAAAAGAAAAAAAGATGAAGCGGTAAAGGTCAGGAATGAGAATGAAATGAAGATGAACGAGAAAAGAGAAAAGGATGGCAGAAAGAGAGAGAAGGGACTAGGAGTTGTAGTAACCACGGAGACATCACAAGAAATACACATAACTTCTGAATGATGGTTTCACATGATAGGTTTAAGGATTAATATGTGCCCGGACTCAAATACCTCCTGTCACACATTTACTCAAGCTACACGAGTATTGTCAAACATCAACACTCCGCAGACCGGACTTCAAAGTCAGGAGTTAGAGAGAGTGTGAAATTGAGATGGATTCTCTCGCTTTCATACACTCCCTCGCTCTGTGACACTTTCAGTACATTTGGAACAGTGATAAATTTTAAGAAGAAATTCAGGATAGTTTATTCTACTAAGATATCTCCATATAAATCGGAACCGTCTTTCCCATAGATTTCCGCAAACCGCATGTTCGTCCTATAAGTTTTGACAAAGTTATTGGCATTTGGCTCTGTGCCAAACTGACCGGCCGTACGGGAATTCAAAAATGAAGGTGAGGGATAAGGGGAAACGAGGAGAGAGAGATGTATAAGACCGCGCCATTGAGATGTGAGAGGGGAAATGATGGGGGGGGGCTTACTGATACTCCTCCTTTAAGATCTTACAGAGTTAGCTCAAATTTTAGTTCATTACTGGTCACGGCTCATTTTTGCACAAGGAGATTGGGTCAGAAACCGGCTCAAATGTGATGAAGAAGAAGGCAGAAAAATGACAAATCTGTTTTCTGCCCCAGAACCAATCACTGATAATGAACATAGATAGAAGTTGGAAGTATCATATTGAGAAAATGAACACGTACTGGAAGTGGTACCCGACTCGATCATCGATAATACTTCGAGGAAAAGTCTGCTCTCTCCCTGTCTCTCCGATCATCTAATCAATCAATAAGCAGGAGGTCGTCGCATAAATCATCACTCATCTCCGGTGATTTGTTCCCCCTATCTCTCTCTCTCTCTCTCTCTCTCTCTCTCTCAGGGCCCGTCAATTATTATGAACGACAACAGTTGGTGTGGTCGCCCGTGTTCTGATATAGCCCCCCCTAGTTCTTATCTAATAGGGATCGCTGGTAACGGATTACGGTACTCAAAGGGAAATAGTCTACGAATACATGTCTATGGGGGGAAGGAAAGACGTCAAAGTCCTGGGGGAGATGAGTTTCGACTTTGAAAGACGTCAGTAACTCCTTTGAGTTGTGGATTTGTAGACTTATTTCCCTCACAATACTATTGTTTTAGGATTACGGTAGTCTGGAGAGGAAAAAAAGTGATAAGCGAAACAAGAATTGGGGCAATTGAGTGTCTGGCAGAGTGAGATATTGGAAGAGTGAAAAGAAACATCCCCAGAGAGATAAGAGAGAGAGAGCAATCGTTGAGGAAGAGACTGATCGATACAGATTTCTCGCGGATCTCTCTCTCTCTCTCTCTCCCTTGTGTACCCATTCGACTCCTAGCAAAATGCTGACGACTCTCGCACATAGGTGGGATTCAAAGTGCTTGAGCCTCCCGTGGATGAGCCCCTCCCCTCCCTCTCTTTCACCCCCGCATCAGAAGATGGAGGGTACCCTCCCCCTCTCATGAGTGGGAGGGTACCCTCCACCCTGAAGATCGTAGGAAAATGCAACAACACAATTCTGAACATTCGATGCAGGCATATGATAAATATGATAAAACAATAAATGAAAGAATGGATAATGGATGTTATGATGGTTAGTGATTATAAATACGGTTCAAAGTGGAGCAGATAATAGAACAAATGTAACTGAACCGGCATTCTGTAATTCGAAAGAAGTTCGAGAACTTTTCCAGCATCGTTTTCGACTTCTTGTAGAATACACGGGTGAATTTCGAAATAGGGATCAGTAGGGCAGAAAATTGGGAGAAGGATACATTTCACTGACTCATTCCATCCACGATTCTCAGTACAGAGACCTTCCCAACGGCAATAAGCCGCATCTGGATACTATGAACCCCCTCCTTCTCTCTCTCTCTCTCTCTCTCTCTCTCTCTCCTTTATTCCCCCCTTCCCGGACTCGGCTTCCCAATGATCGAATACGTGAAACACATGTGCAGCGCCGCGCAATTCAGGATCAGTTCACGATAGGGAAGTGAGGGGAATACGGTAATCGATTGCTATACTGTAGTCGGCAATCGATTACGGTACTCGACAAACGAGTATCAAGCAGAGTGTCAACAACGAAGAAGAAGAACAAGAAGGTGGAGGGGCAGATTTGTCGAAGCCGCCAAGATCTCTCTCTCTCTCTCTCTCTCTCTTCTTCTCCTCGATTCTCAATGAGTGTCTCTGTAAATATGTGAACTTGTTCACGCACATGCAGTCAATGCCAAGATAGCATGAAGATACAAAAGCGGACGACATTTCTCTCTCAAATACGACATAACATTTGCTAAAATATTTGTAAAGCCACATCGAGGTTGATCATTTCTGTACTTCACAATCAACTAGCCATATATGGTAGGTGCTATAGTATGTTCCCAATTCATCACATTTCCAACTTCTAACCCTCTGTTTTTCTGCGGAAAAAATGATCAATCAATACCATTTCCTGGCGCCACTGGCATTCATGCGCTGACCGCCGCCCGATTAGTGTAATTTCTCACGGTGATGGAAGAGAGAGAGAAAGAGAGAGAGAGAGAGAGAGAGAGAGAGATCGACGTCAAAGTCACCGAGGGAGCAGAGGAAATTGCACAAATTGTAATGTCCACGTGAGAATGGAAGAGGGAGGGAATCTTCAGAAGTCGAATGGTCGATCAGATGAGATCTCCATCCTCATTTTGAATCTTCTCTTCTCTTCTGATCGTACGATGTGTCTAATCCGATTATTGTACAATCAAAATGTTTCCATGAGATGGGAACAGTCCATTTATCGATTTACTCGTGAATTGTCCAAAGAGAATTCGCTTTCGCGTGTTTTTTTGAGTTGGCGAGGTCGCCGTGGTTCCCAAATTTGGAATATGCTGTTCATGTTTTGTTTCAGTTTTGCCTTTAGTTTTTGCGGAGTCATCGAAATCGACAGACGATTATTTTTTCGGGGCAAAAATACACTCATTTTTTATTTACGTACCTCCAATATATTGTGTTTCGAGAAACGCATTAGTTGTTATCATCATCAATGTTATCTTAAACAATTTTTTTCCTTCGTAAACAAATAAATCAATAATCTCGAACACTAGAGTCTCTCTCTCTCTCTCTCGATATTTGTGACTCCGTCTCTTTCCCGTGAGAAATGGTCCATCCCTCATCACAAATATCTCTGCAAACCGTCTCTACGTTAATCTCCCCACTTCAACCACTTTTTTCAACTTTTTTCTCTCTCTTCGATAGTCTATAGACCTCGTTCATATTTAACATGAAATTAATCAATCTGATTATGTTGAAAGTATAGGTGGATACGGCAACTTGACATGATAGACGCTTTGAAGGGGTGGAGAGGAGGGGTGTTTTGCATGTATCTCTCGAGTTTGAACGATCTCTCTCTCTCTCTCTCTCTCTCTCTCTCGCTCTCTCTCTCTCTCTGTCTCTCTCTCTTCTCCTCTTCTTCTTCTCCCCTCACTTCTCCTCATCGCCTAATCACTTCTCCAGGATCATTCGAACAGGCGCGCTTCCGGATGTGACGAGAGAGTGTGGAAGAGGGAGAGAGTGGACAGAGAGACAATGACAGATGAAGAGAGAAAGAGAGTAGCGTCTCTTCGATCTCTCCACTCTCTTGTCATCTCTCGTCGTCTGGACTCTCTCCAGATCCTACGGTCTCTCACTCAAATCTCCCTCTGTTTGTCAAGAAGAAGCAGAAAGACGAGAGAAGCTCGAAACGAGCCTGTCAAGAATTTCCAGATATTTCAAGGGATATGCAAATATATACAATGATTATCGATTGTTGATACGGAGGAAATTACGATGTCGTGTTTTAGGTGGTGAATATTCATCCTGAACCCTCGGGAGTCATTTCACTACGAGCTGATCGGCTTTTGAATGAATTGGATGTTGTGTAGACTGATTGGAACGGTTTATTACAAGAAATATAATGAGGCTGGAACGCCTGAAAGCTTAGATAAAATGGATGCAGAGTCAAGCAATCACGTAATTCCACAGTCCGATCAAACCTCCAGAACGAGTCAGGAGAGGGAGAAAAAAATGTGTGAAATGAAGACGGGCTCTCTGCTCCTAATGGATTAGGAATGGAGGTATTAGGAAATCAATGATTGAGGTGGCTAGCATTTCAATGATTTCATTTGGGCGCATCGCCTTCTTCGCCGTTCATAATTTTGCGTGAAATATTCACTTCACCACTCCTTCAGTTATTTATCGGCGAGAGGAATTACGAATCAACAAGAAATGGGAGAAAAAATGTTCTGAGAAATAGAAGACATGATGGAATTCCAAGGAGTGCAATTCTGCACAGTACTCGTGAATCAACAAGCATTACGAAAAATGTAGTCGCCGTCGAATAATTTTGTGTTTGTTATATCATACATGAAACTAATGTCGTACGATTATAATCTGCTTCAATGTGTGTAACTAATTGAATATAATACAATTCACACTGAACTGTCGCCGCCAAATGAGTAATTTTATTTTATTTCGTGTTTACCATCTTTGATACGAGTTCACATGAGTCAGATGATAAGATCTTTTCAATACAACAATAAGCGATATATCGATTTTCATTGATATTCCATAGTGGGTGCGCAATATTTTTTTTATAAGAAACTCGGCTCTCTCAATTTGTTCTTTGTATTTTTTTCGACGGCAGAAGGAATAACGATAAATAATTTAAAGAAAAGAAGAGAATTTTATTGATGATTGCAGAAGCAAGAAGTTCGTTTGATAGTAAGCATTTATCACGAATGAAGATTTAAATTGTTAAAACCGAGTAAGAAGATGATGATCATTAATTCAACAATGAATGAGTCAATGATGACCAAGATGAAATGCATACTGATTGGAGAATTGCGCCATTGTGTTTTTTCACGCAGCCGGCGCCATCAATCCCCAAAACGCATTCCTCCGATTTCGCATCCTGTGCTTTTCCTGCATGTAAAGGAAAATAATTTTAATTAACAATTAACTAATTAATTAAATTAATATTGCTCACCCTATGACATTTTAGTGAGTTCTCCCATTTGAATCTCAATGGGCACACAGGGCACACGAATGGTCTCTCATTAGAGTGAATTGGCATGTGTCTGTCGAGTTTTGCTGCCGAATCAAATCGCTTGTCGCACATCTAAATCGCGTTTTATTAGTTCTTTTCTCACTCAATTGAATCTGTCGTCATCTAATAATTGTATTAGTTTTACTCACATCGCATTGGTGTTCTTCAACTTCCATTGCTGAACTCCGATGATGAAAATCTGAATGTGACCATTTCATGTCTTCAAAGTCACAGCTTCCGAAGAAATATGTGCGAGGGATAGGGGAAACTCGCGAGATAAGAGAGGAGGGGTAATATTTCGGCATATATAAAGTGATGGAATCTCTAAAGGGAAATATTTTTCAAAGATACAATCCTCGCGTGCTAGAGGTGCTTGACTCAATGTTAAGCAATATCCAAGTGATAACGTGGACGTTGACACTCTACTCGGAGATACGCAGAAACTGACTATTATAATATGTTTTAAGCCAGTAGTGCTGCGCTAAATACCATTTCTCATCCATTTCCCAATGTTCCAAAATCAATCCATTTCTCCAGTTCAAGTTCGCGGTTCACTTTATATGGCAAAATTGCATTAGACACAAAACAGCTGACTGCAATCTGTTCTACCAGGTGCATTCCTCCTTCTCTCCTATACCACCCTTCCTCCTCCCTTTGATAGTACCTATCAGTCTGAAAATGGGAGTATGGTCAGACGAGATCGACAAAATCACCAGAAGAAGGAGCGATTTGCAAAGTTCAGTGAATTCAGTTCACTTCAGCTCAACGAGTTAATATGAATCTCCGACGAAACAGAACGTTTGTTGCGTCTGGAGCGCTAATCCAGATAGGTTCATTGTCTCTCTCTTTATTGCTTTCCGAAATTCTTCACACCAGATCAGACATGGTTACATCATAGAGGAACCATGTCATCAATACGCAATCAAATATCGAAATAATGAGAGATTGGCTCATTTCTGTTTGAGGAATACTAACTGATTCCACCGAAGGGGAAATGTTTGCTCGAAAAGGTTGTTGCAAAAGTGACATAGGAACAAACACACATAAATTCAACGAAATAAAGAACAAACCGTGAGATAAAGCAAATCAATAGAGATAGATCGAATCTCTCTTCCGTCTCTCCTCCATCTTCTTTGTGTACCCAACAATCTCTCCCAATCTTGAAGAATCGACCCACGGTTTCTCACCACGACCAAAAGTGCTCCTTCAAATTACTTGAAATTATGCACAACGTTACTTTTTCTTTTTTTTTGTTCTGAGTGAAAAATCGACAAAAAATATCCGTTTGATTACTTGCACTCTTGAAAGTGTAATTTTAAATGAATATATAAATCTTGGATAAGGCAAAATGTTTGGTGCCTCATGCTGGAATCGAACCAGCGACCTTCTGTTTACTAGACAGACGCTCTACCACTGAGCCAATGAGGCAGACAGTGAGGACATTCTTTTGATCATCCGTAAACCTTCATCTCTTCATTTCTCTTTCCCGCAATCCCCCCATGATTGAATATTTGAAGGACAGTTCGTTGTATGTGCAATCTCTCCTTGCACAGTTCACATTCACTGACCGATCAACCCTTCGGAGCTCTAGAATTACCAGTCGTCGACTACTCAGCGGACACATGCTACTCGTTAGACCACCATAGATTTAACCTTTGGACTGGCTACTATTCCGAACATCAAATGATGCTAGCCCCACAAGAGTGTACTAGTTCGGCAACCGGCGATTTAGAGGAATATGATAATGATCTTTTTTCGAGAGGAACTCTTGTACTTTCACGCGAATTCTCTCGCTGAACCAGGGTCAACGGGACAGCTTCAGAAGCATACAATTATATAAATACCTTGTTTATCGAATAGTGCAAAACTAACTGAAATCGTTGCATGATCAAACGCAAAAATTAGGAGAGATCGAATGTTTCTTCACTACTTTCTAATTCATCAGGGGCAGGGGTAAGAACAGACAAGTGTAACAATGAATGGAACAATCAAGAAATTGGTAGGGGTGATAAAGTAAGTCTAATTAGTAATAGGACCAATTAGTGCTAATTGTGATAAATAGATTAATCATCTTCTTCATCCGCCTTCATTTTGGTGCTCTCGAGAGGAATATCGGCCTGGAATTAATGATAGTTACTTTCACTTTCTCGAATAAAGGGGGTAAATTACAACGGGAATCAGCATACTGCGGATTTGAATAGACATAATAATTATCGATTGAATAAACTGACTCCATCCTCGAGTCCCTTTCCGGACTCTCCCACATTCATCGTGTCGCGAGCAACCTGAAACAAAAAAAATATTTCGAATCAACCGAGTTTTACAATTTTAAAATGATACGTTCTTGAAATGGCTACTGGGTGTGTACTCTCTTTCTAAAACTCGGTGTGTCTCTCGTTTTGTCATGCTCTCTCGCTGTTGTTTAGGTGCGGAACGTTTAAATAATTCGCCTTAGACTCTGTTACCGTAGAACAAACTCGGCATAAAATGCATCTTTAAATAGTCTCACATCGTTCAAATCGACGCCCTTGGTCTCATCGAGGAAGAAGAAGGAAACCAGCCTGAAATATTAGTATTTTAAAAAATTTTTTATTCGTTAAATTAAATTGTACAAATAAATTTGCATACCAGTTTCCACTGCCGACGAGAATGAGAATGATGTAGAGAGCGGCTTCGGATGAGTCACGAATTGCATTCTGAAGCAAGGCTAAATTGTATCCAAAGACTATTTCTTCCAAGTATAGTCATGACAGATATCGGTTCTTGACCTACCAAGACACCGATAACTAACTGGGTTTTTCAAGTCATCCCAAACTATTCTGAGAAAGTTTATGATAAATCAAAGATCAGTTATATTCCTCACACTCATAGCAGTGGCGATGTTGGCGAGACGAGTGACCATAGAGACAAGACCAGCGGCCACTCCACGAACCTGCAATAATTATTATAATAATTTAATTTAATTTAGTAAAAAGGATTTATGATATGGACGTTGTTTGTTTGAAAATAGCACTACATAGGATCAAACTTCAAATAAAAATTTGTGGACTGCAATTGAATTCTCACTTCAGTAGGCATGAGTTCATTGACAGCCAAATAGCAGACATCTGCACACAATTCGATCATCATCGATGCTCCCATGTAGAAAACTGTGAAGATGAGAGTGCCCTGAGCAAGGAGAATAAAGAGACGACGATCGATTTACTATCTCATTAATATTCAATTTGCACAGTTTTGCCAGCAAATGATTTATTGCGTGATGAGTCACTAATCTATCGATCAAACCTTGTATCCGAGAAGGTAGAGAATGAGTACTACGACGATGCAAGAGACGGAGATTCCCTGCAATTATTATTTTTATTTAATGTCTTGTTTATATTTTATAAAAAATAATTTCAAATTATCTCCGTGTAGAGAGCTCTCAGTAATATCAATAATAAACCTGAGCCAGTTGATGTACTCTTCTTCTGTTCATGCCGGGAACGAATTTATCGATTATTCCAAGACCCTGAAATGTACTATTTTTATTTATTTACAACTTTACAAAGTTGAAAAAATGGAAAAAAAATTAAATTAAGTAAATTTTAGTATATCTAATTACCATCTTAGCACACATGAGAATGGCGCAGAGGATGAATTGACCGACGAAGAAACCCTGTTTGAGCATCTGAAATAGGATTTTTTTAAAATTTAGTTCTTAGTATTTTATTTATTTTTAATGTAAAATAAAAGACTAACCTGATCCGAGTTGAGTGTGAGCGAGTAGGCAGTGTAGAAAGTGACGAACCTGCACAATATTTCGATTTCGCAATTATTTTTATAGTTTTCTTCTTTAATGCAAATTTTTCTATGCACTTTCGTAACCTACTCTTCCTTAGTTTCGCGCATCAATCAATTCTACAGAATGGAATTATGGCAAGAGAACGTGGGAAACTGAACGACTTTCTCCATTTTTGCAAGTTCTCTCACCAAATTCCTTTTTTGTAGAGTTGGCTTTCGTGTGGAATGAGATTTCGCTACTCACCAAATGGAGAAAAGACAGAGAATTCTCTTTCTGAGTAGAGGATTGACGAATAGTTGTTTCACTTGAGCGAGAGTATTCGACTTCTTCTTCTCACTTGTCTTCACTTCGACGCCTGTATCATGGGATTTGTATTTTATATTGAATATTGAAAAACAGTGGTGATCAATCGCTAACTGAAAAGTAATCTCATAAGTATCTCTCATTTACTTGTCCTTGCCTAGCGAATGCTGTTTACTTTGCTACTATTCTGATAGTCTGGTGAGAAAAAAATACAGACACAATACTCAGTTTTTTTAAAAATTATAAAGTCCATACGTTTCGCATATTCCGTTCCAGCGAGTGCATCCATTCTGTCGACTGAGGCATCGTAGCGCTTCTTGTCTCCCTTAATTAATTAACTAATCGCTTTATTTGATTAATTACGTAATTTCCACAAACGACACACGTCTCAAAAATCGTTTTTACGGTTGATGGTTCACACATATGTTTCAGCTCGACCAACTCTCTAAAGGTAGTATCTCTTTAGAGAATAGAAAGAAACAAAGAGTCGAACACTCTCTCTCACTCACACACTCTCTAGTTTGTGATCATTCTGGAGATTTTGAAGCACGTGCTTTGTATTTTTTTGAAAATAAATGGATATTTCTGACCTTGCTGGCCAGCCAAACGTGACTCTCGGGAAGAACGAAGTAGAGGACGAGAAGCAGAGGAGCTTCGATGATAGAGAGAACCTGCAAGCCAATTGATAAATATCCAGCCAAATTATGTGTATCAAATTTGCAAGATCTGATTTATTTACTGCGAAATGCATATTTGATTTCATTTTTGAAGGCTAAAAGTGATCATTAACAGAACAAAGAAACAAACTCTGATGGTCATTCTCCAGTCTCTCGTGAAGTAGGCGATGATAGTGATAACCATGCGACCCGTCGGCTGCAAATTTATATTTTACTAAATATTAGTCGAATACCACACAGTTATCAAATTCGATAATATCCGTTTCTTTGATGTTATTCCAATCCATGCCGAGGTTGCAAAGGGACTAGATAACTGCAATACTGACCCAAGTAGCGAATGCTCTCAGATACATTCGTTGATCGGCAGCGACTAACTCGGAGATGTACGCCCTGTAAACGAATATTACTAAGGTGAACCAGTCAATTTGAGAATTCATACTAGAATGTGTCATTTTGCATCAACTTTTGCTTACCCAGAAGGGGTCACGAGCTGTATTTTTCTCTGATCGCTGCATAGTCTTTTACGTACTGCATATTCAAGATTCTTATCGGAATCAGTTTGCGATCACTCATATTCGCAGAGGGGAATCTAAGTGGAAAAAAAGCTTTAAAAATATAATCTGACCATCCGACGACCATCGTGACTCCATTGAAGAATCCAGTAAGAAGACGGAGAAGATAGAAGAGAGCGAAGTTATTGATTTCACCTGTAACAAGAAGACGATAATTTGAACTTATTTTGATTGAAACATTTCTTGGGAATAGTCAAATTTGGATTGACCGTTCATATGTTAAATTGACTTTCGCTGATGAATATCTGGTGATCAGAGGAAAGAGGAAATGGCATACCAGAAGCGAGCATAATAGGAATTCCGATTGCGAGACCGATCAGGAGAATACGACGTCTGCAATGATTAATTATATTTAAATTTATTTAATGATTTCATTCGATTAGGTCGGGTTCGAAATCCCGTATCTCTATCATTGCAAAAAAAAGCAAAGGTTTAGCGCCGGAAGCGTCTAACAAGGTTTCCGAGCACTTTCTTTCTACTGGTCCCAACTGGGTCATTCCTCATCAACGTTCAGAGAAAAAGTTAATCTATCGTTGACTGATCGTTTCTACAGCGATGAATACTATGATGTGAAATTGATGACCTTCCGAATATATCCGACAGTGTTCCAAAGGTGATCGTTCCGAAGAAGACTCCAATGTACTGCATAGTCTCCACACGGAGAACCTTCAATGTGAAGAATAAACTCAAAATTATTTCAATATATCGTATTCGTAATAAGTAACACTATCAAAAATGTAAAAAAAAATCTCTCAACGAAAACGAAATGCAGTACAATAGTCTTATTAATAAGTTGGAGAAGAATCAAGACTCCAAAGAAATCCAAAGTATATTTATTAAGTTTTGACACCAAATCATGCACTTACCCTGTACTTCTCATCACAATACTGTCCATATTCTGCAGCCGCAGAATGATATTGAGCCATCTCACCGATCTTGTCCACACATGCCTGAGAAGGAAATTGTTTGCATGTGATTCTTGATTACTCAAAGGATTACTGAAAGGGTTCGAGATAGGGATCAAAATCGAGAGGAAATCTCTCATCTTCTTCCTTCTTCTGGTTCCACACCCCAATTCTGGATGTTTCGATGTGTGCAGCACTTATTCGCATGTTATAAAATCGTTAAGGAATTGACGAAATGTTTTCTACTACTTTTCAATTGTCCAGATATCCCAGTCTATGAATCACATAGTTCTTCTTCTCACACTCATCAACAGCTGACGAGTGATGTGCGAGAATCGGAGATCTCTTCAAGTTAACGATAAACTCACGTCATCACTGCACAAACTGACGGTGCAGTTGGTTAGACATTGATTACATTTCTTCTCCACCTGGATAGAGATTATGTAATTGCAGTTCGTTAATTAATTAATACTAACGATGAAATAAATGCATGTAAGGAGAGGTAGCTACTGCTATTGGTCTTGGTGAAGCATCTTCTCCAATTTGATTTTCTTGACTCTGTTCATACCTTATAGCAGAAGTTCTCTCCATCAACCACATCGCATTTCTGGCCGGGCATGTAATTGAGGAAGAGCGGCATGTACTGCTGGGTACTGCAATAATACATTTTTATTTTTTCAACGTTTGAATTTACGAAAAATATTTTAAAAAATTCACCTGAATTGATGTATCCATTGCAGTATCACAATGAGCAGAATATCCGCCCGATTCATCTGCAAATCACCGTTTGTTAGAGTTCAAATTGTAAGCAACAAGCAGGGTTAGAAGTAATGCGAGAGACGACGCATCGAGAAACGTCAAGTAAACAGGATACAATGAGAAATGGACAGAATACGTGCAGAAGTGAGAAGAAATTCCCGGCAATAGGTGGAAAATAATGATATAAGGGAAGCCTTCGAGAAAGTGAAAAGTGCACGAAAAGGAAGTGAAAACGTGCAGAAGTTAGAGGAAAAACGGCCGTCTTGTGACTGACCGCCGGGGCTTCTCTCTCTCTCTCTCTCTCTTCTCTCTCTCTCTCCCTATTTCGTCAGGCATTTGAATGCGGGGCAGAGACACAGAGAGGAGCGGGAAGAGAGAGAGAGAGAGAGAGAGAGAGAGAGAGAACGCGCCGCGGTTGCCTGGGAGCTAAATGAATGCCGCAGAATCCATCTGCTCATGGCTTGTTTTCGCTCGAGTTGTAGTTAGTAGTCTTCCCTACCAAATATCGAGTGGATATTCAAGAGTGGTTACACTTCCATGAAAAAATATGTAATTTAGCATAGATTAAATTGAAAAAATAAGCGAATATTCTATGAAAAATACGCGGGGAAAGTCGATGGAGAATGCTAGAAATCTTTCCAGGAATCAAGCAAGACATCCTACTGCAAGTCGAGATGTGTAAGACTCGTGTGTGAGGAGGAAAAGAAGAGGAATGGTCAATTAAAGTTACTGAGCTTGGCTCCTATTATTTGTAATCTCGAGAGAACGGCCGACGATTAGGAAAAGTGAAGCGAACACTACACAGATCACGATACGTGCACTCGTGTCTTGCTCCCCCTCTGACGTTATTAGAAACTGAGATGGAGAGAGAACGCGTGGTAGGGAGAGAGACGGGGGAGGGGCAGAGAAGCAGACGGTGGATGAGAGAGTGAGCGGAAGTGAGAGAGTGGAGAGAGTAAAAAGGGGGCGAAACGAGTAAGAAAGGGGTGTAACACATCTGGAGGGCGACAGACGTCCTTTGTTCCCATTTGTGATGATTTGGGAGGAAAATCGGGCCAGACAAAACATAGTGGAGATGGGACAGAGATAAGAAAGAGTCGAATGAATCACATATTGTTCCAGACCTCCGGAAAGGGGTTTGGAGCGAGAGAGTGTGTGCGAATGCGAGACTCCCTGACAAATTTACAAGCGCTCAGACTCCCAATCCCTATCTGGAACCCCTATCTATTTTTTCCTAGCTGAAAATAAATAGTCGAAGTCCAGACTGGAATTTTGCCATTTCTTACCGGAATCCAGCCTGGGAAATATAGAGTTGTCGGTTGTGGAATGTTCTGGCATTGGCTAGCTACGAAACTATGGTGGGAAAGGGTAAAAAAACAAGTGTAGAATCAGCAATGTTGTGAACTAGAAAACGACGTTAGAGGGGCAATAAACAACCGCTTAGTTTACAGTGATAATGTGGGAGGGAAGGGACGAAATGGAAGAGAGATAAGAAGAGACGACAAACTACAACTAACTCGAACACTTTAATCGATTTCTGATGCATTGATTCGATTTACTAGAAGAATTGCCTGCAATTTTGTTCTTCTATGATAATAGGGCCTTTCTAAAATTGTCAACTCGGAAAATACTGGCGGGAGCCCTGAAGTGTTGTTTATGTGTTAAACATAACTGATGATTCCTGGCTGGGGTGTGACAAAGGCATGTTTTCAAGGCAAAATGAGTGGCTCTGAAACCTACTTGTGCTTGGAGCACGGAATAGTAGAGAACTGAACGGAAAGGGGGGAGGCAGTTTTTTGAAGGATACTGAGCCCGCGCCGACTGCGGGGATCTTTCTGCTAGGGCAATGAGGGGTCACAGAAGGGCTAAAGGGCTAAGGGAGGAAGAAAAAGGGAGAGAGAGAGAGAGAGAGAGAGAGAGAGAGAGAGATGAGTGAGAAGAGAGAAGAGGATGTGCTTGTTTGTCGTCTTTCTAGAGAGAGAGCCGCTACTCTTGGCATTTCGGCACGCGCGTGCGTTTGCATTAGGAAAGAGATAGATTGAGAGGGCAGTGCGTGTTGGGCAACACCGAAAGTTTCTCGGTTTTTAGCACGTTGTCTATTTATTTAGTTGATACGCCCGTGAAGGGCGCGACAGTAAGTAATGAAGCGATGTATGATCAGATATGATTAATAATAATAATAATAATAATAATAATAATAACAATAATAATAATAATAACAATAATAATAACAATAATAATAATAATAATAATAATAAAATCTAAACTGGAGTGGCGGGAAGCAAAACTGCTGCGAAAGTCTGAAGATAGAGAAAAAGAGGAATGACGTAACGCAGAAGAGAACGCATTAGAGAATCAATGGATAGCGAGATATTACATCGAGCTTCGAGGCAAATGGAATATTGCAACAGGAAAATGGGATTTATGCGTGATGAGAAGGAGAAACGAATAGATGGAGAAATATTGGATATATGAATGAGACAGAGAGAAATAGAGAGAGAGAGAGAGAGAGATCAGAAGATTGTGCACTAGTGGACACATCAAGGTCAAAGGAAGTGACAGCTCCCATATTGACGATGATTGACTATCCATTTCACATACTCACACACAACCGTTCCACTTCAGTGAAAACTACTCCTACTCGAGTGAAATCGAGAGAGAGAGAGGGAGAGAGACGAACCTCAATTTCCCCCTCTCTACTTGCAAAATATAGAGAGATGAGGATGGAGAAGTCTCGTGAGATGAGGGAAAATAGCATGGTAGGGGGCTTAATGTCGGTTTAACGAAGATTTGAGCAAAGACAGGAAGGATCGGAGATCGTAGGAGAAATAAAGCCGTGACTGGCCGTGAATGTGAAGATTATGCTATACTTTAGTGATAGAAGGACGGAAGTTCTGTTATCTCTAAAGCGCCCTGCTAGTCTCCCCAGCACAAGTTAGAGAGACGAACTCAATCTCACAATTGGGAGAGACTGGTGATCCATCGAAACAAAAGAATTCATGACCAGAAGATATCAGCATTTATTCGACCAAACTTCAAAGCATGAAAATGATAAAGATTGATTTGAGTATGCTCTTCCCTGTTCGGCCGAGGAAACAGCTCATTCGCTTTAAAAAGCGGATCTTCAAGGAATAAGTTGATATGCCGAATTCAAGAGAAATGCGCATGATCTGTCGATCGAAATCAGAAAGACACTTCGATGTACCCAGGTTGTCTCTTTATGTGCACTTTTACGCAACAGCATTAAAATGCAGATTTTATCTGTCTGTGTTGACATTTCTCTTTCGGTAATAGACAGGATGAAAACGTCATCTCATGCTCGATTTCCTCATGGAAACAAGACCGTTGCTTCACTTTCTTCTCTTCGTTTTACATCAGCAGCTTTTCCACTTTGTCCATTTCGTATCCAAGGTTTTGTATGGGATTGTGCCGTGTTCCTTCACTTTCCTCTTTCGTACATCCCAGATAAAGCTGAAGTTTCTCTACTCGATTCGATACTCCATTGAGTTTGCTCAAATACCCCCGCAGTTGCGCAAATTTAGCAGAAGTCATCACTCTATCCACTTCGTTTTCCGCCTTTTCCTTCCTTTTACGAGAATATATCGCATTGTGTCCATTTTCACGTGATTCCAAACCTGTGAATAACAGTTTCATGACCCCTTTCTGATCATTTTCTCAGGAGGTGGAATCATATGCCTTTCCTCGTATCTCTTGCACTATGTAGATAGTAATTCTATGTTTACAACGTCGTCCCATCCCCTTTTTGTCCATTTCTGAATGGGGTAGAGAGAGGTGAGGATGAAAAGGTCTTCACACCTTTACGGCTTCACCTCTCTCTACCCCCAATTCACATGTCACCATTCTCCAGAAAAGGCTCTGAATTGAGTTACATAGTGCCGCACCTTAGACCCTTTTCTGATGGATAGAGTGATTAACAACTATCCGAGCTTTTGTAATTTTTCTTTGCCATTTTGATCATTGCTCTGGTATTATATCTTAACCAGATCCCTGTCTGATTGCGGGCTGTAATTTGTCTGACAGTGTCCACGCCTAGACCCATGCAAAAAATCGGTAAAAAATATCGATTACCTAGATCAAAAGTGATCGGGTCAGTATATCGATTGGTAGATCAAGGCGGAGGGTGGGAAGAATTCCCCCGGCATGGCATGAGTGAGGTGTTATCTAATGAGATGGGAGAGATCCCATCTCATTCCGAGAGAGACCGGTCAGATCGGCACATCAAGACGATTACTCTCTACCAGAGATATAGTCTAGACGTCGACACTGTCCGCACGATAAATTTACCAGAATCTAGGATAGAATCTTTCCATTTTTTACCGGGATCAAGACTGGAAAGGCCTCCAGGCCGGATTCCTGATTCCACGCGGTAAATGCAGATTATACCGGAAAAAAATACGAGAGATTTTCCTCTTGACAACATTCACATTACGTTCGTTGTTCATCCTCGAAAGTCCAGTCATAAAATGTCCCATTCCATTCGCTTATTCTCTCTTTCATCGTTCCTTCCTTTTCTCCAGTATTTCATCGTGTACATATCCAAATACAATTCGCGAAAGAAGAATTCCTTTATCGATTTTTTTGTTTCGCATTAATGATTTTACAATTCCACTGTATCAGTAGGGGCATTTTTCAGAGTTTCATGCGATTACGCGGAATTTCAACATCAGTTATAGCGACTATCGTGCTCGTTTTGCTACTCTTTTTCGTATCTAGAAGATTTTCTGCGCAATCGAACAAAATATGGTCGATCGAGAAACGCGATCGATCTGTTGAGGTATGTTAGTACTTTTCAATGCAATTCCATTTAATCTATACATTACTATATGTACATTATTGCAGTGAACCATAGAAGACCTAACACCTTTACCATCATCATTTTACAATAAACATGAAACATAATTAATTTTTATTCCAGAATGACGATTCATCATTGCCAGTTCGCAATCCTTGCTTCTCCTTTTTCGAATCTCTTTCTCTTCAAAATGACGTCGAAATGTATCTAATCGATGTTCGCGCTATCGAAAAGCTGATTAAAAATTGCAAGTTCGAAAATAGAATTATATTTCAACTATAATATTTTTATCCAGTGATACCCTTGAGTTGCCGCTCTCCGTGATGGTAGATCAGTCGAAAACTCTTCACGATGTTGACAAGGTTTCTTTATCAATATTTATTGTTCGATATTGTTTCTTTATCAATAAGAAAAACAATTTCTCAGGCAACCTACAATGTCACATATTTCGTGGACAAATCTGATTTCGTCTGGATAAAATCGAAGCCAGAAAGAGTTTTATTGAAGTGAAACACTATTTCCGGTTTTGGATCAACAGTTAATTACAGGCAAAACTTCCACAGAGTGGGACCCTTGTTAGTTCCAATGCATCTGGCTCGATTCCTGGACCATTTCGAACGGTTTACACATGATTTTTTTCTCGAGTTCGTCAATTCTTCATTTTAGAAGTCGACTAATTCCATGTCTCAACAAGAAAATGCTTCGAAACAAAACGAAGGATCAGGAGAATCAATATCCATTGCCTGCTCACTTCGAGGTATCCATGCGCATCTAATCACGTTTTACTAAGTAAAATAGATAAGCTAGTGCCTCCTCCGAGGTTTTGTTTAGATGGTGAAAAGATTAACTAATTTGTTTTTCTAATGAAATGTATCGACGTTAGTACGATCGCGCTCGGAATTCACTCATTCGAAACTTCATTTACAGAATAAAATGGCTGAGTTGCGCGACGCTCTCATCGACATGGGAACAATGCCATTCATCACTGGAGGAACGTTACTGGGTAACCATTAAATCTCTTTTCTCGTTCGTGGAATATACTCAGGAGAATATGCAGGAAGTTATGCTCGTAAAACGAAAGTAAGGCCGAGTGTAGATCGACTTTTTTCGAAACTGTGCTAATTTCTCTTAATTTCTTGCTAATCGATAATAAATTCAAATTGCAGGTTGGTATCGCGAGTGTGCCATTATTCCCCATACGATGGATGCCGATTTCGGAGTATTGAAGCACGAATATCGGTAATCGGCATTCGAGTGTTCTAAGTGTCGTTTACTTTGCAGTCCACGGATGCTCAAGCAGATCAAGAATTTGCCAGGCTTCGACTTGTTCAAACGAATTGGAAGGGTACGTTTCTTCTTCACTGTGCGAGGAAACTTGTATGAGCGAGAGGATTTTTCTGAATTGTATCTGGAAGTTTATGGAGTTTTGGGAATGTGTTATTACAGTATATGTAAACCTCCCCCTTACAATGCGCTCGCCTCGAGTCGCGGCGATACAAGGAGAGTCGACTCGAGTCGCCCCATGTCGCCTCTGTTTCCTACAGTCCCAACTTTTGAGTTTCGACAAAACAAAAGAGATCAGCGTGTTCTCCGCTCGATTCTCTATCGATTCATATATTTCACTTATTTGAGAAAAACATTTCACTTTTCGGCATTTTGGAGGCTATGACACCGGGTCATGTGCTTGACACACCGAACCCTCCCTTGAAAATCAGGGGATTATTTCTTTTTGACGGCTTCGAGTTGCGGCTTTAAAGCAAGGGCAGTTTTTTATTGTCTTGTTTTCATTTTTATTGTATTATGAATAAAGTTAATGTTTACTAGTGAAACACATACAAAATCTAATTAAAAAGGTGAAGTTCGCTGCGAGCCGTAGCTCAGAACCGTCAAAAAGAAACAATCCCCTGATTTTCAAGGGAAGGTTCGGTGTGTCAAGCACATTGCCCGGTGTCATAGCCTCCAAAATGCCGAAAAGTGAAATGTTTTTCTCAAATAAGTGAGATATATGAATCGATAGAGAATCGAGCGGAGAACACGCTGATCTCTTTTGTTTTGTCGAAACTCGAAAGTCGGGACTGTAGGAAACAGAGGCGACATGGGGCGACTCGAGTCGACTCTCCTTGTATCGCCGCGACTCGAGGCGATCGCATTGTAAGGGGGAGATTTACATATACTGTATTGCAGCACAATTTCAGGATTTCGACTCCCTTGAATTTACTTTGGTTGCTCACGGAAGCGGGCCAATCGACATATTCATCGTTTACGATCAGGTTACACATAATTATCAATATCAAAAAGGGGACTGAGGGGAGACAGTACGTTGAAATAAGACAGTTCTTCCGCTTTTTTGAAATAGATTATCTCTTGCACTGTTCAATCCCAAGTTCCAATAAGGGTTACTTGAATATTAGTGTAATTCGCCAGCGGAAAATTGTATGTCTGGCCAAAACTTTCTCTTATCTTCCCCATTCTAACTGTAGTATTGATTACAGGATGACGACCATGTATACACAACAGGATTGGATAAAACAACGAGATTGAGGTTCAAGTGGATTTTGCCGAGGTAAGAATTTAAAAAGTTTTTCGGAAGTTGGTGGGAGAATGTGGAACGCTTATTGTCGCTCCTGCATGGTTAATGGGATCCCATGAGAGAGAGACGTGGTGAATATCGGCACATGATTGGTTCTTCTTCTGCTGTACGAATAGTGCCGTTTCGATCAGCGCGTGGTCCCGGGCTCGGTGGGTCCTCCTGATGAAGGACACTGTAGACTGTCAGTGGTCATGTCTCGGTGGCGTAATCGAATGTGGGCAGCACGTGTCATTCGGATAGAGCATTGCTTCCTCTCGCCGAAAGGTGACATCGCGAATGTTGGCGAAGGCACCCCAGGTAACACGCATTCTTCTCGGTATCGATAGTTTCATCGAATCGCAGTTCTCGACTGTCGTAGAAGCATGCTTCCGTTTCCCTGATACCGTCCCAATAAAGATATGCAGCTGGCCCGATGCCCCACGCCTTCAGAGTGATCGAGGATGATGTCCATCTGGATGCGGCAGCAGTTTAGTGGTTGAAGATCCTCCTTGAGAGACTTCCTGCTTTCGACTGCACGGAGAAGTAATCTGCCATCTACCAATTGCCCATTTCGTGAAACGACGTCCACCTTTCTCCTTGATGTCTCTCTTCACCATCGTCCTGCACGTCGATTCAGCAATTCTCTTCTCGATTGCTTTGCTGGGTGGATTCACTCTTGAATTCCTTCGTTCTCCTCATCTATTAGATAGATCTCTCTGGTGGGCGAGGCAGTAGAGAAGTAGGAGGAACGCCTGCTTGCCGAGAGCAAACCTTCATACCGATGCAGAGCAGTTCGTAGTCCTTGGTGCCGTCGCCGTAGCTGCTGCAAGGGTACTATTAGATCGCTTACTGCAGGAAATGGGATCATCGAAGGGGCGAGGACGTTGACGGAAGGCGAACTTGTCCAGGCGAATGCTTGAATCAGACGCAGGTCGGATGGGTAGGAGAAGCCGAGATTTCATGTGGCATCCACCTCCTGCTGACTGTGATCGATCTTTGTGTGAGTCTTCTCTCCTGGCAACTGTGGTCACCTCTTCTTCTTCTACTCGACTTCTTCTGAAAGAAGTTCATGTGCATTGTGCTAATCAGGGAGACGAAGCCTCGCCACAAGTCGACTGAATCTTCTCGTAATGGTTCTGTCTTTGGTTTAGTCGCCCGCTCGCCAATCTCCTACTCTAATTTCGAGATCACCACCTATTATGGTGTTCCCTCTCAGGGGGAAATCAGTCTACGACTCTACACTTCTGGGCTGGCCAGCGATGCCTTTAAACGTCTGAACGACTCGCTTCCTTGCCTCTATTAGACTTTAAAGTCCTCGCTGGCCTTCTCAGACTTATGAAGTCGTAAACTTTTTTCCCTGTGAGTTCAGTTCAGTGTGGGCGGGGCGAAGAAGTACTTCGGCTTCTCGATGCAGGAGATGAGAGGAGGGCGATAATGGAGGTGATGGTGAATCTGTCGATGAGGAGATGGACGACATCTCGACGAGGGGGAAAATGAAGAAGAATCAATCTTGTCTAGACGGCATTTTTAGATGGCTGGAGAGAACTGCAATTCACTCTTGTCATCTTAGAGTCCTTTTTTTTTAAATCTTGATCTTGTTTCAGGGCGAAAGGCTACTGCTCGGGAATTCTCGGAGGCAGACTGTTCTTTGTCCCGTGCAATGTTGAAGACATCCTCAAGGTTATTTTATAATAAAAGAAAAAGGATCCTGATTGTGAAGTGATTAGCTCTTCACCTGCTGTGGACAGCGTGCAACCAATCCACCCGCTTTCTTACATTTTTGTATGCTCCTTTTTTATTAAATATCATAATCGCATTTATATTCAATACAAATTATTTTATTTAAATTCAGACTGAATACGGTAATGATTGGGCTCGCGACCATCCAACGTCCAAATTCAATTGGTGGGAATCAAGTCCAAATGTAGTCAGGAATGGAGAGTTTACGAAAGAAGAAATGGACAAGTATTACATACAGTATTATTGATTACTGGATTATATTTAGATTAAAAGAAGAAGAAAAAGTAGATTTCGTAATTAGTAATTGTGCGTTAGATATTTGGATAATGCATAATACATTTCCTTTACGGCTGAGTAAGCATTGAATAAATTATTGTTACAATTCAACGATTTCTCTCGCTTGAGGAAATGCAGTAGCTATTTTTGGAAAAGGAACTTTCGTAGTTCAATCGTTTTCTCCAATCTTTGCAAAGCTTTACATGGTTTCAAGAAGAAGGAAGTTTTTCGAGTGGGTACTTCGAATCGTGACTCATTGTTATGAATAAGTCATCTTTGACAATACCAGTGAAAGTTTGTAGAGTTTAATAGAACAATGTGTTCACTCTCACAGTCCTATACGCTCATGTCGACGGCTGCTCCAATCCGCCATTACGACGCATACGCCGAGAGAGCGCAACAACATCTTCATAGCATGCCAAAAAACCGCCCGATGAGTAGAGTAAAGATTAACGACTTACCTCATCTCATAATCTTAACATTTTCTACCACTTATCAATTGACAATTAAAACTCTCATACATTTCCGTCCACAGGTTTTATCTATACCAAAAACCGAGTTGCTGCTTCACCTCTTTATTCAATAATTTCCTGAACCAGATTTCGGGAAAATATTTAATGTCGTTTAACGATCATTTGCACGATGCCCTGAGCAAGTGCAAAGTTGAATTTGTGGTGAGATCGTTTCCCATTTGTTACCACTCTTTTGGCTCTTACAGTCTGCGGATACTCGTCAAAATGCCGTATTAGAATTCGAAAGACAATACTCTACCGAAAATCATTGTAATGTGGCCACCTTTAAATCCATTCCTATATTCTAATTACTTCTCTTCCTTTCTCCTCAATCGTTCCATCTCATTCACTCATTAATTCGTACGTTGTTCATTTTCCCCTTTAAGATCCATCCTTGCTAATTGGAACAAATCGATGTTTAGGATGAAGGAGTCAAAGGGCGAAGAGAAAAAGAAGATGGCAGAGATAAAAGAGAGACGATAGTACTCATTATCGAACAATGGACTGCTGCCGATCACTTACGGTAGAGCTCAGGATATTGATTTGCTCTTCCCTGAATACCGTAACCGAACAGTGAATAATACATATCCATTCACAAAGTCTCACATACAGACAGGGCTCTTGAGGAGATGGGGCAGTGAATGGAATTTGGGGTTACTATTGCCAGTAAGAAAGGAAGGAAATAGTGAGAAGAGAGAGAGAGGCGAATCGAAATCGGGGACACCGTGCCTACCTAGAGAGAGAGAGACAATCTTCCTTCCATCGTCTTCTCTCTCTCTTCCTCCTACCTAACTCTTTTCCCATTTGCGTCATCAATCGATTTCTGTCGATTCGAACTTTGTCAATATCAGGGAAAACGTGAATCGAAATCGGGGTCGCAATGGTGTTTTGCAGTTTTCTCTCATTAACACGCACTTTGGTGCTTGCGAGAGAGAGATCGTGATACTATCGCTGTTTTGACGTTAATTACTACTATGTATAGAAGACATTTGTTTGAAGTTTAGAAGCTTTAAGACTCACGTTTTTCACTCTTTAAAAGTCATATTTCATTTTGGATGAAATTTCTAATCTCAACTAGACAGGTTCATGTGTTGCCAACTTTTTCGGTTCCTTTACTGTCTCCTTTTTAGTGCGAAGTGCCACTATCTTTCTCATTTTCTTCGCGACGATTGTTTCGATATTCTGCAAACTTCGAGAAAACGTTCAAGTTAACGTTTACAGTCTTTGACTCACAGCTCATAATTGCCTTAGAGCATTATATTATTGTACGTATGATATAATTTCTATTGATTATTTATCGTAGAGGCCATGTGAAAAACTCAGTTAGTCTTTAACCTAACTACGCAGAAAGGTAGAAGCAGGTCACTAATCGATCTCTTCTCAAATTGCTGACATTGGCACAATTCAGGATGTTTGAAATCGAACGTTCCTTATCCCTTCACAATTGATCGCGTATTGTGTAGTTGGTCACACAGCCCCTCGAGCATATCTCGTTGTTACGTAACTCTATGAGATGAGATCTCTAGATCTCGGATCTCTCTCTCTCTTTCACTCGATTTCGATCTCGTTTTCTCCCTCGATTCGCCGCTTTTTTCGTTACGTAACAATTCTCCTCAGACTTTGGCGCGCTTTTCAAACGATGGTTCGTTGTGTGAGAGAAAGCAGGAAGGAACACAAAGGAAGCATCGAATTCATCCGATTAAAGAGAGAAAAGAAGAAGAGGGACAATCGACTTTAGCCCTATCGGTTCCAATTTGCCAATGGGAAAGAAGGATTTGACGGATCACTAATCAATCCAAGTGAAACATACAGTATACTTTTTGTTCAGACCGTAGTAGGACGAAAGTTCGGGACTAATATTAAGGCGTGTGGAAGGGTTCCGTCATAAAGTGAATAATGTATAATAATAGAAAAAATGAAGAAAAAACTAAATGTTCCTTTGTCTCTTTTTTCAATGGAATCAGTTTCCTCTGTTTTCCTTCTTTTCCGATCATTCTTTTTTCCGCGGACTTTCGCTCTCATGGCACTTTTTGCTACTCGTTCCAACTCCTGCTGCCATTCCCTCCTTTTTGTGACCAGTTTCACTTCTTTCCCTCTCTCTGCTCGTCTCGTCTCTCCTCGATGCCCACACTTTCTCGTCCCTCTTCTTCTTGGTCTCTCTCCAATCCACACACTCTCTCATTTCGATACAATCTCAACTCTCTAGTCTCATCTTTTTTTCGTGTGGTGGGAAGAGGAAAAAGACAAGCCTTTCCCCTCGCCATTTCTTTCGCTTTTATTGGCTTTTTATGCATGAGTGATTCGGAGAATCGGACAGGGTGGCATTACTGTACTAAGGAGGGTGCGATCGACGAATGACTTCTAGAACTGAATACACCGTACCATGACGCTCCTAAAAGTCTTCCGCCGAGGGACAGGGCGTATTCCTCACCTTTGGCCAACGCTCTAGCTTGAATTCTTTCGTGGTAGGACGTTTGGAACTGCCGTTTGGGAAATCTCCTCATTTTTTTCCAGGAATTGTTTCTCTAACGTTTCGGACAATAGGAAAAATACAATAGATACTTTTGTATTTTCGAGTTGCTAAACGGCAGTTCCAAAACAACAAAAAAATCACTAAATACGTTCCTTCTTTGAATTTTCGGTATTTAGATGTAGCAACAACCTCTAATGGATCCTCATTCTCAAAATATTAGGCAGGCGCAAGATTTGCTTCAGTAAGACATCAATCGTTCGACGATTACATTACTGTATATTGATTCAATTTTTATGCACCACCCCTACTTTCCCAATTCGAATAACAATAAAAACCACACTATAGCCGATGGTACCATTAATAATTAGCCGCTTTTTTGCGCATTGACCGTTCCTACCTCTGGCCTTGAGCAGAGAGAGAGAGAGAGAGAGAGAGAGAGAGAGAGACGGGAAGGGATGGTAATATCTCGCTGCCCCGGCATCCAACTGTCAGAAATTGTGAAGAAGGGGAAGAAGACAGACGAGAAGATTACTGTAGAGAAAGAGAGGGAAACGATGATCACGCGTTCTTATGAACACCATAGAACCTACTAGAACAATTTTGAAAAAGAGTAGAAATCAAACATAGATACTGAGCTTTTGCGACGTTGTCCGATCTCCCATTTTGGTTCTGAATCCTCTTGAAGAAAGAAGCCTCTTGATAAAGTCTTTAAATGAAACTAAATAGCACCGCGAAACTTATGAATTGGTAGTGTAATGATATTTCAGCAAAACTATTGCTGTAGAAATTACGCCTTGAAATCGACAGATGGTCGACTTTACTTTGCTGATGCGCAACATCAGCTAAATCTGTTGCGCGAAAATGGAAATGGTAGTGGACGAATTCTGAACCGTCAGCATAACAAAGGACTTCATTTAGAGATCCCAAAAACTGATGGAAATCTATTGGCGCACGATCCTAATGAAATTAATAGGAATGAGTCCAAGTTGCCAACCCCTTCCTGAGGTCAAATGAAGAGAAAGTACCAAATGACGTGATTCGTACAGGATAAGACGGCAGTGCCTATCTCATCTCTCTCTCTTTTTATCTCTCTCTCTCTCTCTCTCTCTCTCTCTCTTCTCTCTCTCTCTTCCCTTATCTCGACTACTAACTCTTCCCAGTTGACCTTCCTATTACTTTGCCCGTAGGATGGGTGGTGCGAGAGTAACCGCTCCGGGCAAGAGATTTCACAATTATATTCAATCTCTTTCCAATGTATCGATTGAATTCATCGTTTCTTGATCGGATGTTCATGTGGTCTCTTCTTCGTCTTCTTCTCTTCTCAATCACCACTTTCCCATCTAGGGGAGGGGGAAGGTTTACTTGCTTACTCTGAGAGAGAGAGAGAGAAGACACTTTCGCCCCCTACTTTCGTTCCTACTCGATTTTGTGAGATGGCGCGTCGCGGCACCGAAATCCCCCTTGCATACTGTCGTTTTGTCGAATACACAAACACTTTTTACTCCTCTCCCCTCACTCTCAGAGGTTTGAAGCACCCGCATAATTTAGACATCTTTGTACTGCTATATTCTCGGAAACTGTGCAATCTCAGGACAAAAGGTAAGCTTAATTACTAATCGTCTCTGTATTTAAAAAAAACTTTACGATAGTAAGATTCATCTTCATCGCATCTGAACTACAGTAGATTTATTCGAGACTTCCTTCACAGCTACAGTATCCCTCTCCCTCGAGCATCAATCGATCTCGAAATTGGATATTACTTTCTCTTTGCAAGTAGCCCCTTTGGCCTTCAAGGAATTCAGAGGAATCTCTCTCTCTCGATTTCATTCGAGTCATTCTCCCTTTCGTCTGATTACTACTCTCCTAATATCGCCTTCTCTCTCACTTCTCGATCCGATCTCCCTCTCTGACTACCGTACTCTTTCTGCCTTCCTCTCACTCTCTGCACTCTCTCAAATCCGCCCACTCTCTCTCCCGTCTGGAGGCATTCCATTCACTTTTTCACCACCACCGTGTGCCTCTGAGAGAGATGAGCGGGCAGAGGGTTCCCCTCCCTTTCCCCCCTTCCATCCCTTACGCTCAGGCATACTGTAGGTGTCCCCTCTCCCTGCCTTCCGAAGCAGTTACCGTATACCTTCTACCGTATGCCGTTCTTCTCGATCGATCGGTTCTATCTTCAATTCCCCCTATCGTCCTAATAGTTCAGGTGGGGCGAATGCCCTTTTTCCCTTTCAATCCTGTCTTTTCTCTCTCTCTCTCTCTCTCTCTCTCTCTCTCTCTCTTTTTCTTCCGTTGACGCAACAGGGGAATAGAACTTGCTAAGGATTTGCAACGGTGGTCGGAGGGGGGGGGAGGGGTCGCTTATCGAGGGGGACCGTCTCCTCCCCCCAGTGGATCCGCTCTTAGAGGCTCAACAAGGGGGGACAGGGCCCATTCACTTTCATCCAGTTTGGCATGCCATGAGAGAGGGAAAGCTCCCCTTTCAGCTTTCTCCCCTCTCTCCACCACCTTTCCCCTGTTCCGCCGATTTTAGCTGTAGAAGAAGGGACCAAATAAGACTACGACTAGAATGTAAGCTTGCCAGTGACGACTTCGAAGTCTAGTAGGCATAGAGGTGCGATACGTTTAGAATTTGAAATGGGTAGATGTTTAGGTTAGACGTACGATGTCATAGACTTATTTTCCTGCGAGCAGCGTAGACTGAGTAACAAAATAGCCTGCCTTTCAAGAACGCCAAGATTGAATGCTAAATGAACAGGGATGCGTTCGTGTTTGCACGCTCCGCGTCTGCTTTCGTACGGTAGTGTGCACGAGTGTAACTGATTAGATGATTTTAGATATCAATAGGGAGTCCCTGGATACGAAAAGAAGTCACTAGGATCAGGACTCTAAATGAAAATGTTCACCCACCTGTGAGTAAGATGTCTCTTATTTCTAGTGACTTTCACTTGCAGGTAAGTTAACATTTTCACTAGGTGTCCTGATCCTAGTTGCTTTTTTTCTCAGAGTGGGTAAGGTATATCACGCGGTACTAAGTTCACCCCTAGAGTCAAGTGACCTGCGGGAGTTACCCCGAGGCCGCATGACTAATACCACCAAGTTCGCGCAATATCTAGAGGTGCTTGAGTGTGCTTTGGTAGCCAGCGGATATAAATCGCACGTTAGCAAACCGTATACCGTACATCCACAGGTTACGGTAGACCCTCCGGACTACGGCAGAGCTCTGGAGTGTTAGATTCAGCGAACTGGGCAGATCTTTGCATAAGCATGCCTAGAAACAGTCCCGTTTTGGTAGTTTCCGGTTCGTGTCGAGCTTTCTCAGTTGTTTCATGTGTGTACATGCCATGACACACTTTCCATTGTCCCTCTCTTCTCTCTCTCTCTCTCTCTCTCTCTCTCTCTCTCTCTCTTCCTTCCCTTTCCAATCCAAGTCCTGAGTGTCTCATCTCATTCCATATATCCTACCGGTTCTGCCCTAACTCCTCCCTCCTCTTCCTTTCCATTTCAACCGCGGGGGCACTTTCTCTTCCCTTTCTTCTCTCCTCTCATCCAACCTGGGCAGATAACCCCTCTTGCACCTTCCCTCTCTTCTTCTTCTTCTCCTTCCCTAAACCTGCCCAACTCCTCTCAGCTCTCGTATATCCCCTCACATATACACATACATTCATAGTCCCTAAACGGGAATTCCACAACTGTCGCATCTCTCTTCTTTTCCCTATTTGAAACACTCGCTGTACAGATTTGCCCATCTCGCCCTCAAGTATGTTTGCTCTCATGTATTACTGTCGCTTACTGGAGTACGGTAGCTTCCCGGTTGATGCGCACGGCTTACTGTAATTCATATTTTTCTGATCCCTATCGCGTTTCATAATTTTCTTAGACAATTAGTTAAGTTCTTCTTAATGTACGGATATGTTTTATCCCTTGTTAAGCCATTTTAGTTATTCATTAGTTATAAGCAACTTAATTTAATTAGTTAATCATTCATTCTTCCTCCCGTTCAATTTCGAACATTTCTCCGTCGACCATCTGCTTTCATACGCTTATCTCCATTGCTTACAGTCTTCCTTTCTCTCCATTTCACCTGTCGTTTCACAGGGCGATTTCTTCTTCTAGCATCATTTCTCTCTCTCTCTCTATCTGCCCATTCCATGACTCTTCCTCCCCCCCCTTTTCCCTGCCAGCCTGCACAGGTTTGCATTAGGGCTGGCTTCGTGAAGACATCACTCTCTTCATTTGGCACACTCTCACACCGGCTTTACAGACAAGATAGTGTGCAGAATGATCATTTCTTGTGAATCGATCCCTAGTTTTGCATGCCATCATTCCCTCTTTCTTGGTAAGATCAGTCCAAGTCTTCTCCCCTCCCTATCCCTCGTCTCTCTCCCTTCGAGTGAAATCTCTTCTTCCCCTTCTTCTCTCTTCCAATCGAACACACTTTCACCTATCCCCCCGTTGTTGCAGAAAAAGTGTTGCGTGATATTTGTGTGCCAATTCCGCGCGATTTGATCCATTCCGCTGCACAGTTATCCACTCGTAACTCCGCCCCCTTTTCAGGCCTGGTCCTTCCTGATCAGTGAGAGAGAGAGATCATGGAAGAGAGAGGGTCAGAGAAAGAGAGCGGAGGCGGACCTTCCACCTTCTCTACTACCTCCAGTCCTCCCGTGGGCATGGCAGATATCAAGGTCACCTTCATTTCCTCTGATTTACCCCGAGGATTCACGAATATTTTACTTTTTTTTAAAGTTTCGATCACTATTTTACATTGCTTCGTACAAACAAAAATTAAGACTCGCGCAGTATTCTAAGTACAGTTTACAAATCTAGGAAATTTTATTATTAATTGTATTTTAAATGTCTAATTAGCTTAATTAGTCTTCTTAAGATGGAGATGGGACACGCTCCTCCTCAGATGCACTTGGCTCCAGTGCACAGGTCGCCGGTCGAATCGGAATTGTGCCCCGTTTGCGGCGATAAAGTGTCCGGCTACCACTACGGACTGCTAACTTGCGAGTCATGCAAGGTAATTTACTTACTTACTCTTACTAATTAAGCCTGCTAATTAATTAATGCTTTTAATTGCAGGGATTCTTCAAGCGGACGGTTCAGAACAAGAAGAAGTACGACTGTTCTGCAGACAAAAATTGCACGGTCGACAAAACATGCAGGAAACGGTGTCCCAGCTGCAGATTCAACAAGTGTCTCGCCCAAGGAATGAAGGTGGAAGGTGAGGGATTTGATCTTTGATCTATGATGTCACTTTCATACTTCAATCCTTTCAAAACCACCAATGGTTAACCTTCCGGCGCTTAAAAAGCATAGTTCTTAAGCAGTCCAGTCCTTTTCGGGTATCAATCACTATTATTCCTCCTGATCTTCTCTATTTATCTCTCCACACCAATTATCCTGTCACAAGCTTGATTACTCCGCTATTTTAGTTTAGTCACCGCTTTGATCTTTGATCTTTGCCGCCTTGTGATATCCATCGGCGATCTGTCACATCCATCCCATTCCCGACTTTCGGCGCACACGCCTGATATCGATTAGGATTACCGTAATCCGCCCGGAAGTCAATCTCGGGGGCGATAGTTCCAATTAGAGAAGTTCACGATGGCACGCCGGGTGCCAGGCACACGCGCTGACACACCACTTCTCTCTCTCTTTTTCTCTTTTTCTTTCTTTCTCGATTTCTTTTCCTCTCTCTCTCTCGCTATGTTACGTGAACGAGCGTGAGTGTTGTGGAAAAAAACCGGTCGCAGTAAATCGATTTTGGTTAGGGAGCGTCTCCCTCCCCCTCCCCCAGTCCACCCCCTCCTACAGTATCTTGCTCTCAGACGAGAGAGAGAGACTGGCCAATGGGCATTCGTGCAAAAAAGCGCAAGGATGCCATCCATTTCGGACCCTGGGGGGAGGGGAGGGAAGGTAAAATTGCGAGCCCGCACTTTGGGCCATAGAACAAAGACACATAAAACACGGCCGCCTCCCACCATGGGATCGGGGAGCCGGAGACTATTTGATGGCAGACTAATTACTGGTTCCTCCCTCCTTTCCCCCCTGGGGCCGACCTGGATAGAGAGAGACTCTTGAGGCATCTCTACAGTGCGGCAAGAAGGAAGACACGCATTGTAATTATATGAACCAGCCGACAAAGATCTCGAACAATGGAAAGAAACTATGAGGATTATCTGTCTCCCTCTGGACTCGAGTGGTAGGGCATCGTCCCCTCTTTTGTATTGAAATAGTACACCTTTCGGGTGGCGCGCGACGTTTAGGATCCATCTCACCCCTCCCGCCCGGTCAAGTATCTGCCCCCACCCGCGCCCCCTTTGCACTTAACCGTAGGAGTACTGTAGGAGTACTACTATAGGAGTACTGTAAGGATACAGTAACAATTATCGATTATTTTCAGCTGTTCGCGAGGATCGAATGCGTGGTGGGCGCAACAAATTCGGCTCCTACTACAAGAGAGATCGGGCAGCGAGAATGCAGAAAATGGCAACGAGAGTTGGACCCAATGGAGGTAATCGATAATTCTAAAAGGAAAATCGATAATGGGAGTCCTACCGTACTCAATTGTTCCCTTCAGGACCTCTGGTCGGCTCGTCTGCAAACTCCGCCTTCTTCTCGTCTTCGCAGCCACCAATGGACGGACACGTCACTTCCAGGTATGAATTTTATTATTTATTATATTTATTTTTTTGTTTATTCCAAGATTTTCCCGAGCTCTCGCCTCTCAAAACTGTTTTGCCCCTGTGTCTCATCTACCTCTTGACTCTCTTCTTGACTGACGGTTTAGATCAATCACTGATAGTAATCGCTCACATAGAAGGGAGTTGCGTAAGGGAAATAGAGAGAGAGAGAGAGAGAGAGATAATGGGCCGATAAAGGGACTAGGACTCATCTCCCCAACAGGATTCCTTTTGAATCATCCTCACTTCCGATCGGATTTAGGGGTGAAAAGTCAGTTGTCGATAATCTGCAAAGATCCGATTACTTACAGTACTCACGACGCGATGCAGATGCAATACATGGAGGCTAAGCTCAAAACAGAGTACAACCAGTTGCTGCAGTCGCCCACTCTCTCATCCACACAAAACCCCCAAGGTACGGTAGATAAGTCGATCGAGAACTGATAGATTATCGAGAACTGAGGTATACGGTAGCATTGGCAGGTTTCGTGAGGCAAACGTACATTCCCAACTGCGATTCACTAGCGGCGATCCTCGGACAATCGATCGATAATCACAACTTCACGTATCAACATGTAAGCAGTAATTGTAAAATGATTTTTCTAAAGTTTTATTGTTATTAAAAATTGTTAATTTTGCAGCAAGTGAAACACGAGCCTTTCGACTACCAGGATCAGTACATCAGCCAACCACCGGTGAGCTAAATAGACTAATTGATAATTAACAGGGCTGATTAAAGAAATTAAATTAAAGAAATCAGGATGAAAATGGTAAATAACGTGTGATTTTGCAGCTTCCGGACTATGCGACATACACTCCTCAGATGTCGTACGCTCACATGCTACCCGTCCCGCCCCTTTCTTCATCCAGTTCAGGTTATTATAATAATAATACCTATAATTATAATAAAATCTATTTTTATTAATTGAAAAAAAACGAAGCGATTAGATTGAATATTTAAATTATATTTAACTAATTGCATTAATTAATTCAGCTGGATCAGGGAACGGCTCTAATCGATCGTCTCCTCAATTGCCAATGTGCACGCAGCCAACTGAGAAATCGATCGATAATGCCTTTTACGCCAAGAGCTCAGCTCCCCTTCAGAATGTGAGTGCACTATATTACTTTCCATACTCTTTTGCACAAAAAAACCCTTTCTGACTAAAATGTGATTTCTTTTGCGTTTTTTTACTCTCTCATTTTATTCAGTTAAATATTAATAAAATAAAATAAATTCAGTTGATGATGGAGTTGGTACAGTACATGCCGAACCCGAATCACGTCCAAAATCGACTGTCGTATATCGATCGAATGGACAAAATGGAGTTCATTCTTTCTGGAGCGACGGATTTATTGAACGATCTGATCAGTTGGAGTCACCATGCACCTTACTTCCTGAAATTACCCGTAAGATTTAATTAAACTAATATTGTTAATTACTTAATCATCACTTTTATCACGGTAGAACAGTACTAGAATGCAGTCTTACTAGAAAGGGAGAGATGGAGGATCAAACTATTCGTTTTTCCAATAAGTAATAATTAAAATAATAACTAATTAAGTAATGATCAAAATAATACTAATTATTTTGTTGAGATGTTCGAGAAGATGTCTCTCCTTCGTGGATCGTGGACATTCATCCACTTGATGGACGTCACTGTCGCTGTCGCTCGTAATATCGTCTACGATCAGCAGACGAGATCGGGAACTCCGTGAGTATTGCATCATCACTAGGCAATCACCACTCCAGAAAGGGGTCAGGGGCGATAAAACCCTCTGCGGATTCTATCTCGTCTTGACCGCTTCCAGAGGCTTCACTGGGCCATGGGATAATTTGCCTTAGGAGTCCCCTCAAAGATAGTGGCTAACAGGCCAGGTAGTATAAACTCGGTACCGTATCGGTGCTTGTCAAAGCATTGCCCCCACTTAAAAGGTCTTCTTTCCTCTCCCGAATGCACTCTGATCTCAATTGGATAATGGGTCTATCGCCCACTACGATGGATCGTCTATTACGTCACAGTTTAGATGGCACCCACCCAATACAGTCACATCGGATCTCTCTCTCTCTCTCTCTCTCTCCGTTACTCCCGCCTTTGTACCACCCGCCTCCTCCTCCTCTGAGAATATTCCACCGCTACCTACTACCGGTTTTACGATATGGGAACTGCGCAATGAGTCCGGGCAGGCGAGTAATCGATCTGACCCGGCGACTGACCCGCTGAACTACAGTAACCCACTCGATTACAGTATCTCGGTTGCATCGATCGCTCTTCTCGGATGCGATAAACTACAAGGCGCATGGAACAATGTGATGCAGCAAATGAGACTGCTAATTATCGATCAACAATTGAATCACGCTGATATCACTGCCATGCGATATTGCGCCCTATTCGATGACCATCGTGAGTTGATCTTTGATCTCTCGGACGTAGTCTGATCTTTGATCTCTTTCAGATGGTTACTCTACCAATCCCCTCGTTCATGGAATGCGTAACAGTGTCCTCCAAGGTTGGGCAGAGGGAAAAGGAGCAGTTGACCACGCGTCGATTCCTGCATGGGATGTCTATGTCGCTTTGATGTGAGTATACATTTATATTTATATTATTGTATATTTGAAAGGGTCTAAAGCGGAATCTGAAGTTAGAAAGACTGCCAAATATCTTTGGAGAAGTGCTACTGACCGTAAACTCCGTAAGCTTTCAGGCGACTTGCCAAGTTGACCTGCCTCGAACTTTGATTGCTTTCCCAGTAGTTCCCACTCTAATTAACCATTCTTTACTCCTCCCATGGAACAGTAAAAGAATAATCGGAGGAGTGCTCTGAATGGATCAATTTGCATATCCTCCCTCTCTCTCCCCCCAGGTCTCCCACCTATTGAATAGATCTCGGATTGTCCTGATTCAGTGGAGCGATGGGGACATTATAGGGCCAGCCACTGGCAGCTAGATTAGACCCACACCTTATTAGAGATTCCCGAGGGGGCTTAAGACACTTCCAAGGGTCAAGAGAATCCTACACGACCGAGGGTCAAAATCTGAGTAATTCTCCCTCTAATTCGACTCTTTTTGTTGGTGGCCTTGGGATCGAAATTACTGCTGTGCCGACGATTATCTTATGAAATCGGTGGTGGGAATCGCCTTTGGGCCGATCATATTTGGAACGATTAAGAACAAGAGAGAGAGAAAGAGAGAGAGGATTGCATTTAGTGAAGCAGGTTTGGATTGATCACTCATTTCGATAAGAAAGGGAACAATTCGCCCCATTTGGAGAAGACACAATGGCTCTGACCCTTGCGAGAGAGAGAGAGAGAGACATAACTTGCTCCTAGATAGATTAGAGAGAGAGGCAGCCACTAATTATTGCATGACTGGGGCCAACTTTGTTTATGATCAGACTGGGAACGAAGGGGGGCTATCATGATGTCACCAGTGATGGATTGATTATATTGGGAGTTACATGTTTACGAGGGCAAAAGTGGCAGTTGACGAGATCGAATCAATCAATATTGACAATGATAGCAAGTGATAGCAGTTTGCAAATAACTATACCTAGTCCTAATCACCGAGCCCTAGATGTGACTGTTTCCCGTTGCGCCAATGTGTATTTATCAAATATTACTTTGTAACTTTACTTAATTATGCAAATTGCAGGCAACTGGCTGGTCAAATGAAGGAGTTCCTCTACGAGAAGCAGCGATCTTCCGAATTGCTGCCATATCAACTAATTAGTGATATGCTAATCATCGATCTTCCCACTTCTCGACCGCCCGCTATCAATATCTACGAGTCAGAACTTGTGCCTGTCACTTAATTAGATTATTAATTATTGAGGCAATGATTCGACTGTGGGGGACTCATCCGAAAGTGAGCCTCGCTCCAATCATTTACTCAATTTCCAGTCTAATTCATCGACTGTCTTCCAATAGGACCCAATATTCACACAGAGATCTCTTCCCTTTCCCCCCTCTTAATATTGCAAGTTTTCGATCGATATCCCGAATGTTCTTGCCCCTCTCGTCCCAGTTCGTAGGTTGCAACAGTAGATATTGTTCTAGTACGTGCAAGTTGCGACCCTCTCTTTTTACGCTATACCCTCACTATGCTTTTCCTCCTTTTCTATATCGGGTTTTTGTCCCTCTTATCGATTGATTATTCATATCGTCCCGACACTGTGACCTACCCCACACATTTCTGTATAGATTCAGTCCCCTCAGTGTCTTGTTGTATCCCTCCCACACGGATCTGTCCCTTCCCCACTCATTCCTCGTCTCTCTCGGTATCCGCGACCCTCAAGGTTCTCCCATATATACTTTATTAATTGTTAATATCTCTGATCAGGCATTCCACTTTGTCATTTCCCAGGCATTTCACACACAAAAATAGATTGAATATCTCATAATATCGGAGCGCCATCGCGTCCCTTTCTTACATGCTTCAATCACATTCCATCCATTCAATCGATAATCAGGAAAAGTTTCCATCGATTGATTGACCTACCCCAGTTATCACAATTCAGAGCATTCCTCGTTACCGTAATCTCATGTAAATTATGTTTGCCTTCTTGAAAATAAATTAAAATGTTTACGAGTGTGTTTGGGGACAATTGCGTGACACGATTATTGGGCGATGATGGGATACTAGACTCGATACTATAGACAGAATATTCAAACTGAGACTGTTTGAGCATGCATCTTATTTGTCTAAAGACTTTACATATTTGTCACCTTTTTGCTAAGAAAAAATATTGTAGCCCTGCTCTGATTTATGTGACTGCCATATCGTTCATCATCCATATTCACTCTTATTTTGAGTGTGGGTCGAGAGTTGAGGCAGTCCTCACAACATTCTCACACTCTACAATGGGCAGAAGTGAATCTCTACAAAGTGCGCCCTGTAATTATCGCCTCCCTCTTGACTGGAGAGAATGACCCGAAGGACCGACTATGAGAGTAATGGGAAGAGATTCAAGAGGGGAAGAGAGAGAGAGAGAGAGAGAGAGAGAGAGAGAGACTCTTGACAACACCATCGAGTAGGGCGGCATCCGTTATTACTCGGAAAGGGTCTCAAAGTAAAGAACTGTCCACGGGTATAAAAAGAATTACACACAGAACCCTCATGTTTCCCGAATTTTTACACTATTATTTTTCCGTTTGCAACATGGAATAAACTTCAAAGACGAGTCAAAGTCGATGTTCGGTTTCTCTGGTTGTTTCCATTGGAAGAGGGAGATCAGATAGACCGTTCTCAGCGGGATTTCTCCCTTTGTGACAGATGGGTGCCAAACGAGAGAGAGAGAGAGAGAGAGAGAGAGAGAGAGAGAGGGGAGAGGAGAGAGGGGAGAAGTTGCAACTATTCCAAAGCGGGTTCCCATCTAATCTCTAGAGATTGATGATTCATAATTCGAAATATGCCGCCCGCTGATGTAAGGAGACTTTGGTTGCTGTTTGCTTAGATAATTCTTTCGTCCTGATTGTCGGACTAGTAGCAAGTAGTGGTTGCCTAGCCGACTTCCAGGGGACTGTCGTATAACGGACGATAGGGTCGTCCGTCCTTGTGGAGCACAGTTGGACATTTTAACATATTCTTCGATCGAGTCCCTCCATCTCACTGGCGGTCTTCGATCAACGATATCTTTATTGCTCTGTATGTGATCTGCATGCATGTAGGATACAACTGAATTCGAGATAAACACGACTCTGCAGCGTATTCAGAGACGGAAGAAAGTGGGAATTGATAAGCGATGAGTGGAGTTTGGCGTTGATGTGGCTGGCTTCTCTGATTGTGAGTCAGCCCAGTCTCTTCTCTTTCTCCTTCTCAGCTCCGTCTCGATGGATCCGTCGCCTCGTAACTCTCTTTCAATGTTATACGTAAGCGTATTTCTCCATGAGGGTTTCTCCGTGAAGAGTGATATCCGGACCTGTCTACCATGCTCTCCTCATAAGTTGTGTCTTCTTCCTGTTGATCGCCCACCCGATCGAATCTTCTACTTCAGCCAGTTCAGTCAGCATTCTCTCCAGCGACGATGTATCGGAGCCGAGCAGAACGATTTCGTCAGCACAAGGGAGGTGCGAGGAGGCGCTTCCCATTGATGCAGATACCTTCCGTCGTCCAAGCGATGTCTCGCATACTCACAAAGAAAAAACTCTAGGTGTTTGAAACTCTAACCACTTTTAGAGTTTCAAACTCTAGAAAATTAGAGTTTCGAACTCTAAAGTCCCCTAGAGTTGCAAACTCTAATACATTAGAGTTTCAAACTCTAAGACATTAGAGTTTCAAACTCTAATCGCGCCGGCTCACGGATCGCGACATTTTCATAATTTTATCTACCTATTTCGCTGTTTTAAGGCTATTCATTATGTTTTGACTGTCGAATTAGTTCCCTCGCGATAAGAGAGATTGCCCGCAGCACTTTCAAGGTATGTAGGTTTCCGCGAGCGTCGACTACCGTCCATCCATCGATTGCTCTCTTAGAGTTTGGGCACTACTGCTGTGTTTGGGACCAGCCATTCATTCTACCTGTAGAGTCACTCATTTATCCTTCCACATTTACTATCCTTCTCATTTCTGGTCTCTTCCCTCATTCAAGAGTGGCTGGTCCCAAACACAGCAGTAGTGCCAGAGTTTGCATTTTTTATGATATTGCGCAGACGTGGATATGAACAAGCTTCTTATGATGCTATTTAAATGTAAAAATATTATCGATATTAATTATCTAAAACGACGAATCAGAAATATGACCTGGAACAACACGTAGTTGAACTCGGAAGCTATACTGTACGAATTTCCTTCAACCTGCGCTCTTAATTAAAATTTTCGTATTTAAATTGTTTTCAAGCTTTCTTTGCTGCTTTAATCCCGATATGCGTAGCCTAGATGACGTCAGCGCCTTCGCGCAACTGCTCTCCACTCACAGCGGCTCTCGGAGCCCCGATCATTCAAATTAGGTCAGTTTTTCGGCGGAGGCAAGTCTATTAATTCTTAAGTTCGGGTTTTTGCTTGTGATTCCATACTCAGGCCCAACTGTTCTTGATTGCCGAGCTGTAGAGGAGTGATAAGAAGCAGGACGGCACCTTCACAACAAGGTTTGTGCTCTGGCTCTTGGTTGTTCCTGGCATAAATCGGCCGAATCGCTGCTCTTAGGCGAATTTAATTTAGCATTCTATAAGCGCTCTAAGCGGCTGACCAACGGTGATATCGACTTGATTCAATGTATGGCACAAAAATAATCCCACCTCATCGCTGTACCACTCACATGAAAGTGATCATTACGTTTCAGTCTCATTTCACGATGGTGTCGGGGTTTCCTCTACGCAACTCACACTATTCAACAGTTCAGCAGGTATTCCATCTTTATCCCGTAATCTTAATCTTTTCAGATACTATTTCAAACAAAATTATCTAAATTATTATAAAATATATCATCGGTTTATAGAAAAAGGTGAGCCTCATTCGTTTAAATTTGTAACATTGCCTCAGATAACCCCCACTCACTCATGCACGAGTTGGGGTTGTCTGTGGAGAGTTTCAGGTTATTATTGATTATATTAATTACCTCCTATACGGATTAATTATTCAAGAGTGGAAATGAACATTTACGAAATAGTAATAATCGATCGAAAGCTCGAATTTTCACTAGTGTTTTGCAGGCGATCTTCTCCCCTCCGGAGATTCCTCTCTTCATCTCCATATCACCCGATTTACTTTTATAATTATTTATTCACTTCGTTCTGTTCGGTTTTTGTTTGTTGATAAAATAGTGTAACATACCCATTTCCGTGGCTGAAAGCTTCTTCGTTATACACAGTACCCAGTTAGATCTCAATATCAACAGTATTACGGTATCCTGTACCGGTGAAATGAACTGTACCGGTGAAATGAAGTCATGAATCTGACACGGCATGCGTCAGCCCATTAGAGTTGGAAACTCTAATAGTCAGCCCATTAGAGTTGGAAACTCTAATATTTAGAGCACGAAACTCCATATGCCTGGAGCGAGAGTTTGAAACTCTAGCTAAAACTCTAATTCCGTAGAGTTTTTTCTTTGTGAGTACAATCCTCGAGTGTCGCGGTAATCAGTGATATTGTGTCTCCCTGACGGACTCCTTTGCCGATCGGAATACGTGCGGGTCGGTCAAATGGCTTCATGTAGGTATATCGGCCGGAGTTGAGTGCTTCCAGACAGTCAACGTACGAGAAGTCCACTCCAGAGCGTGAGAGGGCTTTTAGGACTTCCACGGAGTCGAATGCCTTACAGCAATCTACCAAGACGAGACCGAGAGACAGGTCTCGATGGAACTCGATTACGGTCGAGAGCGTGTGTATGTGATAGTATTATACTCCAAACTTAAAACACTACGTTTGTTTTATCTTTCGATATCGCTTACGATGTTCGTCAGCAGAATGATTAAATGGCATATTTATTCATCACTTTCGACGTCGAAAATGTGCAAATTTCGGGCAACATTGTACACGTATCTCTAGCGTGTGGGAAATGAACAAGGGGATTCTTTGCGATTTGTGAGATATGAAATACTCTCGGGAGGGGAAAAGGGAATATTAGGGGAAGGGCACGGTACCCGGTTTGCGAAGGGTACGGTAACCCACAAGGGGAAGGAAGGGGCTGGCACAGTACCCGCGGAGTGGAGGGTTGTCTTCAGAGAGACATCACTTTCTGATACCGAGGTAGCAATTGTGAAAGCTAAGCAGAGGGGGAAACGGGAGATGACAACTTGCATGTGATACAACTTACGGGGAAATAAGTCTACGACTCCGTAAGTCTAAGCTGGCCTGCGACGACTTCAAATTCTAATATACGCAAGGAAGCGAGTCGTTTAGACTTTGAAAGTCGTCGCACGGCAGCCCGAAGACTAGAGTCGTAGACTTATTTTCCTTTGCGAATTGGAAATTGGGAGAATATTGAGGTGAACTAATGGAGACATCAAACTGAGCTCATTTTATGAACTCTGAGAAGTGGCGATCCTTTCGTCGTTTCAATGTAAGCTGTAGACATCAATCGAGAGCATCGACGATCCAATTTCTGCAATTAATTATGTAATTAATTAATCAATAATTAATCAGACTAGTTATCGCGTTATTCCCACCGGCGTGCTTCCCCAAACATATTTTAAATAGCGATTTTGGGGAATCACATCAGTTTATGTTCGTATGAGAAGCAAGCAAGTCGAAGTAAGTAAGCCCACTAAGAAGGACAGGAAACGGACAAACTACCAGACAAACGAGCAGTGCACATTCAGTTAGCAAGCAGATTGTTGATTGTAAGGCGTTATCGTATATACCACTGAAATCGGAACGGGCACAAAAACAAAGCAGACAATATGATTTTTTTAACGAATAAATTTTTCGTTCCGATTTCTCTGACACGTACGATTGACACAGTGGAAAGGCAGAAAAGCAGAAATGGCAGCACCTTCGATTGGTGAGGGTGGAATAGAATGGGAGAGAGAGAATCATCAATGGCTAGAGTAATCTTTGAGTGTATCGATTTCCGTATTCTCCATTGTTCTCCATGATGAAGTGTGTAGCAGACGGGACTTCTTCGCATTTTTCGCCTGGAGAAACCACTGCTTTTCCCGACGTTCTCAAATCTTTGTGGATACCCAATTACACAGAGCGCAAATGTGCTAGGAAACAGTTCTCCAAGGTCTCGATTCTTAGAGAAAGGTTTTCATAACTCCTCATTCCGCAAGCTCTTTCATTCGCAAGTGAGAGAATGTGTGGAATAAGGAGGTTGACTAAGCGTTCTCTAAGAAACGGAAACTTGGACAACCGTTATCCTTCAATTTGAAAGATTGTATGCAAAACAGAGAGTGGAAAATGTCCAAAAATATGAAAACTATTTTTTTCAGTCAATGATCTACGGTCTTACTAAAGATCCCTTTCCAGACAGTGTTAAAAGTAACGATGCGCCCTTTTCCACATAAAACTCAAAAACAGAGGAGGCGCCCTATTTTTTGGGCGCGTGTACGAAAGTTGTGAATAAAATATGAATGTCTCGAAGGGGACGGAAAAGAAGGAATTCGAAAGAAGAAGAGAAAGAAGAGAGGAAAGAGAGGTGAATAGAACTATTCGTATAGAGACACGATAGTACACACACAGAGAAGATAGTATAGAAATAGTATAGAAGTCTCGAGAAAGAACTGATTGAAAGGAGAAAATATGTGATTTTTGCATTCAGAGAAGTCATTACTGCTTTTGAGATTCGAAGAATTCTGTGGACAAAAAGATGCCTGTCAGTGTGCACATCATTCCCAGCCAAGGATTTACAGTGAAAATATGTGAAAAAGAGAAGGAGTTTTCTCTGTACTCTCTCACTTTCACACGCTCTCTCTCTTTCTTTCTCGCTGGTTTGGTGCAATTTGTGTACCTGATTGGGTCGTCCTCGTAGAGTGTTGAGAAGAGATTTGAATGCGACCCGAAATTGCTCATTCAAGAGGGCGTAGAGAACGGGATTCCATACTGTTGACCTGAATTGACACATTTATTATTATGATGACGATTTGATGAAAGAAAAGGAGTAAATAAAAACAATTATTATCATCATCCCACGCAATTCAAGTTTTTTTTTCTTCTGCATGATTTTGGTGTGAACAAACGGTAACTACGCAACTAATTAATGAATTAAATAATTAATAGTCCTCACATAATGGATATGCAGTGGGTGATAATTCCCCATAGATAATCCTGTGATTCAATGAATGCAGGGAGAGAATTGTAGTCACGAAGGAAATTGAAGATCTGATTGGGCATCCAACAACAGATAAAAACTGCTACCTGTAAACACAATATTATTGCAATTATAATTATTCAAAACATTTATTTAGTTTTTACAGATGGCTTTATTAATTAATTCATTTAAAACGAACCATAGCAATTAGCATTCGATTGGTTCTCACTCTTCTCTTCAATGCATTTCTTCGTTGTTCAGTTATCAATGGAGCCTCGTTTGTCGATCGAAGAAGAACTCCCTGAGGGAATCTACTTTATCGATTGGAGATTAGCAAACATTATACTTTTCCTCATAAATCTCAAAAACTGAGGATCCGTCTTATTAACAAATTTATTGACCCCTTCTCATCTCAGCAATTTCTTCATTTGTTCACTGACCTAATAGGGGCAATGTCATAATTCTAGATTTCATTTATATGCATAGCACTTTTTTAGCCACGAGGATGATTAGTGCATCAAAAATTTACCCTGCCGATCTTGAGTGATATCATAGAATAACAGAACCCAATGACTACCAGAGGAATTCCGAATTGAACCACGGAGACGAGGGTACCTTTAAAGTATATTTAGATTATGATTTATTCACTTTTTGATGTAAACTATACACATCGAAGACCGCAATGCGATCAAAACAGAAGGAAACGCACGGACGCCCACTTTTACGGCACTTTCACAACAACAAAGACTGTATTCGAATTACAATCACTTCTCGATGCGCATTCGTTGTTCCTTGCACTTACCGTATGCTTTCCGATCGTCGAACACACTGAAATCGCCTTGGTCGTCCCAGATCTCGTTACAGATTTGACCGCAAAAGTTGCCGTACTTGGTGAGGTCCTCGAGACGGTATCTGCACATATTAATTATGTATTTATTTTTAGTTTTTAATTAGTGTAATTGCCCAAAACATAATAGTGTAATTACCTAACAAACATTGGTAGTGAGATTAGCATAGCGACGATGATGTTGAATAGAATCATTGGGAGTGCGTGAATTTGTTGAATTGGTCTGAAAATATTTACGGTTGGCCTTCTATTTACCGTTTCAAGTATTCTATACTATACACTCGTGGAATAAATTAATGACTAATGAATGCACTCAAATGAATGAATTAATTAATAAGCTCTCAGCAATTTTCAATTTTCTTTTTCAAAAGAGTGAGTATACCCTCGCTAGCGGTTTTGATTTTTCACGTCTGGTTTTTTTGCGTCAAAAACAAGCTAATTTCCTTCCGTTGACGTGAGATTCTTTGGAAAGACGACTGAGAAAAAAGGGAATTTGTCAACAGAAAAAAGAGTGAAATGCAATTATCTCATCTCGTCCTGTTTTGACACTGAGGAACTATCCTTATCGGCCAGATTTGTGTGTATGAAAGGGTGAATTGCGATGATTATGCACTATTCCACCCAAATCCCCCAATCAATCGTGTTTTTCAAGTTATTTTGGTATGAATACGTGTGAATGAACTGAATAGAATATCCCTGTCCCTGCACTTCCTCAGTCTATACACATATTTATACACGCCATTGTGCATGTCATTTCCTTAGAACGCAGAGACGGTTCTCTGGTTGGATATAGAAGGCTCACATTTGTGTTTAACAGCATTTTTGAAAATAAATTAAATAAAAACTGACCGTCGAGTGGGGAAAATAATGAGTACGAATCGATCGATAGCAATGGCCATCAACGTGAACGTCGAGAAGCACAACGACGTTCCCTGAACATGGAAAATATCGATTTTTTAAATATATAATTCTTGCCTGTATCAATGGCAGAAAGTGGCAAAGCGTCGGGCCGAATTGCCAAATTTTGGAAAACGCCGTTATGGGAGTGATAGTGCCTGTAATTGTGTATTTAGTTCTGTTAGATCGAGTAACTCTTTTCGCGAGATTGTTCGATCAAACAATACTAGTGAATGATAGAGACCCTGTAAGCCCATCGAATTCGCTGTGAGAGAGATTACTGCTGAGAGGAAGAGAAAGCCGTGTCATTTTGGAAAACGCCGTTATGGGAGTGATAGCCTGATACAATTACCTGATACAATGCACACAATTATGTCGGAAGCAGAGAGAGAAACGATGAACAGATTTCGAACTGATTGAAGTGACTGCAAAACACAATTACATACAATTAAGTTATTTTATTAATCATGTACAAAACACAATTGTATACAAAACTCCTTGAATGACAGGATACTGTTCTAATATTATACTTTTACAATTATACTTAATTATTATACCTTATTAGATAACACCGCGGCGACGACGAAAATGTTTCCCGCCACGCCGCATCTGAAAATTTTGCTGCCTTTATAGTTTGAACCTTTCCCTGATCTTTCCCTTTTCGCCTGACTTTCCTCCTGGAGTATAAGATTATGACCCCAACTTCCGCCTTTTCTCACACATTTCTTCTCTCGTTTGACTGAGCAATATTCCATGCAGTTTCAACTCTTAATTCTTTTCTCATCAGTTGCACATGATTCCAAACCTACAGACGGGGCCCAGGACGAAAGAATGTGTAAAAGCGAGAGAGAGACCTCTTAATTTTCTACGCTCTCTCACTCCAAAGATCTTTTTATAAGGATGACCGGATGAAGTGATATTCGATGCAGTTTCCTCCCTTCGTTCTTTGCTCATCAGTGAAACTCAAATGAGAAGTGGATTGGGAAGACAAATTCCTTCCCTTTTCCATCTTCTCTCATGCCAAATTCGTCTTAATCAGGGACGCGATGCAACATCTTGCAGTACAAAATAGAGCAACTGCGTAATTGGGGCAGTCGAAGGACTGCTGAATTTCGAAGTGACCAACCCCCTAAAATAGCCCCCGGCGATAGGATAAATTGACGAAAAATTAATGAGTCTAATTAAGGGGCCTCTGCGGAGGTCGGTTCAATAGGATCATTTCACATTGAAACTTGGGATTACAACTTAGCTTAACTTAACTTAGGCAATGCATAGAGAGACAGGCAGATTTCTGGCAGTTTCCTGCTTTTTCCGCATGGATCGAAATCTCGGACGACCTGTTCCGCGTTCTCTAGCACAGTCTTAAGCGGACAACAGACCCCAATGCATTTCATTTCTCGTCTATTTCACCGATGCGGCCATTTGAAAATGTGAAAAATTCAAACTAAACTCCCGCACGGAATGAAATGTACTGTAAATTTGGGCAGGTGCAACCGATCGATTTGGCTTCGTTCTCTTGAGTGATCTTTCTCTGACTAAGCTAATCCGCCATTATGGCTCAGTTGGTTAGAGCTTTTGCTAGACAACGGAACATCGTAAGGTCAATTCCACTCAAAACAACCGATCTCAGTGAAATGAGAAAGCGAGAATGAATATTGATACAAGCCGTGAAATGCATTGGCCTTAATACTGTGCTAGTTCCCTTTTCAAGTATTACTTTGAAATATTTTTGCGTCTCGAAAAGAACTACACTGTCTACACTAAACCACATCATTTCACAACCTTACAGAAAGGAGTTTGGAGTGAGAGAGCGTGTGAAATCGAGAGGGACTCTCTCACTATTGCATGCTCTCTTGTCCCAACCCCTTGCTGGAGGTTAGGAATCATGAGAAACCTCAGCTTCCGGCTTGCGTGGACATCATTCCTAATGCAATTCCCAACAGGCAACGCACAAGGATCTTTATGCGATTAAATAATTGGATTGGAGGAGAAAATGGAAGGATTTCTCACGAGATTATGCACTGATCTTCTATTTCCACCAGTGAGAAAGTGGATTTTCATCGATATTTCCGAAAGATCGACGGAACAAAAGTGGTCAAGTTGCGTAGAACAGGGAAATATCACTACGCAGTTGAACGATAATTCGTTTACCGGAGAAGAAAACACTTGTTTGCGAAAACCGCAGCTTCTTAAAGTTCCTACTGATCTCGTTTGATTTCCTTGTATTCGAGTAACCTACATCAGCTATTTTCTTCATTTCTCTCGCAAGCACAAATGTTAAGATAAAGCGAACATACGTGATAATGCAGGTGTACAGTAATCCGAAGATGATTCTCGGGGCCGGCAAATAGGTGACGTCGCTCCGGTTTTGGTACAGAAACTGGCCGATTTCAATGCATTGCGGGGTCGCATTTTCACCCGCCGCCGACATTTCTGAAATGGCCTATTTTACGGTTTACACACTGTTTTTATATCGAATAATAATATTCGAGGGAACAAAGATTATTCGCGAATATTCGATATAGCAGCACTAGTTTACACTACATTCGAATGTTTCTGCAACAAGGGCGGAAATGTTAATCGAATCTTTGCGGCTGCTGAAAAAGAAGAGGAATTCAGGTGAATTGAGGGGATATTTCGAGATTGACTTCGTGTGAATTGGAATGGCAGATGGAAAAGAGAAGAAGGTGATGGACTGAGGAGGAATGAGTGGGAGGAGAGAGAGAGAGAGAGATAGATCGGGCGAGGGAAGGGGGGAATAAGGCCTTGTCAAAATATGCAATATGAACCCGAACCGAGTCAGCCGTACCTGAACAAGTCAAATCGGGCGTGTAAGTTGAGAGAGGAGGGAATGAAGTAAGTAAGACGACTGTTACATCATCATTAGCAAATTATGGGGCTTGGTTACACACAGAGAAAAAACCTAGGCGTTCGAAACTCTGAGATCAACTCTCTCATTTTAGCACACTCTCTAACATTAGAGCATTAAACTCTCGCACTGGGCATGTCAAAATTACGTTTTTTTCATGTGAATATGATGTTATAGGGTAATAATATCATTTTTTGATGCGCAAGAGCGCTCGATTACTGCTGTTTGAGTAGGCGATAGAATGAAAGAGTTCGTTGGTTGCTTAAGCAATCAGGGTGTGGGGAGAAGGGAGAGAAGATCAGAAGGCTCGCCCCCCTCTCTCTCTCTCTCTCTCTCTCTCTCTCTCTCTCCCCTCCTCCGAGAGTCGAGGAGTGTTTTTCGCATAGCGAACTTTCTGGTCACTCCCCTAACAATGGAATTTCCGGAGGAGGGGACGGAAAATAGTGTGAAACGCTCTCGATTTACTCACGACGCGTCGGGCAAAGGACAGGGATTAAAGATGGACAAAAAAGGAGGAGGCAGTTCGGGGTCCTGACTGGATGCACGTGATTCCACACTCACAGACAGGGATAACGGTAAGGCAAAAATGAGAGGGTCCCTCTCCATGTCACACACTCTGTCAATCCCTTCCCTTTCCTGATCGGTGGAATGACGTGGATCGAGAATGGACGAAAACGTTCCGAAATATACTGGAGCAGACAAAGGAACAGCGAAAGAAAAAGAGAGAGATCACATTTCATCCTCCACTCTTTTCTTCCCCCGAACTTTGTAGTGAGGGAGGAGGGGAAATTGGATATATTGTTGAGGAAATGAACAGATTGGACCCACGACGACATAATATAATTGACAAGCTAAATGCAATTAATGACACTCAGGAATTGTATACGTGAACAATTTAATAATATGAAAAAATGCTTGGAACTCAGAACTCTTAACATTTTCCCACGCGATACAGGATATGCAAAACAAGGGATCATGGGGTTTTGAACTACCGACTTAGCGTGTTTTCGCTAAGTAAATTTTGCGATAAAGATATATGGGGGAGGACAATAGCGTCTACGGTAGGTTATTTTCCTCTATCTCTCTCTCTCTCTCTCTTTTCTCTTTTGCAGTCAAGAATGATGTGGATGCAGAAGTGAGATCTAGTGAGAAGTGTCCTTCCTCCACTCCCTTCTCCTTTTCAGAATCCCTCCTTCCAAGTGACAGGAGAGAGAGAGAGAAAGAGAGAGGGAAAGAGAGAGAGAGAGAGAGATTGGTGAATGAGGTTAGTGAAATGGAGAGAGAGATGGAATTGGAGGAATAAACGATTGCACCACTCATTCCGAACAGGAGATGATTATACGCGAAAAAAGTCGCTATAATCAGGACACAAAGTTCACACTGACTTTCCTGCAAGTGACGGTCACTAATATATCCTTTTTCTACTCCTTTTTGTAAACGCGTTTCCTTTAATCACGCTAAAAAAAATAAATAGTTCCGGGTCTACAATATCCAAAGAACATTCAGACAGGGAAATTATCGTGCCTTTGGGATTACTTACTGCACCGAAAAAAAAGAGATTTGTGGCAATTTTTCAACTGGAAACATGTCTGGAAGGCAACCGATTTCTGCGGGGAGCGAGAGAAGAAAGAAATAAAGTGGTTGGAATGGTTTCTTACCTCGCGAGAACTCTCCAGACTTGTTTGTCTGTGAACGAAAATTAGAGAACAAAAAGGACAGAGAAATCAGGCGTCGACAGTCGAGTTCCGTCAAAAATTACAGTGGTTATCGAATTTCGGATTGGTGGGGGGGGGGGAATTCGAAGAAAGGACGGAAAAGAAGACTGTTTTTTTACGCCGAACACTACAGACTGATTTCTGGAGGAGCCGCGCGTATGAGGAATCCGCCGATTTAGAGAGAGAGAGAGAGAGAGAGAGAGAGAGAGAGGATCTAAAAGAAGTCTGCAAGTGAAAGGAAAAAGAGGGGGAGGAGACGAAATCTCAAGCCTTCTCATTCCGTTTTCTGCCACACTCTGGGGTTATTTACACTATCAACAAGCCACATAATTCCAAACCTTCAGACAGGGGTTAAGGCGAAAGAGTGTCGAAAAGTGAGAGAGTCCCTCTCAATTTCACACGTTCTCTCATTCCAAACCCGTTTCTGTAAAATTGCCCGGCCTGAGGAAGTGAAGTCGGGCAAACCACGTTTCGGAAGGTAAAGTCGGCGAACATTTATGGCGTTCTGAGCAATTCGAAAGAAGAAATTAGCCGTTATTTCAGTATTAAATGGGTTATTTCTCCGAAGAGTGACGTTGAGCAACCTTAGAAAAGGCAGTAAATGATAAACTACAGCAGATTTGAGGGGAAGAAATGGTTGGGGAAATTGTGGAACTCAATCCTTTTTTGTCTGCCTCCACTTCTTCTTCTTCTTCTTTCTTCTCTTGATTGGGGGAAATTCACGGGGGATTCGAATTCTTTCGTTAGTTCGTTCGCAGGACTTGGAAAAGGGCCAACAGAGGCCCCAATAGAGGAAGGAAAGGACAAAACTGATGGTAACTACATTACTAATTCGATCGAGTCTCGGCACGTACCACAAACTCACACGTCTACTGTAAGGCGGGAGAGAGAGAGGGGGGGATAAATCGTCACTATTGTCCATTCTCGTTTTAAAGGTACCTTTTTTCCATCGAAGGTACCTTTTTTTGTTTTTATCGGTGTGAAATTGTTCCTGGTTGGGTACGGTTCCTGGACTACAAAACAGTTTATGTTCAGTCAATGCGAGAGGGCGGAAGGAGCGGAGTCTCTAAATATATCCTATAAATGAGGCTAATCAGTCAACTTGTAAGAGGGAGTTGGACGTTAGAGGCCGGATGTCATTCAGTGTTGTTAGATCGAATAATTATATTCGCGAATAACAACGATTTATTCGCGAATAATGTATCCTCATTCGAGAATATAATTATTCGATCTAACACCACAATTGAGTGCTGATACCAGGGGGGAATTTCGATCCCCGATACTTCTGGGAACTTACCGAGAAAGAGGAAACGGGAGGGGAACTGTGGTTGGTTGCCGGAAGTGAGGGAAACCATGAAATACAACCTATATTTGGGGCAGAGAATAGTGTACTGTTGTGAACTTGGGAGACACAGGAAGGAGACAAGAGGAAGGGACGTGACATTCGGAAGATTAGGGGGAGGGAAGGGAAGGGTTCCTAGACAGAAAGGGAAACTATCTTAGATCTCTAGATACTCAGTCTCTTAATAGATAGTGTGCGAAATTACGAGAGTAGAGGGCAAAGTCTCTTGAATATAAATAAGATACACGGCGTTCTGGCTAGTTTATGCGCATTGAGGGAGACAGTTGGAAAGTGCAAAAATAGAAATGCGCGATGCTCTATTCACGAATTTACTATTGGCATTTTGCCCAGAAGTAAGATAGTTGGATTCTCTAGATGTCGACTTCTGCGGGAGTTCTCAGTTTATTTGGGGGAGGAGCATGAATGGAGTACGCTTTTGGACTCTTTTGAGTGAGATGAGAAGAGGATGGAGACTTGGCATGAAACACTCCCTGTCACATGTATGATGGGTCCATTGAGACTTGAGACTATTCAGGGAACGACGAGGGGAAGGAAGATAGACAGAAAGGACGAGGGGAAGCAATGAACCACAGGGTTGATGCCACTATTTAACAAGTTTGTGGATCTGAGTTTCAAATTCGGGTAAATAATGGAATCAGCTATCTCCATTTCTCTTACTCTCTCAACGGTCGGCGTAGAGAATGTGTGAAATAAAGAGATCTGATCCGGTTATTTACCCAAATTTCAAACTCTCCTCGGGACCAGAATACCGGAGAAACAGCGCCTTTATTGATCGAAAGTGGGGGAAGACATCAAAGGAGTCGGCCGAGAGTGAGAACCAATGGACCGAGTGAACTATGAAGGGAGAGAGAGATATTATGACGCGTCTTAGTCTTTCCCATGGAAGAAACCGAGAGACCATGCTCTATTTACGAATATGCACTATAGTCAACCTTTGGTCGGTCAGAAATCTGTTTAGTATATAACTTTTTTACGGGAAACTATTTTGGGGGTGAGAGATTCTGAGTGTGGAGTCGTTTCAAATCTTGAAGTAGGGATGGCTTACAATTAGCAAGAAATGTCATCTTAATTCTGTACACTAATTCTGTACACCGGTCTGACCAATGGGCTAAATGAAGAGAGTTATTTCTTGAGAAGCCATCCGCATTCAAAACATAATTTTGGCTCTAGAGAGAAATGCGAACTCTTGTTGTCCAACGAGATCATCTTCTAAATACGGTCAGTTCTCGATACGAATAATCGTCTCAGACAGGAAATATTGGCGGGAAAACGGTATTACTAATTCACGGACCGGGGGGAGCACTGGACTGTCTGATGTGTTATGAAAATATGAATGAATGAATAATCCGGATCTGGACAGCATACCAAAGACTAGAGCATTCCTGCATTGGTCCACTACAAATCTCTCTCTCTCTCTCTTTGTCTCTTCCAACCACCGATAGCAGCACTAATTGTAGTGGGAAAAAGGGAGATATTGCAGCCGTTTTTTTGTCGTCGTAACAACTAGAGAATCATTCATTACACTGCAAATACTCTAATCGATTATTCACTATCAATTACAGAAGAAATGAGGGCGGACAGGTGAAATGCCAGATCATTATTCTAACTTTCACATGCTATTTATGACGACGTCGATCACACTGAGCGAGAACATACTCAATATTGAGAGTATCACATATGAGCTTGTGACGCCGGCAAACAATATACTCAATATTGAGTATATTCGTATGTTCGTGCGAAACGAGGCCCCGAGCATGAGGTAGCGCTGGGCAAAAATTACTGTGGCGACGGCGGGGAACGAACCTATCTCCCTCTCCCCAGCATGTTCGCCCTGGAATATAGTCAATATTGAGGATATTCATTATTAAGTAATCAGAGAGTGTATTCATTCTTAAGTTACTTCACACCAAGTACAGTTCGACGGAGATCCCATTGAGAATTATTAAAGTCACTTTTTAATGACTTGGCAGGCAATATAAACAAGAAGTGCCAATCTCTCTCTCTTCTCTAAAAACAAAGGACTGTGAGTCTCTCTACAGAATACCCAGCTTCCTTTTGAGTGGGTGAGACCAGGAACAACACATTTTTTTCTAAACTTACCTTCGTGAGAAGAATACGAGCTTATGAACCTAGAGAACTAAAGTCGCACCAATAACACAGCGGTTGTGAAAAAACACTTCCAAGAAGACGCTCATTATAAATCAGTCCATTCTTCAGTAGACATTTGGTAATCAAGGGACTTGAGGCTGGGGGAGGGGGAGGGGAGGTTATGGAAGACTTCGTCACTTTATGACAGTGCAACATGCAACATCTAACTATTGAGTTCCAGAAGTATTGACAAGTCTAATTAAATTATCGAGTAGGAGCCGGGGGGAAAACCCGATCTTTGCAAGATCAAAGCAGTCCGATGTACTGATGTATGGTGTATGAGGACAGAGACAGAGGGAATCCGAAATGATAAGTTACAGCACGAATTTCGCTCTAGAAATAAGTATGCAAAAAATGGAGTAACGACGACACGTAGAGAATTCCGTAGTTTTGACGTGCGAAGTCACGATTGCTCCTTGTATATTTTGAATGCCTACAAGCGAAAGAATGGAACTCGTCAAGACTCAATTATGCTCATCTAGAGTTATTTCCTGTCGTCGAATCTTGTACTTTTCCCCTCTACTCGAGTCTCCACGAACAAAATTGAACAGGATAGAGAGAGAAAGCATCAACGACCAATGTCAAGCATAAATCCGAGTACTGTAGGGGGAAGAAAGATTAGAGATCTATATCGTATATACCGAATACAAAGTTCGCTTTGTAGCATTACCCAGCAGAAAAAATGGAAATGAGTGGGCGGAGTCTAATTTTATAGATTTTAGTCACGCAGATCCATTTTCTGGTTTGGCTATAATGAAATTATTGTTGTTTTCAGCGGGAACCGACGGGACGTATAGAAAACGGTGCAAAATACGGACAGAAGTGAAGGAGTTAGTCTGAGATGAATAACTGAGTCAATTCTAGAGGAGGGGAGAGGAGGAATGGGATTAGCATTTCATTACCTGAGCAAAAGTGAGAGAGGGGGGGGGGCAGGTGCTATTTCGAACTAATACTACTAGTTGTATCGGAGAACAAAGTTCGACCGTATACAAGAGACTGTGTTAGTGGATATTTGTGACAAAGAAGGAATCAGAATACGAAAGAGGGCGACTTTTGAATAGGAAGGGGTGTCCTATAGAATAGGAAGGGGTGTCCTATGATGTCTGGGGTATTCTTTTCTGTCCTGACGCGTTCTCAATTAATTCAGGGACAATATTTTCGCGGCCTATTTGGTTATGAGGAAGTAGACTTAGTGTTGTTAGATCGAATAATCCGATTCGCGAATAATGTTGTATTATTTGCGAATAACAAAGGTTATTCGCGAATAGATATATTCGATCCAACAACACAACTTATGATATTCCTCTACCACCGCGTCACTTTAAAATTACGAGTCGTGGTGGGGCAACATTTGACTGCCTGCGTAATATCAATAATGACGGCAGAAGGGAAATAATGGGAGGAGGAGAGGGATAATTGAAAAGACATACAATATGAGGGGGCCATGCATTGAGGTGACAAAAAAGGAGTGAGAGAGAGGAGAGAAGAGAGGGAAACAATGAAAGGGCTCAGAGAGAGAGAGAGAGAGAGAGAGAGAGAGAGAGAGAGAGACTGAGTAGTTGGCTAGAATTACTTCCTGGAGGAACTACAGTCAATTTGAATGTTGATCGTCCAATCGATCGCATACGAAAGTGTACGGGGAGATCAAGTTAGAGAGAGTGCGTGAAACGAGAGAGTCAGACAACGAAAGATGTTCTTGGCATGGTGCCAACTCGATGTTGTGCGATCGATATATGCTGCGAGTATCATTTGATATCAGGGAAAAGGGAGGAAAGACGTTGATTTCCCTCGTGACTGACTACGATATGTGGTTACTGTGGGGTGAAATAACATGATACAGATTGTGTAGAGAAAGGAGATAATTGATGACAGCCCCCCACACAAGAGGAGACCGTAATCACCTCCGAGAGATGGCAGAGAGAGAGAAGAGGGAGAGAGAGAGAGAGATAACAAAACGGTAGTAGTATCGAGTCGTCGGAAAACAGTAATTTTCGTAGAACAGGCGGCGTTTGATACTGGGAGGGAACTGGCGTCATGAGGGAGAAGAGATCGGTAGTCTACTCTTATCGAGAAGTTAAATAAAGGTAAATACTTCCCACCCTCCGTTAAAGTCCTGTGGGAATCACTGCCGCATACAATACGTATTTCATCCAGAGTGATATTTTTATCACCCTCCCCCAGGAATCCGTTTATGTACAATTACAAACTGATAGCGAGACAATGATATTTCCGGAAAAGGAAATGAATCACGATAAAAATGAATTCGGGAGGGGGACTCTTAGATAAGTGTCATTTTAAACTTTCTAACAATCAATAAAGATGGCCTGGTTTATGGGCCAGTTGGACTTTAGGCAGGAGTAAAACAATGGAGACTAGAAAAGTCAACGAGCTGCTGGCATTTGGTTGAAATGTTGGCAGGTACGCATTACATTCAAAATGTCTCCCAAATTCTCTTTCGAAGTCTAGCCTAAAAAAGAACGAATGTCAAAGAATTCGACCAAAAATGAGTAACTGAAACGCGCTAGCGACAAAAGTCTTCTGTAAACGATAAGTTGTGCAAGTAAGCTCATGATGACGTCACTACAATACTCCCAAAACTATGACGTCTGATGCATACCATTTTATGCATCAGACGTCATAGTTTTGACGTCTGATGGGTTCAAAATCACTTTTGTGAAGTTTCTAGAAACATTAAATTAACATAATTTTGAGGGTACTCTCAAATGCCTCTCCAGGGAATTGTAATCGTTGTGCACGCATAAACGATATGCGAGTATCTGCGACAGGTCGGCCAACCAGAAAGGGGTCGGGAGTGAGAGAGCGTGTTAAATCGAGAGGGACTCTCTCATTAATACACGCTCTCTCACGCTGAGCCCTTCCTGAAGGCTTGGAATCAACTGTAAAACGTACTCAAGAGTGTGGAGAAATGTCGACGTCGATTGTTACTTTGCACTTTTGAAAAGAGACGGCATTTATAGAAAGGGACTATGAAGACAAACGAAACATTCAAAAGTACTTTGACATGTAATTATTTTACTGCTTTTCTGATCTGAAACAGAAACAAGCACGACATAATATGAGCAACACACGGGAAATATACGAAGGAATTCGGATTTTGTATCTGTTGTGTGAGATACAAACTAACGCATTCTCCATTGTTGGTGGCGGGAAGGAAATGAGGGAGAGAGAGAGAGAGAGGGTTCTTATTTGCCAGTCACACCAATAATGAATACGAATAGCGACAGCTGCAAAAAGGTATAAATTCTGCAAGATGCTGTAATATCAACACTCAGAGCGCAAATTTGCCTTGAGAATGCATCTCAGAGTAATGCAAGGTGCAAATTCCCTACGATATTTCTAAAATGTGCATTCAGTTGCCCCGCACATTTAACATCTCCAGAGTTGTTTTTCGCACCCCACAAGGGTGTGTTCTCACGTAGAAAATTTTTTCCGAATTCATTAAAAGTGGGGGCAGAGTGATTTGGGCAGCCACAAGAGAATAAGAGGGTGGGAAGACACATGATTCCACGTCTACAGAAATGGGTCAGGGCGAGAGAGTATGCAAAAGTAGGAGAGTCTCTCTCGATTTCACATGCTATCTCACTCCAAAGGCTTTTCTGTATCGTTGACAGGCCTGTGGAATGATGTGACGCAGGTTGGAAGAGGAATATCGAATGAGGATGAATGAAATGACGAGGCGATCTTCAGATTTCCTATCTTTTATACCAGTGATTGGCGGTTTTGAAGCTGATCTTGCCCTGATTGCCCCTCACAAGACAGTAGTTCGTCTTTCCCCGCGTGGGTAAAGTGTACTCCTTCTCTCTTAGTTCGTCGTCCTTTCTCAATTCCGATGGTCGCCTATTTTACCACAGCGTCTAACACAATTCTGCAGAAAAACGAGAGCCAATTTTCTGTGGAGTGACGACATGAGAGGAGATCGATCGGCTAATACTAGACTCTGAGAGAAAACTGAGAGATACACGACAATTTAGATGAGCAATTCACAGAATCAACGGAGGAAATAGAAGAGTTGAGGTATAAAAGAGACGAGGAAGAGCAGGAGGAACTGTATGAGAAGAGATGGAAGAGGCGAAAAGACACATTTTGAATTTCTCATTGATCAGTACATGAAGAGGTAAGCATGATTGTAGGAAATGTACGCGGAAGGAAAGAAGAAGGGTCGTTATCATAGTATTGACTGTAAACTCGGAAGTGGGATTCTCTTGTTAGAAAAAATCAGCCATTTCTTGTGAGCTGCCATCTATTGAAAATAATCGAGACATGGAATTTCTTAGGATATTGAAATTTTAGAAAAGGGGACAACACTAATGCAAATTTAAGAGCACTTCCAATAACGGTGGCAATTTTGCAGCATAAGAATACGGTACTGGTCGAGATGGAAGCAGAAAGTGCCTTTATTTCCTTTATTGCATCTCTGGAATTAGGCGCAAAAGATCGGTGATCGTCTGAGGGGAGACACTGGGTGCTACTCCGGTGCTAGTCGAGACTGCATTGCGTGTATAAAACCCTTACACATTTAGTAAATATTATTTACCCGTTTTAGTAACATAATGAACCCGACTGAGAAGTTGGTGAATTCGTCTGGTCTGTATCGCATTTCTATTTATACTACAGACCAAGTAGCAACACGGAACTTTTACACAGACGAAGCACGTTTCTGTCCAAGTTGTTCCTCTGAAATGACATTTCAGTGATAATTGAGGGTGGCAAAGGACATGTAATAATTGCAGCGATTTCGAATTGCCAGACGGCCTTTTTTCATCGAGACAACTAAAAATGAGCAGAAATTCGTCGTAAGATTCAGCAGACAACAAGAAAACGACGATTCAACCGGGGGAATTTTATTATGAAGTGCGCGAAATTCCAAAGATCACAGACGATGGGGGAATAGTAAATGATGTTATTACGCGACTTGCACACCCAATGGCGTTCAAAGCATTTAGTGAGACATTATGCAGAGGAATATTACGATTGAGGGATGAACTGAGTTTTTATACAACGGGACTTGTCTATCTATCTCACCGCTATGAGATATCGAGAAATATAAGTAGTTTTTACGTAACAAACGGTGGAGAGAGCATCAATTAAAGTAGAAGTCCTGAAAATACAGAGAACTCCTTATCGTATTCAAATAGATCAATTATGCAAACAACAACTATACGATCCGGGGGGGAAACAATGTGCAATGGCTTCGATACTGAAAAAGTTGTTGATTGAACTATAAGATTGACTCACAAGACTAGTAAGCCAAGTGTGGAGAGAATAAGCGACCTCCTAGTTGTCTCCTCTGTTTTTAGTTGACTCAAGATTGAGGTAATTCTCTCGTTAATTTGAGTGCATTCAGGGCGACATAAATAAATAACAGAATAAAGTGTCTAGACAGCAAGAATCACATATTATATGGTATTATTTTTTAGCGAAAAAAACTAACACCGCATTAGGTACAGAGGCGATTATGCTCTCAAGGTAAAAGGGAAAGGTGAAGTAGGGAAGTATCTTCAGACATTGAGAACATTGCGAGACAAATAAAATAATAGACATATTCAGTCAGATACTCCCATCGTGTGCCATACAATTGTTGCTGATTGAGCTAGTCATGGCTACCAAATCCTCGTCCCCAATAGGTCTCACCACGACCCAATTGTCTCACGAGTAATTTATTATAATTCAAGGAACAGAAACGGTTGCGATGGCGCAGAAATATATTTTGACACTCGTATTATTTTTTGAACAACTTCAATAACGAGGGAGGACATTTCTTTTAAAAAAATCAATTCCTTTTTTGGTAAAAAAAGCAACTCAGTGATAAGGGAAGGTCAGCGCACAAAAGGCCAATTCAATGCGGTGGCCCCCAGCTTTAAATCATTCGCAATTAATGGGCAAAACATTTGTCGATGTTTGATGATTTGTACAGTAGTGATGACCACTTGAAACCTCGATTGTTCGAAGACAAAAGAATATTAACATTGAAACAGAGAACTGTTTCGAAACTGAGTCGCTTTGTTATTTTGATTTTCGACTGTTCGAGTGGTCATCTCTAGTGAACAGAGGGGAGAGGGAAGAATCTGGGGAGAAGAAGGGTTGAGAGTCAGCAGTCTACTACCAAAACATGATGAACAGTATGAAAGATGGTGAGAATTGAGAGTGAAAAGAGTCGAAGGAGGAAATGGAAACGATAATGAGAATGAAAAAGAAGAGGAGGAAAATAAGTGAGAGGGAGAGGGAGAAATGTGTCTTATTGTTCACTTCCCTGCAACAATCGACACAATTGCACTCATTTTTGTTCGCCTCGAACAGTTTCGCACATTTTTCCAACCGCATTTTGTATTTGTAAAGTAGGATAATATAAATTTCTGAAGCAATTCACAAACCATCTAATTCTAGCCAAACTTGGAGGGGCCTATACGCGGGTTTTACGACGTACAATTTTTAAAAAAAATATTATTGATTAGTACAACACGCGAATAAAAATTATATTATATAATAATGCTTTAAAGAAACGCACAGAAATAGACACGAGCAAACCGAAGACGTTGTTCAACTCGTCAATTCTGGTGTGGAATTTCCGCTTTGACGCCAGATCACTCCACTTCCTTTGTTATTCTGATATCGCTTTTCTTTCTGTCGGAAATGTGATCTCTCCACGAGGAACAAGTAGGAATTGTATCAGAGTTTGTGCAGAATACAAGTGTAAATGGAATTGATCTACCTCTCAGTAGTAACAATCAGTGTTTACCAGAGGCCTCACCCGGGTGTTATTCCGAGGTGTGAAGATTGTTAAACTATCCCTCTGTTAGTTCTAACTCTGACAGAACAAACACGACAAAGTCCACAGAGGTTCCACTACTTACCGCGGTCATTCAAGTTTTACGGCGATTGATTGTCCCATCTTTTTGGCCACTAATTATGTGTTTAATTATATGATTTATGTATTGTTGATCGTCGATTCTTCTCTCTTCTCCTACTTATTCATCTCGTCGTCCATCTCTCTTCCCACTCACCTCAATATTAGCACACTACTCATTCTTATTCCAACTACGCTCCACCATTTCTCCTCGTGTTTGAGACAGTGAGAATAATGCACTCCCATTGCATCTCTGACGCACGCATCACGTCCCTCCACTGCCTAAGAAACGGGTCACAAAATAATCAATCGATTAAACACCGGTACATAAGGCATGCACCTATTGTTTTTGATAACCGATAGGATCCATGGCTCAATCACTTCATTTTCACTCAATCGTATTGGATGCATCTGTTCTGGGTACCTTTTGGGTGCCCTTGTACCAGGCATGACGAATACCGTTCTTCTTCAGATCTCATACATCATTTTTCCACTAGTATTGCTTCCCCTTCACTCAGTTCCAAACTCTTACCATTCATTTCTTCTCTACTCACCATTTCATGTCGCAATAATCGGCAATTTCGTCTCTTATGAGAGTTCCGATCTTCTATTTCATGAGAGTATTCGCTGTTTATTTTGTCGTGAATTTCTCGCATGAATCTTCTCATTCGACACCTTCGCACACAAACGACGAAGAGTCTTGAAACCGCCCCGAAATTTCCGCATTTCTCCTTTTTTAGGAGAGGTTCTGACGAAATGCCGAAAACGGAAGAGCTACAATTTCGTGCTTCTTATAAATGTTGTAACCAAAATACGAAGCTGGAGCCGTGTTTTTCGGTCTTTCTCACTTTTGTAAAAGTAACAATCTAGTTATTTATAGACAAACATAATTTTCCTCCCTCATTTTTCATCGATATCTTGTTCGGTCAGCTCTGTGTGTTATATTATTATTTCCTTGAGTCATTTCCGACCACGCGCCATTGTGGAAGAAGAAATTCGATGCGCTTCTTAATTCTCTATTTTGATTTCTACTTTATGGTGACGTCATCAGAAGTCACTCCTCCCTCTTAGAAAGGGACGGGATAATGATGGGGGCCTAATGAGCGACCCCTCCCATCAAAACGAATGAGCTTCGCACGCAGTGAGAACACATTTTTCATGAGATTCTATGCCAGGAGAGGAGACGTATTGCTCCCATCTCTTTTTTCTTAGGAGAAGCGAGCCTTTCTCTCTTTCCTTTTCTGAATCCCTTCTACGGTTTTGTGCCCCCGGTCGACCATTACCATACCAACCCGATATCGAAAGTAAGACGAATCGGCCATCCCTATTGCCTTCCTTGTCTTTTTTCCTTCACCAACACTCCTTTGGCTGTTTCAACCACTCCTCTCTAAGTCACAATTCATTAGTCTCTCTCTGATATCCATCCCTAAAATAATTCGATTCGAGAACATATTTCTGCGGGCCCTTTCCCCTCTCTTTTCCTTCATCCGAAAGTCGCAACATTTGCCCACGCTGACTACATTGTGCATAGAGAGACGCGCCAGTAGATCATTACGTTTCGTTCAAATATACAAATAATGCATGGCAAATGAGCTGGTCATGGCAAATTGCCCCGACTGTTCTTCCTAACACGTAGCAATTGCAGACCCCTTTGGGAATTGGTCTGACGCGCGAATTTATGTTGGGTAAAAACAATCTACTTTGAGCGCTCTGGTGAGGTGCCATCCTGGCTCTGCTTAAACACCATTTTAACAGTGTTTGACAAGTTAAATATTTAAATTTAGTATGTTCAGGGACTAATTAAGTTGTGATTAAATATTTGTTTGCGTGAAAATACAAAGAGCAACTCGTTTACGGATCGTTCCACAGGCCTGCCAACCCTATGGAAAGGGCTTTGGAGTGAAAAAGTGTGTGGAATCGAGAGGAACTCTCTCACTTTTGCACACTCTCTCGTCCAGGCCCTTCTCTGGAGTCCGCGTAGTCCTTCGTTCGGATTGACTCAATTGCTCTTCCCTCTCAGTTTCTTTCTTCCTCTTCTCTCGTCTCTTTTCGCCCCCTCTCAGTCTCCTCTTCACATCAATCAACCACTTCCAGTCTCACTTGCTGTAGATCAGACGTGAGAAGAGTGTTCGGAGAGAGAGGGAGAGGGAGAGAGAGAGAGAGAGAGAGAGAGAGAGAGAGAGGTGTGTTATTGCGATTCAACCATCGATTGACGCCACGATTTCACTGATAATGACTCTCGCGAGTGCTTTCCGTTTTTTAATCCCCACATTATCCCAGTTGTAAAAATCGTAATCCGGTTGCAGAAATTGATTGTTGCTTCTTCCCACGATCATTTATAACAACTCTTTTCTCATTACTCCATAACCTTTAGAGATGGGCTTGATGAAAGTGTGCAAAAGTGAGTGAGTAAGTGAGAGGCTTTTTTCTTGACTGTCTCCCTTAGGCAAACTCTACCTTGACCCCTTTCTGGAGATATGGAACTACACCTTGCGTTTGTTTTTTGATCTCTAAACGATATTTCCACGTGCCTTTCAACTCTGTCATGTAGGAAATACTGTAGTATTCATTCTTTCTCAATATTTTCTTTTGTTTTGCACAACGGAATTTCTTCTTCCTCGATGTTCAAAAGCAGAGCAAAGGGTCGTTCAATTTATAATAAAATGCTGATATTAGCTGTTTTCTCCGTTTTTTTCTAAAGTTTTTTTTACAACTTGTTGGATCGTTCCCAAAATATCCATGCCCTACTATTTCCGTCTCACTTATTGCAATATAAACATCATTTCCTTTCTTCCTCCTTATTCTGAAGTCCTCGGCACTTGCTATCTCATCATTGAAATGGAGGAGAGAGAGAGATAGAGAGAGAGAGATCGGGGAGGGAAGGGGGAGAATAAGGAGAATCTCCGAATGTAGACTACGACCCCAATCCCCGCCCCCATCAAAATTCTCACCGTGTGCAAAATGAGAGCAGAGACGTTCGTAAACACGGGGTTGTTTCCTTATTTTTTAAATCACGATCGTTGCATTAAATGTTGCACAATTTCTGACAGTGAGCTCCTTTGGCATTTGTGAACTGTTTGTCTCTAGATACGGTATAAGCGCAGTACGTGTGCATTTGCCGCTTACGGTATAAAACATGGTTCGCGCTCTTTTCCCGTGCACATTCAAAGTAATTGAATCTCTCTCCTTTTCACGCAAGTTTCGATGCATTTTATAACAGTCCGCGGCTTTCTCCACATAATTAGAGTGCCTGTTCGCAGAGATTTCTCTCTCTCTCTCTCTCTTCCAGGTGTCCCCTCTCTCACCTTCTCCTCCAAGGCAGACAGTTGTCATTGGAAGAGAGATTCGAATTGATGGGCACACTAAGTGACTATGGTAAGGGAATGGTTACAACAACTATAGTATTATAATGTATATTTTCAACTTATGGTACTTTTCAGCATACAAACGTTTTGGGGTTGCACTAAGCAAAAACACAGCATAGGGTCGTCCAAGGTTCGATTTCTCAGAGAACCATTCTCCAGTCTCCTCATTTCGCACATCTTATTAGTTTGGAGAGCTGTGTGTTCCGAATGGGGAGGTTGGTAGACCGTTCTCTGAGAAACCAAATCGTGGGGAACAGCTCTCCTTGCAAATTGCAAAATGAGTTTTTTTTCTAATATCGTTTCTATTCACTTTTCTCAGGCCAATCTCGATTACACTGCAACCCAGAGACGGTTTCGAACGGGACCTGCTTCGGATACGCCCTCTGCGGGTGATCTTTGATCTCTTGAAATATATTCTCCAATTCTTCATGAACTTTCAACTATCACTGTTTATTTCGCAATTCTTCAACTCTGACCTCAAAAATCTATTTTTGGGAAAGATTTTATAAGGCCTTACGTATTGTAATCCACTCATAATAGCAATATATTTTGTAAATTGCTTCTGTAATGCTATTTTTTCTCAGATTCTGTTATGGTTACATTGACGATGGGTCGATTCCCGAGGAGGAAAAGGACTATTTCTACGATACTTTCAACTTGGTCAGTCGCTTTTTCATAAACAAAGGAGGTTCCAGTGAGATTCTGAATTTTCGTATATTTGCACAGCCGAGTCAAAATATGCAAATTTAGAACTTGCAACTACTGCTATTATGCTAAATTGAGTCACAAACCGAACACGGCTATTTTGCAGACCAATCCCATGTTTTGCTCACCTCTAATTCAATTTCTGCGTGTTCTTCCTGAATCGTCAACTAAATATTTTACCCACTTCACTTGTCATAATTCGTTTGATGATGGAGATGTTCCCCTACGTCACTCAGACCTCACACTAAAGAAGAGTAGCAACTGTCGCTCTCTCTCTCTCTCTCTCTCTCTCTCTCTCTCTCTCTTTCCGATTGAGTTCACACGAACTACTGGAGCAATAGAGAACGGAAACTGGGAGGAAGAGAGTTCATTGGGTATAAGAGAATTCAAAGACAAGGAAAGATTGACATCAGAAGTTCCGCCTCAATTTGGATGAACAGCGAAACACAAGGAAATGTTTCTGCAAAAATGAACGGTAGTGGGAAAAAACTCGGAAAATGTCCAAATCTGATAGTTGCAACAAGAATGGCATAAAATGAAATAGTGATGGTGCCAAACCATAGGGATGTAAGGCAGCACAGAATAAAAATCAATCCGGACGGCGAAGATCTTCTTCGGATCTGAGAACAATAATTTATATTATTTTTTAATAATAATAATTGTTATTTTAGATAGTGATCGGTGTGATTCTCCCCTCGATTGGCCTTTTCGGTCTAATTGGCAACACAATCAGTGCTTTTATCTACTCAAGGAAAGAAGTTCGATCTTCCATGAATGTGTACGTTTTTGTATGTTCCAGAGCTTTGAATGGACAAATAATTGCGTCTGGTGATAAAATGAATTGGGGATGTTAATTATCGACACATTGATCACGCTCATTCACGTCAAAATACTTATTTTTCTTTGTCTTACGATCTTCGGCTTCGTTTTTTTGCGTCTACCCGAAAATGACTGAAGTAAACGGAAGAGTATTTCTGGAGAACTTGCTATAATGGGCAGAGAGAAGTAAAAATGGAGAATGCCATCTCATTTTCACAGAAATATAAAAATTATCTTTCACAATCCATAAACCAATGGAAGAAATAAAGAATAAGGAGAAACCGTAATTATCATTAATCATAACTAATCCATAATTCAGATATCTCTGCGCCCTTGCTTGTTCCGATATCGTCATCATCATTACTTCTTTCTTTCTTTTCGTCCTCGAAAGCATGAGAAAACGATCCCTATTGTGAGTTGGACTCTTTTTTCGGGTTTTGTTTTGTTAAGAAACAAGATTTTTTTAGAAACAAGAGAATTAATAATTGCTGAAAATTAATTAATTAATTAATTGCTCAGTGCTCATCGCATCTATGCAACTGCTGCTCCCTTCATGTTTCCCCTCGGTCTGAGTGCCCAATCTCTCTCTGTATTTCTCACTGTGACTGCAGCAGCTGATTGCTTGTTGCTCGTGAGTTTGATGGATTGACTATTCAGATAATCCCAACATGAGGAACTTGGTTGGTTCTGTGTATTTCCGGCCAAGTTAATCATGTCTAGAATCTTACAATGACTCAAAGAAATCGAAAAACGCATTTATCTTCTATTTCGAAGCTCTTTAACGTCATGAAATTAGTAAAGCACTTATTTAAAATCGCTATATACATACGAGAAAGGAGAAGTTCTCTTGCAGATCGCCAGTCATTGCAAAATCAAAGAAGTTCTGTGTACAGTTAAATCCTCATTGCGGGTGAGTGTAGTTATAATGGAAAAATAATCAAATAATATTGTAAATCGATACAGTTTATCTCTTCAGATAGCCATAGTCATCGTATCACTGGCCCTCGCTTACAACGTCCCTCATCTGTTCGAGATCTACGTTATCGATTGCTGGTGAGAGATTGCGTCATGACTATGCAATCTATGATTTGCACTTCAGGTCGTTGCCGTACAAGCAACCCAGCAAGGACGTCTGTCCGACGGAACTGAGAGGCAACGAGGTCAGACAACAAAATTAATTAGTTTGCAAAAAAATATAATAGTATTTCGCTTTTGATTACGAAGGCACATTATGAAAAGCCTCACAAATTCTATTTAAACACCGAAAAATACATTTGCGAAAATTAAATTATCAATAATTTAATATTTCATTTTCGTTTCATAGTGATTGTTTCCAGATGTACGTTTCAATCTACTATGCATGGATGTACACTATCGTAATGGCAGTTGGTCCATTGCTTCTCCTGATTCTCATTAATTCTAGTAAGTCTAATCAATATTTTTCAATTGTTTAATCTTGCTCTCAAGATCTCCTTTTCTCGAGAGCAATCAATATTTCTTTCAGTAATCGTAATCCGTATGAGATGCAACAAATCCACAGAAGAATCGTCAAGTGAGTATATTATTTGAATTATTATTTATTAATAAAAAGGACTGATTTTGTACCTACAAAAAAAGCTACAAAGAATTCGATATAAAATTCGCTCAGTAAAAAATTTAGTTTTTTTTTTTTTAACTTTTAAAAATCAAATAACTTTCTCTCAGGCGATACTGGGGACGTCATTACTCTCATTCTTGTCGTTGCACTATTCATTACATGCAACATTTTGGTTAGTACAACTTAAATATTCCAAAATCAAAAAATATATTATTTTAAAAATTAGATTTAAAGAAAAAAAGTTCCTCTACTTTCAGCCTCTCACTGTGAATCTGCTCGAAATGTTGTGGCAGGTCGAGAATGCGTATCTCATCGATCTATCTAATCTTATGGTGAGGATTTATGCTCCAGCGAGAGGTTAACTTATTATTCGTGAAATGTCCTCCTTAAAATCTTTACTATTGCACTCATGAATCTCTTCTTATCTTCTTCTTACGTATCCTTAATTTTGTTATTATTTTAATTTTCATTTACTTCTAAGGTCGTCGTTAATTCTTCATGCAATTTTCTGATTTACTACGCATTCGGATCGAAATTTCGAAGGACGTTGAAACAATATCTGAGAAGATCGAGAAATATGATGAGGTGAGAAGACAGTCCTGCAATATCTCCTGAAAGGGGTTAGAGGCGATAGGGTGTGTGAAAGCAAAAGGTTCGGAATTGTGGTATGGTCACTCTCTGTACTTAGATTTCTTCGACCACTTTTATTAGAAATTTAAATGTTTTTGGCTGCAAAAAAAAGGTAAATGGAAACATTTAATGTATAAATAGTAGAAGATCGGCCACTCGATCTCGATCGGAAAGTCGACGAAGGCAATCGAAACAAACAAAGGGAACACATTTCGAGGTACTCTTTTCTTTATTCTCCTTGTATTTTAACAAAAGTATGAAAACTGTCAGAAAGTAATAAATCTGATGCTTTCGTTCATGCTCAGAAATTTCATGAGCATCTCATTTATGCAATTGTGTAATGTTTTTTTTTCATTTCAGCCTCTGCCCATCCACAGAATAGTCGAGCCGAATAAGGAATTTCTGGTCTAAAAGATCTCCTCCCTTCTCCTCTCCCAATTTCCTCAGGAATTCTGCTGCAACCACGAGAAGACTTTTGATCCTATCGCAAACTGACAAACCCCCATGATTTCACTCTCGAATTGCCAAATTGTGATTGGAAAATGCGTCACATCTCTCTGTAGAGCTTTTGTTGTATTTTCTCCCCCTGATATGCGATGCCATTTGTTGTTCTCTTTTCAATTTCTGGTAAATAGCGAGCGCTATTCGGGCAATTGTTTCCCCGTTCTTCGCCCTTTTTCACTCGTCTGACTTAGAGAGTGTGCGAAATGAAGAGACGATTGCCCGAATAGAAAGAGCACTCAACTGGTTATTGTCTACGTGTATACGCCCCGATTTATTGTGCTTTCCGTTGTGAATGAAAACGCTTATTTATTCTGGTTGCATGTTGTTGGATGGGTGATATGACTGGAGGAACTGCCGTTTAGGAAACCTTGAGATATATTTTTTCAGGACATTTAGAATTCGGGTTCTGGAAAGGCTGTTATAAAACGCGTTGAATGAGAGCATTCCACATGATTCCAAACCTACGGAAAAGGTTCAGATTGCGACAGTAGAATCGAGGAGGACTCTCTCACTTTTGCACACTCCCTCGCCCTGATCCCTCTATGTAGATTTGGAATCATGTGAAGGGCGTGTTGAATGACGTATTATATTCGTGAACGGTTGCCCCCTTCGCTCGTTTTCCCCTCTGTTCATTCATCGTTTCTCCACTATCTCATCTCTCGATCTCATCGTCCAAAGGGCGAGTTCTGACTAGGCATTTTATTTCAAATTTATCGCTTTCTGAGTTCTTGGCAAAATGCCAAAAGTGAATTCGTAGTGAGACCCATTTACATGCTATTCTCGAGATCTCTTACTGTGTGTCTCAATTTTCATAGAATTTCGTGATTGCTGTATGGAATCCAGACAATTTCCTTCTCTGCAATACATTTCCTGCTAGCAAACTGTGCTTAATTTAATCCCTGCATACATGCTTTCATTCTTTCGTTCATTCGTACCGGCACAATATTATAATAAAATAAAAAGAAAAGGGAAATTAAGAATACTTCGTCAGAATTGTCCACTCCATTGTCATTTCCCTTCATTTACTCGTCATATCCCTTTTTTCCTCGCCGATTGATGAAAACTTTCGACAGACATCCAAAGAATTGACGAAGGGCAAACAGATTTGTGCCAATTTCCTTCATTTCTTCCCTCTGTTCTCTCTCTCTCTCTCTCTCGTGTTGACACAAACTCCGCCATTCACACTTGAACTTTCGACTTCTCAATGGAAAGTGGCGACTCTTTACACTTCTTTGGGAACGGCGAGACGAGGTCAAAAGAGGTTTATTTGCTAGACTTTTTAACAAAACGGAAGCGGAAGTTCCTTGAGAGTACCACCTTCCCTACCCCCCAATATATCTAGAGTATCGTTTATTCTTCCCTGTTTCTTTAATTGCCGTACACCCTTCGCGGGTAAACCCTACATAAATAAATAAATGTGGTTTCGGTTTGGAATTCTTGCATCTTGTGGCAAAAGGAGGAGAATTCAGGACTGGAACAGAGAACAGCGATAGAGTCTAGTAGAGAAATGCTGTCGAGTAGAGGAAAAGGAGGGAAGAGAAAGAGAGAGAAGAGGAGAGAGCACGGCGAAATGAGAGAATGAGACAGACGAAAAGTGAGAGAGTGTGTGGAAAGAAGAGAGCGGCAATCGATGTCTCTCTGCCTGCTCTCCACCATTCCCCCCAGTCCCTTCTCCCTCTACCTTTTTCTCATGCTTCTCTTTCTCTCTCTCTATTCTTTCTCTCTCTTCGTATCCCGTCTCTTTTCTTCCCTAGCCGAGGCGACGGACTTTTTGCTCCCCTGAGACATCCAAAGTATATTGAGACGAGTGGCGTGCAAATAATTGCCTGTGTCGCGCCATTTGTTGTTGATTTATAGAGATAATGTAGGATTTTTTCTGAAAATAACGCATTTGAACACCGCGTTTCCGTTCATGCTCTGAATAATAAATTTGATTTTTTTTTGTTGTGAAATAAATATTTTTCAGCTTTCTACAATCGGCGTAGAGACACGAACAAATCCCGAGAGGAAAAAGGTAAGGAAGAGGAAATGAATGGAAATAGTATTTAATTGAGTCAATTATTGAGCCAATCAGTAATTTCCCCCATGTGAACGAAATTAGCTATTTAGAATGGCAAGGCGTATTGGGTCAAATGCGTAAAGTGAATTCCCTGTGAGTCCATCGCCCATTTACATTCTTTTTTTTCGCACTCTCTAATTGTCTGTCTCAACTTGCATGGACTAGTAAGAACGCCGTGAATCGCTTCATTTCGCTCCCTCGAAGTCACAAATAGAAATTGAGACTCAACCTATGAAATCGTTGCTTGTTTTCAGAGGGAAACTACAAAATGAACGATGATCCCAAAAGAGAAGAAGTTGACAAGAGGAAAAAGGCCGCTTTCTGTTTCGGTGAGCCCATTTCCCTTTTAAAGTGACGCTCATTTTTTTTCTTACGACTTGCTTAGTTTATCCAGAAGTAGGAACAGATTTTCAGAGACATTATAAACAACGTATTTATGGATGATTGGAGAGAAAAAACTAGAGTGTCTATAAGAATTCTTGCTGGGATCGTCACTGTTTCTGATGCAAGCAATGACATTTTCAAGAAAAAAACTGCCAGTCAACGATATTTTCCGGAAAATATCAGTGACTGGCTTTTCTCGATTGAGCTAATCGACAACTTTCACACGCTAATGCCTTGCTTATTTCCAGACAACACGTCATACGATTTGACTAGTGGAAAACAAATCGATAATTAACTAAATCAATCGATAATGCAGGTCACACTCGTCATCTCATGCTCCTCATCTCTGTTATGGCTGTTTCGGCAGCGAAATCAAACGATTTCACCTTCACTTTCACTGTGATCTGCATGACTTCCAACAGTAGTCAAATTGCGAGTTCTTTTCCTATGTTTAAAATTTTACCAAGTACAAAAATTATAGAATGCAAATACTATTGTGTGTCCCATGTGTTCAAAAGCAATATCCAAGAGGCAATTGTTGCCACATGTGGGACTTATTCATGATGACAACTACAGTAACCCCAATTGATGTCTCAACTATCTCCATAATACCGTAATCTCCCTCGATCTTCAGCCAATTCGTCTGTCCAACCACGACCGTGATCTTCTCTTCGCAGCGGCAGGAGTGGGAGCTCTAATGAGTGCAGTTGTCATAGCATTCGCCCTCCATCGAGTGGGGGCAAGGACTGTATTCCCTGCCACTCTGCTCATATCGGGTCAGGATATTACATTTATAAAATGGTACGATCTTACCAAAAAGTCAAAACACGGACTTCCATTGTTTACCACACAGGCACATTTGCGCCGCTCTCACTTTTAGCTTATTGTTAGAGTTAGAATTTGCACCCGCTCTAACAGTAAGCCTCAATTTGCATGACTCGCCAGAATGCGGCGAAATATTCAATGTTCAACTGCTTTAAATTACTTACCATTCACAAATAGTACTGCAAATAGCGTATCTATTGATCATGTGAACAAAACTGTCTCCCACGCATAAATGCAGGCAATTATCATTATTTAGCTATAATTGACATTCGTCTGTCTCAACCTATAAACACGCTCTGCTTCCTTATAATCTTTTGTCACAAAATCGCGAGGGAGTAACATCTGGCATTATCTAAGCGAATAATTAGAATAATTAATCAATAACTAATTAATAATCCCATTATTATTCAGGAAGTGCTACTCTTGTGATGCCCTTTATCGCTTCCTCGGGAGTTCTCGCCATTCTTCCAATTAGATTGATGCAGGTGAAATTATTTCCATATAAACAAGTTATTTCTGTCGGCTGGTTTTATTCCGGCACCAAATTGTGAGACATTTTTGTTATGCAAGAGTTGTAGTATCAAATAGGGTGGGCGTTTTTGTCAGCAACTTGAGACTTGATACACAAAATAGCATAAGAATACTACAATTAGGTTGACGAAGGTTTTCTCACTAATTCATTGACAATGGGCTCATATACGGCAATCAATAAATCTCATCGAGCAATAAATGCAAAAGAAATGTATAGAATACATTTGTTGCACGTTCTCGAGTATGATATCTTCTATCTACAGCATAATTTGATTGCAGGGCGCGGCAGTTGCAGCAGTTATGCCCATGATTGGATACATTTCATCCCATTGGGCGCCTCTCTCTGAGATGGGTGAGTATATCTAATAACTTGAACTGAGATCAAATTTTCCAGAAAAATGATCTCCAAGGTTTCCTTTATTAGAAAAGGTTCTCCAACTCTCCTCCTTCCACACGATCTCTCCTTTCGATGAGCAAACGAGAGAGTGTGTGTAAAATGAGGAGGTTGGAGAGAACAAGAAACAAAACCTTGGAGAACCTTTTCCAGTAAATGTGCACTGTGTGAGAAAACTTCCATCGTCTCATGTGACGCAAATCTGCTTACGAAATAAATATTATTAGAATGCAGAGAGTCTGACGGTATATTGCATAAGAACGGTAGAGAGATGAGTAATATCTAATGTCGTCTTTACCTTTGACTAATTTCGGTGTGACTGTCTAGTCGCATAATCACAAATAAATGTCGCCCTTATCATTCAGGCAATTTCGTGACTATGTTGACTGCGGGAATTCAAATTTCACAAATAATCACGATGCCTCTGTCGGGCGAACTCTGGTGAGTGGAAAGCTATTGACGCACTATTGTCTGATTATCTCTGTTATCGTGGGCATAAAGTTCGTCTAGAAGGGCAATAACAGAACTCATGAGAAAAAGCAATATAACTCTCTTCCACTTTGATGATTACAAAGAAAACTGTGAGCAAATGATGTGAATCAGCTTTTCGAATGAACAAAATACATTGGACTCAAATTCAGATTTCTCAAAAATCAAGTGGCTGAAATAAATGACTAGTATGCTTCATATAATACGTTGGTCTGTCAATCGACCATTTTATCAGAATTATATCACACAAAAATCTAATCGTTTAGTTTTGACGATTTAATAATGACGTCACTGTAGTGTGAGTGCTGGATGGCAATGGTCATACTACGTCCACGGCCTCTCTTCTCTCTCTGTCGCTCTCGCTTTCTTCTGTATTTTCCGGTAAGTCGCGTGCAATTTCGAAGATTTTCCGAAGAAGTTCAAATTCGTTCATTAATTATTCATTCCGCAAGAGCCACGTATAAAATAATATATAGTGACTAAGACGGAAACGAATAAATTAAGAAGCCAAATTAACAGTACTATGCAACTATAATATATGCACAATAAACCTACAGAACTAGAAAAGATACCTCCCCTGTTTGTTTGCTCTAGATATTCTCAAATTACTTGGTTAGTGGGGGACTGGTGAATGGAGAGGAAAGGTTAAGTGATGAGAGAAGCGCCACTGTTCAAGTGATCACATCGACTGAAAGGAGTGCATCCATTTGCATTGTCATGCTAAACCTTTCTGGATAGGGCCAGAGAATCATCTGATAAACACAATTTCCCTTATGCAGGAACAGCCCTGAAAGCCATCGATTCGTGTCGTCCCATGAGCTCGCATTGATAAATAATAACGGTAATTATAGCATATTTTATTACCTTCAATTTTATCTGCAAGAGGCGCACCAAAATATACTATTTGATTCGATAGAACAGAAAGTAATGATGCCTCTCAAATTCTAAAAAAAAGATGTTATAATATCTTAAAATCTTTAAATAATGTTCTGCAGCGACTCGGAATCACGACGTCAAACGAGCGGCAGTCCCCTACCGATTCATTTTCTCCGATCCCGCTGTATGGGCTGTAAGTAACTACTATTATGATACTCTATCTAACAACAAACGCATCACTGTTCAATAATCGACGATACAGTCAATGGCCTTCTGCGAAAAAAGTCCAGAACAGATTTTCCAATTGCACGGAATCTTCCCAGAGACTTATCTTTTGAACTTTGTGCGAAAAATGGTTTGTTGTGTGAGGGAAAGTGTCTCATGTCCACTGCAAACCCTCTCTCCCACTCAGCCATTCCTCAAATATTGACTCATTCTACTTCGTAGCCGACTACTTAGACTCTCTACATCGAGTTTGTACCCTGACCTGACTATAGTCAAATGAATGACAGGAAAACATTGCAAACTAGAGCCTATCCAATTATAAATGTCAGTCAATGCACAATGAATAAGAAGTATCTTGAAAACAATAGAATTGAGATATCTTGAAAACAAAAGAACGATAAATTCCAAAAAAAGAGGGGAGATCAACAAGGTTCCAAAATTCGGGATCTCGTGAACTTTTGTTGTTTTTTTTCTCTTTCGGAAAATTTACCAAAATTTTGTGACTTATTTATATATTAATACATCTATGTTTCAGATCTGGGTGGCGTTCTTGGGCAATGCTTTCGGCTACCAAATGATACTCCAGTTCATGCCCACTTTCCTCAACAAGGTACTTGTTTTGTATTATCCCAAAAGCAAAATTGGAAGAACCGCAATACCATATTTCACCTGCTTTTTAGTTGATTGCCTCAGACAAAATAACATTATTTTCGGAACACAGACGGGAAAAGAAGTAAACGAACCAGAGCATAGTGCAAACCACAAGTACTCATTCAACTCAGCGCTTAAAATAATTCCATTAGAGCTCGTTCTTCGACTGCTAATATTGTCCAGACAAAATGGAAAAGGATAAACAGAAAGTGCACAATTAGAAGGAAAACAAGAATTCAGCTGCTTTTCAATCAAATATTTCTGATTATGCCACACTTGTGAGTACAGCAGAGATAGAATTGCGCAATGGATAAACGAAACACACAAATGTTGACAGGCAATCAAATATCAGTAAAAATGCAATAAAATATCATATTTTTTGTTATATTATTCTTCAGACAAACTCAGACTGACTCTATTTTTCAGGTAATGGGAATAGCGATCGAACGCACAGGATTCTTCGCTATTCTTCCTCCGATCGCTCAACTTTGCCTCAAAGTAGTGGGAGGAATCGTCAATGATAATCTCACTTGTATCAAGGTAAGATCAATTTTTCGATACAAAGTTGTCAGAAAGTGAATTGTCAGATGAAACTGGCGAAAAAAGTGGGAATGAAAGGATCGATCATTAGTTTACCGATCTCTTCACTCCCATGGTATTATTTGCATCTTCGAAGATAACTATGTATTCATTCCTGATTCCATCGATTAATAAAAGAATCTGATTAAGGAGCGTACGAAACTGCGTCTCTTCAACACTCTTGGAATGGTTGGCTGTGGTTTCTTTCTTCTTCCACTTGGATTCCTGCAGCCCGGTTGGTCTTCCATCTCATTTTACCACAAAATTCGCGAGATGTTCATAAAAATGAGCCGATATCGTTCTTTTTGCCCCAAATCATACTTGATTTTGTGTTACACTAATATTGCAAAATTGTTCCTCCCTTCTCCAGATTGACTCATTTCATTCCTAAGTCTAGAGGGCGAGTCTAGTGGGTATGAATGAATTGAGAAAATATGACTTGAACATGTGCAAATCTGAAAGGGAATGAGTCAATCTGAGAAGGGAGGAAAAGAATGAATGAAGAGAATGAAGAATGAATTATGGAAGGAAAATGGCGGCCGATTCATTTTGATTTTGTATAGAAGAGTTTTCTCTCATTACAAAGAAGCCATGATTTAATGCGATGAGTAACAAACAATGAGTGAATGTGGAAGAATAATCGACTGAATCTGCAGGTTCCTCACTACTTCCCATTGCGTTTTTCACTGCGTCAGTCGCTTCCATGGGACTGGTAATAATATTCCATATTTCACATCAAATTTATTTTTCCATCTTGAAAATTTAAGAAATTCCATTTATCTGTAGCTGCTTCTATCAGTATTACGAGAGGCAAAAAGGTATCCCTGCACGCCTCATCTTTCTCATTTGTAGATCACGTGTGGATCGATAAAGTCTGTCACTCTCATCAGTCGTCAATATTCTCACTTTGTCATGGCCATCGTCCAGGTATCGTTTGATCTACCACAACTAATCGATATTCTTCGTTTCAGTTTGTGGTCTGCATTGGATATCTACTCGTTCCTCTGTTCGTCTCCACCGTTGCACCTAATAATTCTATTTATGAGGTAATTTAAATTACAATAAATGTGAATTAAACTGAATTAAATAAATTAAGTTGGAAATTACAATTAATAAAGTGTCACACATGTAATGAGTAGAATGTGAGATATTCGTCTCTTCATTTCTATTCGCGGGTCGGCACGTGAGAGAGTGTGTGAAATGAAGAGACCACTGTCTCACATTTCTTGAGAGAACAAACTTCGGCGAATTCACTATATTATGCGAACTTTGAAGTCGTAGGTGAACATCTAAAGAAGTTTGGAGGGCGTGAATAGAAAGAATGGGGATGTCGGCGTGATCGATGGTTGCTAGGAAGGATGGAGTCGACTGACGCATTCGTACTAGCGAAAGGGCGTAAAAGGAACAAAGGAATTCATAAATTATTTCACCTTATTTGCGAAACCAGAAGAGCCTCCTACCCTACACTTTTCCCCTAGTACTCGTCGAATTTCAGATCAATTGGCACATCGGGGTGCGATAAATTAATAAATTCTTATTATCATTTTCAGTGGCGTCTCGTTTTCTTCGGAGTTTTCATCAATCTACTCATTACGAATGGAATATTTTGTTATTGGTGTCAGAGTGAAGTGAGAAGAGAAATACAAAAATTATTTCATTAAATAACTTGGCAATTTATTTTTTTAATCGCTTTTCACAATTGAAAAAATGAATAGTGTAAACGATACATTTCTTATTCAAATTATAAATTATAAAAATTGTCTAATTTCAGCCTGCTTCGTGGACGAAACCAGTGCCGAAGAGTGAAGAAGCACTTCGATCATTGGTGAAATCGGGAGATGAATCTCGACCATAGAAGAATATTAGATATTTATTAGAGATTATCAGTCAAAAGCGGGAACAAAAGAAGATAGGGCATATTCCTAAACGATTCGGCTTTCGGCTTTGGTCTGATTCTTTGGAAAATGTTTTCGACTGGTCAACTATTTATCAATTACTACAGATCTCTAATTATGTGTTACCTTCGTAAGTGAAACCGGTGATTTTCGCAAATGATCTAAATACAAAATATTTCATGTTTACGATTTCGGGTTGGAATAAAGAGATATCCTTTCAGCTGTATAATTAGAGTTTTTAAAGTGAGACAATCCGACACTTTCCAAACCCGCGTCTCAGAATGAGAGCGAGGCCATATCCGACATCCCATTGTTTCCCTCACCCACTAATCGATATCTGAGTGATCAATAAGTCATTTGCATAACCCTCACAGATGATAAGTAACATTTACTCAGATGAATCTCATGAGGATCGGTTAGTGAATGATTTCTGGAACTTTCTGTAAGTTCTTGTTTTGATAAGCCAAATAACTCTACTCCCTTGGAAATTCTGTGTTATTCTGTGGTTAAAAAACATTTACTACTTTGGATATCGGATTTGTTTCATTTCGCACTAATTGGCTAAAAGAACCTGTCTCTACTAGTCTCTCTCTACCCGTATACCCGGACCGAATTACCTCTGTATAATTGGTGTATTTCTTCCAAAACAAATTTATTTCTCGGAAAATGAGGCAGGTTGATCGTGCAAGAAACATATTAAAGTTACCGGGAATCGAACCGAAAATTTTGAATTCGCGCGCAGGCCGAATTTGAATTCCCGCGCCCTGGCATTTGCCTGGCCTGGCAGCTGGCCCGCGCCCTGGCCTGGCAGCTCGTACGCGTTGCGGTCGGGTTGCGCGCGTTGCGGATTTTCTTTTCGGCCTTTCTTTACTCGATTCTGTTACTTTCTGAGACGATAGACGTCCGTCGCCGGGATTTAATACCCCACAAGAGTCGGCGCTGCTCCCGGGGGGACGAGCCCCGATGAAACATTACTTTTTCGCGCTAGATTTTAGTCTATTTGGGAATTTTATTTTCTGAATTGATTAGAATGGCGTCCTGAGTGAGTTTTTTTGTATTATTTGTTTCACGATAAAAGGTGAGGTAGCTTCTGGACATTTGTGAGACTCCGCCAATCGGGCAATCTATGTTCCATGATTGCGCTGACTTTGTCCGTAAAGTAAACATCCCCTCGAAGTCTCTCCTGGCCGTCCTCGTCCTATGCAATGTCCGTTGTCCATTTCCAGTCCTAATCTACTGATGTAACCTGATCCATTTCTTCCGGATCTTCCTCGGCATCACCGAAGGTGAGGGAAGAAAGGGACGTGGATGGTTTGGGAGGAGCTGTGGTAGATGTGGAGGTAGAGCTCCACTGAGTCTTTTATGTTGATTATCTCACATCATCGTTCATATACTTGCCCTTAAAAGCGGCGTATTCCGTGATGCAGCCAGTAGGGGAGTGGCCAGGAGAAAGCCCCAGCAGGTTAGTGAGACCAACTTTCATTGTCCTACCGTTGGGGGTGAGGGAATCGCACAAGGACCAGAGACTGGCACAACAGTAGTTGGGACGGCTTCCGATAGGATAAAGTGAGCCGAAGAAAGAAACACAATACAGAAAAACATAATACAGAGAAAAATAATTGGAATACCGAGAAAGCGAACAGTAAAAACGAGAGTGTGATCACTAATGTGACAGAGCGTACTACCGTAATCCCGTAATCACATTTGAATTTGCGCGCTTTTGCCTGAAAGACAAGATTTTCGGTTCGTCCTTTCCGTCCTTTCCCACGCCTTGATTATTGATTTTTGACATTTTTTAATATTCCTGCCTTTCTATTTCGATACTTCTCTATTCATTTCCGGGATAAAATAAATAGCGAAATTTTTCGATTCCCGGTAACTTTAATCCATAATCCATTTGAAACCTCCCTATTCAACAATAATCGATTGTAAAGATATTCATCGTATGGGTTCATCGAATTTTTTCCCCCTTCTTACGGAACTTTTCAATTTTTTTTCTGCTTCGAATCTGGTTTTCAACTTCTTAGCAAAAAATCTCTATTTGGTCCTCTGGCCTTTCAATGTTATTGTTGATTGTCTTAATCTGTGACCAAACTTGTTTATTTTCAAAACGAAATGCCGTAGGTTGCAGTAAAAAATCAAAGCAGTATTTTAAATGTGTGACTTGCGAACTGCTGTGAATAGAAAGGGAAAGGGATCACAACACTCAATGTGAATAAGAAGGGACATTGAATCAACTGAGCACCGGGTGATCAATTCAGGCAGATAAAGAAGAAGAGAGAAGAGAGAGAGACTCGGAGAGAGAGACTCGGAGAGAGAGAGAGCACGACGGGACTATAATTGGCGATTGATGTGGTACTTCATTATATAAAACTGGTGAAAAGAAAAGAGATATATTGAGTATCATATTGGAATCAGAATCAGCACTGGAGAGATAGAAGGGAAGAGATGAATGAGATAGATAACAAGCAACAATTGAACGAAACTACAGAATAACCTGAGAATACACAACATCCAAAGGAATTCTTGAGACGACAATTAATCGATAATCTGAGATGCACTTTAAAACTGAGCAATCCAATAAATTTGATGACTTGAGTTGACAAGACTAATGGGAAGTGAGGGGATGGGACAGCAAGCATCTATAGAGTGTCTTACTGTAATGATATGGCAAAGATAACAGTAGAATAGATTTTCATTCGCCCGGTCGGGGTCCCAATTTGATCTTCAGTTTGATTCCTCCACCTCCTTCAGGAATCGATACGGGTTCTACCGTACTCTCCCTTCGTCGTTCAATCGATTCTCCCTCTTTCTCTTCTCCCTCCTCTCGTTTTGAACTCTTCTTATGCTTCTTGTGCTTTTTGTGCTTCTTCTTCTTCTGCAAAAAGATACATATATGTTCCATGTATTCCATGTTAATATTAGTGTCGTGTTATTGTTGTATTCAGTATGCGTAGTACACACATCACGAATTCTCTAACATGTGCTTCTCTACAGAAGCGAGATAGATTGTGCATTTAAGGGAACAGAGAATCAACTCTCTTAAATATGAGCTCAGTTTTGGAGAAAAGCACGTGTAAGAGAGTTCGTGCTCCGTGTATATCTCATATTCGTCCCCCCTATATTCCCATTTCCTCACCTTCTTTCCCTCTCTATCTTCTCCTTCTCCCTCTCCTCCCTCTTCTTCCATTCCTTCTTCCTTCTCCATCGGTGCTGCAGCTGCTGCAGCTGCTGCAGTGGCCGGAGAGAACAGCAATGGGATGGTAGAGGCGGATGAAGGACCCACGGTACTCGTACCATCGTCGTCTACAATATATCAATAATCGCATTTATTTTATCTAACAAAATTAAATTGATGATGTTATGATTTTATCAATATATTTTGTAACAATTTCTTCTTAATTTTTTGAACCTGAAAGTTTGTCAAAAAGCAAATTTCTGACTCACCGACAGAAAGCGACGCGAGTGGAATAGCTGCAGCCTCGACTGCTGCAAATGCTGCGACAGCTGCAGCTGCAGCAGATAGGGGAGGAGCTGATGTAGCTGCAATTGCTGCAGGAGTCGAGGGGGTGGGAGGGGCGGCCGTGTCAACCGATGGACGGGCGCCAATGCTGATCTTGAGACGGAGAGGGGGTTTGGGAGTGGAAGAGACGACTGGAGTAGAGGAGAGTGCAGGGAGAGAAGGAGTGGATGGTCTCTGCAACAACAGCACACATAAATATGAATAAGGTTTGATTTGTCAGGAACACAAATAACCGGAATTATCTAGATCTTGTGTTCAATGATAATATAATCTACAACATTTCTCCCTATCTCCCGCTTAATGACCAACTCAGCGAAATTTTTGAGCTCCTTATCCCTCTCGTGAAATGTGATCTCTCAATACTGACGCCTATCCACACTAAAGTATCTCATTTATCGCCTATTTTCATTCTCGTATTTGTATTTTGAAACAAATACGAGAATGAAAAAGATTATACCTGGGGAGGTTTGATAATGAGTCTTGGCAAGGCGGGAGGAGGTGGGGGGAGGGGAGTAGAGACTCGAGATGATGGTTGGATGTGACTAGATGAGGATGGAGCTGCTACTCCTGATGCACCTTAATTAATTAATGAGCAACTAACCGGGAAAGATGATATACTATATTAATGCTGCGCAAAAATCAGGGGGTGCAAAGTGCAAGAAAAAAATTGGGGGTGCAAAAATCAAGGGGTGCAAACAAAAAATTTTAATTCCCGCAATTATCGATTTTTGCTTATATCTCGGCTCCCGGTGAACCTAGCGGCACAACATTTCGTTTGCAAGTTCGAAATGTGTAAAGTAATTTACATCCGAAGTTTTTTACCCCTAGCTTCAACGGGAGCCGAGATATAAGCAAAAATCGATAATTGTGGGAATTCAAATTTTTCGTTTGCACCCCCCGAGATTTTTGCACCTTGGTGCAATTGCACCCATGATTTTTGCGCAGCATAAGTCAGTGATACAAATGGGAAAAGGGGTTTACATAATAATCTCTCGATAACAGATTGCTCACCTCCCTTGACTCCTCCTTTCATCGCTGTGAAGGTTGACGTCAATTCCGATTGAAGATTGTGATCTTTCGAGAAGAGAGAACGGAGGATGGCAAGTTGAACCTGTGAATGAGAAGATGGTAATGAGGAAGAACACTTTCTATCAATTTCCTTGTGTGAAACTATGCGAAATTCGCATGATTTGCTTGTACACAATAGTATTGTATTTACAATGTATTAACAACCAGGCACGATCAATCACAATTCATAAGGCACCAAAATGGCACAATGTATGTTTCGTACGGGAACCCCTTCAAGGCCATTGGGATCATAATCGGTTGAGTGTAGATGGTATCTGTTATCATTGATACTCAATCAGTGAAGCTACAAATGCTCCTCTTACCAATCTCGTCGGTGGTGCATCCTCAGGTGGCGGTTTCTCGAATAGTGCCTCGTGAGTCAACGGCGGTTCCGGTTTCAGCTTCGGAGAGGGAACTGCTTTTCTCGCCTGCAAGGGAAACAGTTATTCCATCATGTTCATCATACTCGTCTCCCTCCAATCGAGTTCGGTCAATAACGTTTCCAGAATTTTTCAAAATAAAAAAAAACAAATAATGATGTACATGTTGATTCTCATTGCTTCCTTCTCTTCCATGAGCTGCGAGTAAACGAGGAATACTGAGAGGAACTCCCTCCGTGTGCTGAAAGAGAGACAGATACTCTCACGAATTGTGAAGAACAAACCCAATAAATATTGCACATACTTTCGTTGAACATTCCCGCTGTCACCTATCTTTCCGTGTGTCTAAAATATACTACTGACCATAGCATAATCGGGAGGGAGTGCTCCGGCGAGAGGGACGTTCGCTGTCGTCATAGTTGGTCGAGTGGAATCACGAAGGGCTGAGATAGGACCTGCAAACACTCCAATCCACGCATTTTGGACCGTCTTTTGATAATACCTTTTAATGTAAAGGTTAATGTAGACCTATAGAGCTAATTTGAGCATTCTTTTTCTATCGCAGTACATCTTTGCATATTTGTGTGCATGTTGTCTCACCCATGTGGTGTACGATAAATAGTAATTGATAAGTGAAGGGGGTCTCAACTAACCAGCGGTATTCATCTGTACAGCTGGAGTGGGCGCTCTCGATGATCCTCTCGATCGTTGTTGAGAGACCAGAGAACCAAGCTTCAACGTTGAATCCATCTGCAACCACCACACTTGTTACAACTTTAAAATTACACGTGCATAAATAGACAACTGGCGTGCGTAATCTATTTCTATACATCGGCCGTTTCTCTCGTATTCACACACTCTTTCGCCTCCCGTACTGTGTGTTATGGGCGAAAACTATTATTTTGGATGAGTATTTGTGGAGTAGTAATACATCATCGAGTATTGATATGTCAGAATCAATCGATATCTGCTTGTGCACACTTACCGTATCGAATGCAGCAGAGGTGGATGGTCCTGCAGCAGAGGAGCGTGGCTGCTTATTGGGACGACCCGACTTGCTCTCCTGCAGCACCAAAGTAATTCGATACATCTATTTTCATCGTTGATCACTAATCAGTAAAGCATTTTTTTTTCTTCAGAATACTTGTTTTTAACGTTTTTTTTTCAGATTTAAAAGTGTTCACATATTCTCATATTCTGCATGAACGTACCGCACTCCTTCTCTTCTCTCTCCTCTTCTCGTCTTCCTTCTCTTTACTCTTCTCTCTCACTACACTCTCCACTCCTCTCGTTCCTTTCCTCAATCCGAAAGTCGATGCAGATTTGGAGTAGAACGACGGCATTCCACCCATTCCAGAAGCGAGCAGTCTGCAATCTACTGTATACCATCAAGTAATTAGTTTTTGTTCATTCCACACTTTCCTAAACAGTACAAAAAGCCGGACAATCGTTTGTCATTCTGTTGTAGATTAACCTTACTGTATTAAAGACGACTTATAAGACGATTAACCTTACTGTAAGAAGAATGGTAAACGAGATTGAGTACCAATCAATAGTAAAAGTAATTTTAACTCCATATCTCTGATATACCCTGCTCATCTCTCTATCTCTACCGTTCTCTCACCTTCTAACAGCATTTTCTCCTTCAGTTTCTCTTTTTCCTCTTCTTTCAATTGCTTCTTTCTCATTTTCTCTTTCCTTCTCTGCAATCATCGCTTCCAAATCTTCTCTTCTCAGCCATGGAGAAGACATCGGAGGCAAACCTAAAAAAACGATAATTAACTTTATTCCAAACTACTTGTAATTACTGCATTTGTCCTTACTTTCTTTCCTTTCTTTTGAATTTTGGAGAAGAAAAATATTAGACATGCATTCCTGGTGATATATCAGGATTAATAGCTGAATATTTGGTTGGAAACGGGAATCAACAATCTCTCCTTATGCTACTGAATTTAAAACACAAATACGTTTCGTACATTGCAGACGAGACTGGATAATGCTACTGAATACTTCAAGTAACCATTTAAGTAGATATCTCACAGTTAGGGATACCAATGACCTACCAGGGAATGAAATATCGGTTGGTGGCACGATCAACGATGGTGGTACTGTAGTGTGAACAATTGGAGTTTGAGTGATGGGAGTGGGGAAGGCAGCAATCTGAAATTGATAAGCATTCACTCATTTCATTTTTCAGTAAGAATTGCGCGAATCAATGTATACTGCAAAGCAGTTCGATCGATATTCCCATTCAATTTATCTAACATCTTCATTTTTTTCGTATTTCTATCTTCATTTTTTTCTGTCCACTCACCACTCTTTCATCAGGCGGCGGTCTCACTTGTCGCATGTACTCATTCATCTCATCCACATCAATGTGCATCGATCGAAAACTAGCGATGACGTCAGCATCCGTCGGTTTGCATCGACCATCTGAATAAGGAATACGGTAAGGAATCAGTAGTATTGTAAAACGTCATGATTTTCATGAGTGTCGTTCCTTTATTCAAATATCGTATCAGAGTCATAATCGTCAGTATTTTTAGTAGCGCAGTTGGAAGAGTTCACAAACTCTGGATGTACATAGGATTTGACATGTTTCTCGTTGCTTTCTCTCATCCCCCTTCCTCCTCCTCCCTCATAAGTCGACAGAGACGTAACAAACGACAAACCCAACACACATTTTCGACATTTTCCTGCCCACATTGTCGACCCACCCCCCCCCCTCCCCCTTTCTCCCCTCTCCCTCTCCCCCCTCACCACTTTCTGCATTCCAACTCGTGGTCGTTGCCAGTTTCCTCATGTATCTCACTCCAATATCAGTGAGCATCTCGAGTGCAGAATGAGCTGCGTGAGTGAATCCAACTGACTCGAGGATCCAACCAACGGCTAATCGCATCTGAACAAAGAAGTTAATAGATCAAGGAGCTCATTGACTATTCCGATTTCGTCTTTCTCATTGTCAATCGGATAATCACACTACCATAGAAATAGAATATTCCATCCACAACAAACCGTATAATGTTGTAATATAATTTTGGAAATAATTGTCTATGCAATTCTTTAATGCTCACCTCTGCCAATGCTCTTTCATCAGTAGCAAAAGATGGATGGGAGGCCGTCGATCCACTCCTCCATTCATCTTCTTCCTCCTGATTCGCTACTGCTCCTAAGCAGACAATGTTTATCACGGAGTTAAAATTCAATATTATCAATTTTAAACGAAAAATGGGCAGTTTCTCAGAGTTGCCCTATTGGTCTTGTTATCCATTGATGTTCTGCGTATTTCTTATTAATTTATATTATTTATCTCGTTAACCTGTGGAAGTGGATGGTTGTTGGGTAGTGGTTGTCGTGCCACTCCGGCGGCTTGATGATGCATTCATCTACAAGAAATAACAACTATATTTATTTTAATAAAATAGTAATATTTAAAATATTTAAAAATAGGAAGCAATTAGTGGTAATTAATTAGCCAACCTCGACTTATGCCGTGCGTGGGAGGTTGTATTTCATTGCCGATTCTCTTCTCCCTCCTCTATCGATGTGAGTGTCACTCACGCTATCAACCCTGCAAATATCCAACTATTCGAATTAGAGAAATATAATTTGAACTCACCTGTGAAGTCGTCAACTTTTTTTGATTAAGAGATATCAAGAAGAAATAAACTTCTGGTTTATTTCATAAATAGAGCACGCTCAACTTTGCAATTATTTATGCTATTTTCGAGTGAATACATAATGAATAAGCTCTACCGAATGATTACGCTCGTGTACAGTTTACAAGGATGTGATAAATGAACCAGAATTCTCAAACCGGCTCGTCAAAACATGGCGGTTCCTAGCAAAATCAAATATTATCGAAAGAAAGGATTACAATTTACATAAGAGCATACGAGTAAATGAGGCGATACTATTTGAATCTCTATATAAAATGTACAGTATTCCTTGGAATGGAAATGTTCCACTACATCAATCCATTGGATACAATCTGAGGGCAAGAAATAAGTGAGCAGAAGGGAATTCTACGACAGTTTGATTATGATTGAATGGAAGGGAAAAGGCACAAAACGAATAAAGTTGAGCTAGCAATCGAGGAAAACGAGAAACCTGCACTAGAAGATACAAATTCGATATATAAATACTTTCTGGAAATGCACTAACAACATTGGCCTATAGCTAAATATATATGCATATTTTACAGTAGACTCTTATAACACCTTTGCCTATCGCACACTACTGTATATACTTGAATCACACTACTGTACTTCGTTCTTTGCACTACCGTCCGTCTCTCACCACACTACCGTACTCCTTTCGTGGATACATTGAAAGTGATGGGGGTTACAAAAATCTCATCATCAGCAAGATACGATTGACTACGAGGGGAGTCCGCCGATGTTTGTTGCACGAAGACTGGTCGCACTTTGTATTGACCCTCTGCACGGAAGAAGAAATGGAAATGAGTGGAGAAAGAAGGAGCAGGAGGACCACCAGAGGAGTGACGAGACGCCTGAGAATCGATATGATACAGTAATCAACATACTGATTCTTCACTTCTATTCTATTAAATCAGCCCAATTGAAGATAGAAAAAATGATTACACCATCATGCAAGCATTGAATCATCTTTAAATGGGCAGAGTAGTCCATGTCACTTGTACTACAACTATGCTGACTGCAGTGTCTTCATTTCACTCTCTCTCTCGATCATTCCGTGAAAGAGAGAGAGAGAGAGAGAGAGAGAGAGAGTACGCGAAATGAAGAGTACATGATGGCATTTGACTGGATATCGTCATTGTCCCATCTCTTCATCAATCCACTCACCATTGCTTCTAACTGCAACGGAACTTGCTTCGTCCCCGTACACACAATTGCTCCCGGTCGATCGAGTGGCGTCTGCAATTGGACAGTACGCTAAAGTATTCTTACCAGTACCGTATCTACAGTACCCCCACCGTAACCCATTCTCTGATCTCTCCCCACCTGCATCAGCTTCTTCCTGTCAATGGTGGGATTGGAAGAGGGCGTGTTCATCTCTTGGTAGCAACTCAGCATCAAACCGCCAACCAACTCATCTGAAAATTAGTATTTTTTCGAAGTTTTCCCGAACAACAATCCAATTTCAATGACTTATTGCTTATATTCAGACGCGATGGTGACAGAATGGGTACGGATCTCGATTAGAGCACTCACAATCAAGACTGGATACGATGTCGACCCTCAGATTGACCAACTCTCCAATTCCCACACTCACATCCACTTCAGTTTGTCGACCAGAATCATTTACGGAAAGAGCTGAAATGCATTCCCACACATCAATTTGTGCTACCCTTACACGTAAATTACCTTTTTTTAATGGAAGCGCGATTCGCAAACCAACGATGTTAAAGTTACCGGGAATCCACATTTTTGGTGTCTGATCTTACGACGGAATCGAATAGACAATTGATTTTGAATAAAGGCTGTCGAAGCAAAAAATGTCAAAAATCGATAATTAGGCCGTAACACAGCTCCAAATAGAGCACTGATCATCAGGAAAGTTCGCGCAAATTCAAATGTGAATATTTCATCATGTTGTCTTATGGCGCTCCAGCCTTTTTTCGCTTCTTTTTTTTGAATATTTCAATGCCTCATTATTTATTGAAATTTATTGTCGTATTAGAATTTATGTAACGAAAACATCGAATGAGGAAAAGAGCTTTCAAAAAAGACCGCGACGCGAGCCATTGATCATCAGGGAATACCGCGAATTCAAAATTATTCCGTGGATTCCCGGTAACTTTAACTAATTAGCCAACAATATATAATTTCGAATTTTCATTATGTTACTAAAACGAACTGAGTGAGAGGGCGGGCAGAACGAGTTGTTTGAGTAGAGTGACTGAAGAGAGGAGAGCACCGACGGGGACGAGACCATCCAACTGATGAAGACACATGATTACGGGTTATAATCAATAATGAGAAAGAAGGGAGCATTTATATGAGAGGATTCCCTGAGTTCATCTATTCATCTGTGTATTCAACGGAGATGTTCTCTTCTCTCCTCTATTACTTCACTTTCACACCTCATAACTCGGAATTGTCCATCGGATGTCCAAATGCCGAGCCACGTGCAATTCCAAACGGCGACGTAATCTGAAGAAAAATCCAATTATTTAAGAAACAGCCAATTAGCGAGTCCGGCCATTGCTCGTGGTCTACAGTAGAATCCATTCCGAGATTGAATTATTGTGATGATAAAGTAGATGACATCCTTCAATGTCGATGGTACCTCTCAATCTCAATCCTCTGCATGTGGTGGGAGTCACATTGCGAGGCAGCGTGGAATGCTCGTCCTCCCACTTCGAGACAACATTCGGAGAGGAGAGGAACTCTGCAATCGAATACACTCTCTCAAATCAACATTCACAAACTATCGAGCATGTATAAAATGGTTGCATGTCTATTGGGGAAAACCCCGTTTATATTAGTTTCATCGAAAAAACCTCGGGTTCCCATAGAATACCACCAAGTACACTCAAATATCGTCATTCATCTCAATCTCACCTGCATGTCTCCCTTGGTTGGACACTAATCGACTTCGTCCCTCCATAAACCAACTCAGCATCGGCATCTGACGCATTCGAGACGTCAACCACTGCAATGATGGACAACTATTTCAATTGAATTCATTACTTCCAGTCATTGAGACATACAGATAAACTAGAACAATATCAGTAAATTATAACAGAGCCACCCCGAATATATTAATCTTCCTGATATAGATGATAATCGGACTGACCTATATATCGACTGAATGGTCCATCTCCTGGGAGTACACTCCATGAAGAGACAGAGAGAGCGGGGACGATAGAGATGAGAAGACGGAAACAACCACGACGAGAATAACACTGAAGAGAGATGAGGAGATTATTGGATGGTAGACTTGATTACAATTCCCTTCTTCGATATCCTAGTGATACACAGTGTACACTCATCTGAATTCCAGTCTCATTCTGATCGCTGCTCTCAACTCGAAGCCCTCTCCATCACTACTCACAATTATGGTTTAACAAAATAATCACTACCCGTATTCATTCTTTTGTTATCTCCCTCTCTTCTCACCTCTCCCTGTGGTCCTATCAGATCAGCTTCATAGGTAAACACCAATTGTGCCACCAGCAATCTTCCAGTGTACGGTATGAGATCGTGTTGTCCCCCTCCTCCTCCTTCTATCACTCCATTCGACGTCAATGACGACCCCGAGAGAACTTGAGATGCCTTCAAAAATAAGGACGATTGAAATCGGCATCTTTCACATCAATGAACATATCATAGATGGGCAACTAAAATCCAACTTTTCTGCAGACGGTCGTCCGATCAAAATTTCGGCACTACTTTTTTTTCTCAAAATTTCGGCACTACAGTGTTTGGGACCAGCCAGTCTCGAATGAGCGAGTAGGCAAGAAATGAGAACGATGGGTAATGGGAAATGATTTACTCTACCCGTAGAATGAGATGCTGGTCCCAAACACTGTAGTAGTGCCAAAATTTCGCCCAGCAGGCGGTCGTCATATGATCCCCAAAGGACCCCTTTTTCAGGTTTACAAGTGAAAAAAGTGATTTTTTGGGGATTTTGGTGGTAGTCGTACCCCCTGCAGGCGGTAGACAAGGTACCCTGTGCCCACCTATGGAACATATCGTGAAATTTAAGAGATTTGTTTTTATATCTTTGTGAGAATTTGCATATATCAGGGTGTCCCATAAGTAATGTCGCAAGCCTATTTTCATTATTGTATTCAACGAGTTATCGATCGACAGCCATGATGATATCATACATTTGATAGACAAACCGCTCGGTAGCAGAACAACGTATAGTGCTAATGGATTGCTTTGGTCTCCTAGTTTCTACATTAATTCTCACTAAGTACACATAAACTCAATTTCTCTCTTTTTCTCTCCCGTAACTCCCCAATAGAAAGTAAGCGATGAAAAGAAATGAATAACTGGCGCAGTCGAAACTACAGGATGCCCCTAATATGCGACTCTGTTAGAGTTGGAATTTGGCAATCGCTTTCGGACACTACAGGCGTTTATACAGACCCCACTCTTGCTGTCCCCTCTCCCCAACAAACCCTTCGTTCTCACTCCATTTGCAAGCAAACTCAAAATCAATTACCGTGGGGTGTAAGCAGTCACTCATGCTCTCATATCCGTCCTAGATTAAATCATACTTCAGAACTGGAAGAACGCTAAGATACAAAATGCCGCCAATCATGCAATTTTTGCTGTAACGGAAAAGTAGCGGATTAGTATGCGTCGGGAGTTTTTCAACTGTCTGGTAAAGAGGAGATGGGCCAACAAGGTGTTCAATAACGATAAGAAGTGGCTGATGTACGACAACACCCACATGAGACGGGATCGATTGCTTGCAGGAGAGATCTCATAACCCGTCCCAAAGAAAAAAAATCCACAGAAATCATTAAATGTTAATTTTCTTCACCTCCATTTTCGGCTCTATATACTGGGAGATCCTTAACTAGGGCCCCAACACCATCAATGACCTCTTATCTACCCAACTGCAAGGGGTCGTCATCAGAGTTCCTGTTGGACTCCTAAGCTAGGAAGAAAATCAAATTATGATTGGCTTGAAAATACCCCATTTTTAGAAATTCATTTTTAAAAAGTTGGTCGATCTGAGGTGAGAGTGGCTAATTATGCCGTTATAAAATATCAATACCAGTCTATGCAACTATGGCTACTTTGAAATCTTTGCGAGCATCTACTCTGAGAAATAGTTCTCTAATAGGACCGATCTCGACGCTGACTCTCAATTTTGGATTGACTCCAGAACCAGTCTTTCTAAACTGAGAGTATCATGGTCCTGCGCGACCGATAGGAGGAGGTCACTAGTATAAACAGCGACTACTTCAATCACTGACCGCTGACACCTCTTCAAATTATAACGAAACATTTCATTATTGAGATTTGGCGACATTAGTTATGGGACACCCGAATATATTCGTATCAATATTAACGAGGAAAGATAGAAAAGAAGAAGTTCGACTTACCCTCGCACTTGCTTCTCCCCCTCCTCCTCCTCCCCCTCCTCCTCCTCCTTCTCCATCATCAGTAGTCGTTGTTGGATCAATACCGAATATCTTCATTCGAATTCGTCTTGATTCGAGTGGAGAAACAGAGAAGATATCGTCGCTCTTCTTAAATGCTCCTATTATTGATTATATTCCATCCACTTCCGAGTATGATAACGGAATGGACCATGGAAGTAACTAATCTGTTCAATAATATTAAATTCCTCAAACATTGCCCAAAACGCAGAACCCGATCATGATAAATATTCCACTTACCCTCAATTTCACTTCTCCCTCTTCTTTCTCCTTTTCATTCCCTTCTTCTTCTCCTTCTTCCTTCTCTTCTCTCAACACTTCGATCATCGACGGACCACCCGCAACCTGCAAGCCAATTTTATTTCTGTATTTTGTTAAATTCATTTTCCCACCTTCAGATGAACCTAGTGAGAGAATGTATATGGCGAACTGATCATCCCTCTAATCATCTTTCATAACTCACAATCATACCTTTGGTTGTTGCACTGCCAATCTCACATTCTTTATGGCCATGGTCTTGCTCGAATTGAGTACGGTGAGTATGTGGTCGAATCTGGGAATGGAAAGGAATTAAGGACATTAACTTAGTCCTCCGCTGGTACAGATTGCGCATTGCAGATGTGTGAAATATGATTATGTATGTTGAAGTATCATCTTCAATATAACGTACGTCTGTCCACTGTACACTCTCAATTCTGCCACGCTCTCATCATTTTCACTCGTGTCAGTGATGGGCGCACGTGGAAGAGTCGTGTCGAATCTGAAGAAAGGGAGTGAATCAGAAGTCGACAACGGCGCGATACAGTAACTCTGCGCAAATTTCACGGGTGGAAAGTTCAAAACTGAATTCCCCGATTTAGGAAACAATTTCACACCACCCAGGATTTTTTTCAAGTTTCCAGCTCCACTGGGAGCCGAGATACTCAATTTCGGAAATTCAAATATTTACTTTCCACCAGTGAAATTTTCGCAGCATAACCGTGGATCAACAATCATAGTAATCAACTGACGTCATAAGGGGAAGCGCAGGCAGGATCTGGATTTGTAGAGGCGTCTTGCTGCCTCCTCCACTCACTGTAATTGGCAGTATTCAGAAGCAACGGGGGAATACACATGTAATTGTAGGTGTTGGAGAGAGTGACGAGAGAATGGGATTGAGAGGCATCGCCAACGAACGAAATATATTTGTAAGTAAGAATATATATTTCTCACCTTCACTTTGTAGTCTACACACATTTCTCACGCCGAAAACAGTGCACGAATAGCCGGATATCGTGAGCATTCCGGCACTTCTGCAATGTAGATTTGTATAGAAAATGCCGTACTTTTTTCGGCACAATACTTTACTAGCAGAAGGACTGCCGTACCTCGGTATTCCAATCAGTTTGATTCGTGCGGGCGCGGCGCCCTCAGTCGCTGGCGGGAGAGTCATTCGGACGGGGACGGACTCAAAGGGAACTCCATCGGTGATGAGAAGAACATCTTCCACCACCAATTCAGTTGGCCTGCAAATGACAATAAACATTTTGAATCATGAAAAATCATAGGCTTTAGTCGCCCAATAAATAAGTTATGAATACTACTTATATGCTGGATACTGAGTGTTAAGCAATTAGCAATATGCTAATTAAATAAATGAAATAAAGATTTTTTTAAATTATTTTTACCTGCAATTGTACACGAGGACGGAAATGGAGCACGCGCAATCAACCACCCATGCTTGTGTCGCGTCTTAAATTAAGTATAAATATTAAAATAAATAATAAATTATTCCTAATTAGTCATATTTAATTCGATGACGACCAAATTCTCACCATCATTCTTATTCTGGAAGGGTGAGTAGATGAATATTGAGGGACCATCGGAAGAGGCAGGAATGACACGAGGAGCCAAGTGAGAAGGGAGAGGACAAAGAATTGCATCACTGCAATTACATACAATTACTAATTAGGCTGTAATTATGGAAATCGCATGATGCAGTTTCTTCATGAAAATATCAAAATCCACTCTTTAGCTTTCAATGTAGCAGGGTATGCTTATAATATGTCTTTTCATTTTAGTGCAAAACTTTGAAGAATTCAAAGATGGATGTGTGTATCAACGTACGATATCATTGGGAATCTTGTCATTTGAACGGGTGGCAGTATTATTCCTCCGCATTCGAGTGAGAGATGTTGACCAAGATGATGGAGAGAAGAGGAAGAAGAGAGGGATAAACTGAAAGAACACATTAAGATACACACAAAAATGGCACAATCATGGTATCTGAAAGTACTCCTCTGGAAATGAGATGAAAGATCTAATGAAATGATCCATACAATTGTCCAGTTGAAATCTGTGTGTCTGACCTCGCTGCCCTCTGTCTCACTAGCATCTCCAGATCTCCGAATAGTCGTCCCACCATCGACGCGTCCATGTGATCGTAGTACACCTACAGATTATTGGATAAGCATCGTAATCAGATTACGGTAATGCGGATCATAGGTCAAATGGGGTTTTCGCAAGATCGCAATTAGTATAGGGCGGGGGATGTAGACAGAGGCCTTCATATGTCTGTCCTGCACTCTCTCGCTACGTTAATCCGGTTTATATGCAAAGTGCAGAAGTGCCTATCTTCGCACGCGAAGACCTATTTGACCCATGATGCGGATAGATACGATAGTATACCGTAACCAGGAGAGAGTGATTACCTGTAGTAGATAGCAGCAGTGTCGGATGGCCGCTTCGTGGTAGTGAGCACGCATCGCCGATGTGAATACCTCAATAGAGTTGAATACTTTTGGTTAAGAACAGGACATCATCAAGTCATCAACGAATATTTGTAGCGAGAACAAATTAAACAAAACATACGATTTGCATAATTGTAATCATACACTTTATTGATTGATCGTGCTATGGCATACCTCATGCAATGCCTTTATCTGCAGCTGGACGGGCCCGCCAGCTACAGCTTCACTGCAGAAGAGACCGGAGGAGGGATCGGGTCGCTCAGTGATACCGTATCTGAGAAGAAAGACAAATAAAAACTCATGCACAATAAGCGCCTATCTCCGACTAATACATTGCAACAAGATAGGAACATAATGACCAAAGGAAATGGCAAAATTCCAAAAAAAAATGCATATTCGACTGCCTCATTTTTCTCCTATCACCATTCTTTCAGTAATCCCCTAATTGAATTTGTGACTGAGGCTAACTCGAATAGTATTCTCCCTTCTCTCACCCCGTGAGTGTCTTGTAGAGTGTTGGATAGACAGCTCTATAATCACTGGGCGTCCTCTGATTCGCTTCTTCGATATGTAGTCGAAAGAGAACTCCGAGACGAGAGAAGAAAGCGTGCTTACGACGAAATCCCATCTGGAAGAAGGTAAGAGTGTACAGAATAGAGTACAGTCCTGGTTGTTTCCCCAATGAAAACTTTCCGGCCCGGCCGGGCCCAAGTGGACCCACGCAATTTGTGGCGCGAATAGAGATAAATTCGAGACAAACTCTGTGCAGTCAACGAATTCAGGTCATTCGTCATCGGTAAGTGTCAACAGAAATCTAAATAACTATTTTTTAGTAATTTTAAATTCATTTGAAAATTTCGTTCTATGAAAAATCAGTTCGTGGTAAATGCAAAAGTCCAAGAGATGCTGTAATATTTTGCGTCAATCTCTATCGAAAGTCATTTCCTTGCAATCATTTCTTTCAACGAAATGAAACGTAATAAAGCAAATAATTTAATTTTCAATCAATAACATTCGATGACCAATGACTTGAGCGCGTTGACTGCACAGAGTTTGTCTCGAATTTATCTCTATTCGCGCCACAAATTGCGTGGGTCCACTTGGGCCCGTCCGGGCCCGGCCGGGCCGGAAAGTTTTCATTGGGGAAACAACCAGGACTGTACAATGTTCATCATTCGATTAGCCGGATATGAGAAATACGAAGGTTATTCCGAAAAAAAACACCGAAATAAATAATTTTATATAGCTGAAGATCTCTAGATAGCATTGTCAACAAATATTCAGGGAAAGCTTATTAAATAAATTACCGCTTTGTAGAGCAGTGCTGCATGGGCACAGATTATCGCCTTTGTGTGGTGATCGAATCTGCAATTCGACTATTCTCACCCAAACATCGACATACAACATAGAAATCAATAAACTGGTACAGTAGGCGGTCTCACCTCGTAAACGAGTCGTCCAGATACTTGCCCACCTTCTCACGGTGTAATTGCTGCAAGATCAACCAATAAATCCTCCCGCTCAATCGATAACTTGCGGTTACCGTACCTCCATTGCGATGAAATCCTTCTCCATTCTACACGATTCGACTGCGACCATCATACACTCGTATTCGGCCAGAGCAGCGAATGAGAATCTGAATAGAAAAATATTCAAACTATTATCAATTCAAAAGTTAGAAAAACTACAAGTGACAGTAGAATCTCAGTCGACGCAAACTTTCCATCACATAAGAAGGAAAGTTTGCGTCGACTGAGATTCTCCGAGATTTCGTTTACATTTATGAGGCAGGTGAACTTTTCATCTGCGATATTTCGTGACAAACATCACTCACTTCGTGTAATTCTCAAGTGCCATTTCAATCTTCTCCAAAATCTCTTCTGCATCCGCGTCGCCTCTGAAGGCAAATATGACAATTAATTAACGTCATAAAATATAATTTATCATCATCACATCTTTCCTATTAGACATACCCAACAAAAAGAATATTTCCATACCCCACACCCCCAACTCAATCATGCATCTTCACCCTGGGACTCAACCTCACAGTATCATACTGTATTCTCAATATCGATCTGTCGTTTTCCCGTTGGGATGGATGAGTACAGTACCTGTCCTTCCTAAGTGCAGCCCATGGCATCTTACTCCTCCTTCCACTCGTGCCTCCTCCTGCCTTCTCTCCCTCTGGTGGACCACTACTGTGATTGGAGAGAGGCAGTCTCGCCCCGCCGTCCGATCGATATCGATGATGGCCGAGGTAGGAAGAAGAGGATGATGGCGGACTCAACAATTAAATCATATCCAACAGAAGAGGGATTAACTTCAGACAGAACTCAACCACGCTTTCTCAGGTATAGCTAAAATAGGGGTGCCAAACATCGAAGACCTCTCCCCATTCACAGCCAAATGATCAATGCAGGATTCAGCAGAAGTAGAAAAACGTAAAAGTTTACACGTTATCCGAGCACGGACAAAACTAACGAAAGTCAAGAAATTTGGAAGCGAATGGAATAGGGTAGAAGTTGTGAGTAATGCAATACTCACTTGAGATGGTTATTGTCATCATTGGCCACTTCTCCATTCTCCTTCCCTCTCATTTCTCCCGATGCTTGTCGAATTTGATCAGGAGTCATTGATGAGACTCGATGTAGACCTCATAATTGACATTTTCATTCAATTTCACATATCTGATCACGGGGGATATATTTCTACGTCCTTCACCTATTGATATTCCAAGCCATTTGTGTAAAGGAAAGAGATGGACAGTATCTAAAGTATCCCATGTCTTACAGTATTCCCTCTCCTCCCTCTCCACTCACCATTCATTGTCGGTACATCGATGAGTGCTGCGAGTGGATCCCAATGTCGCAGTAACAACGCAGCCACCGCCCAACCCTCGTATGCTCCTGATATTTAACATACACTATCATCATCCTCATCATGCCTCTACAGTAGCCCCTCAGCAACCGATTCAATACGTTCCATATGTTGTGTCTACCGTACCATCTCAACTCACCAGCCAGCCATAGATGATCATTGGCAAGTTTCAGTTGTTCAATGGCAGCAGAGTATCCCTCGAGTGCTTCTCTCGGTAGTCCTCCCAATAGAGACAAATCTGCTGTTTGCTTCTTCAAACGACCAGTGATCTTACGCCTGCAATTTATACATTTTCTTCATTATGGTTGTGTTTCAAATGAAATACTTTGACGAATTGAAGATCCGTCTCACTTGTATGTCTTGCTTTCTCTATTCTCCACTCCAATCCTAAATCTCTCCTCTTCAGGAAGCAGCGGACACGCGACGTTCCCTTCTCCAGCCTCACAATAAATATAATTGTCTCAAGGGAACGGTCCATTTGGAAGATGCCTCTCTTGGAAGCATGGAATACACTGACAAATAGTAGAAACTCTTACCTTTCCAGCGGACATATTTCCCTCCACTCGTCTACTCTCGATCACAGTGTACACTGCTCGCACCAATTCTGCAATCTTCCCAAATTTCGTCCACAAATTATATATCTTTATCGCAGCATTTGCATGCGCGAGCAAACCAGAAATCTGGTAGGAATACAATGTAATACTGAGAGTAGAAAATAGAAGCGGAAGATGATGAATTATAATGTGTGTGGAGGGGGGGGGGGGTGATTCATGCTGAAGATTAGGAAGATAAAAAGCGATGTAATGATGCACCGATCCACCGTTACATGCTCTAGTCAACTACGGTACACCCTTATAACGTATCACTCTCACCTCTCACTCCATGTTCCAATTCACTCGATTCATCGAGGGCGGGAAATACGAGAGTTTCCCGAGAGGAGAACACTTTCCGAGAAGCGTCATCGTCGTATCCAATGAGTACGCAACGAGAATCTACCACGGTTGACGAGTGCTCAGCCTGGAACGGTTAAGGATTACTCCATAGTTTCTTGACCGCTTTAATGCTTGTTGCGGTATATGCTACATAATATTTTGGATATGTACAAGGAGGCTTCTCGTTTCGCACCTTGAGTGTTTTGTACTGTGCATGAATCTCTTCCAATTGCTCTACAGCCGCATCTCCAGTGAGAAGAGGGAGACGACGAGGGGGAGTGGAATGAACGACTGAAGAACGGTGGAATCAAGGGGAATAAATCAATGTATCGGAATAAATCAATCGATAATGAGTTGTACCATTGGATGATGATTGAGTGGTTCTTTCCTCGCTGATCGATCTTCTTCCTCCTCCTCCATCAACAGCTGATGAACACGCAACTCCCACCACTGCCAACACTTTACGATGCAACTGCAATTATCAAAATAACTATACTTTAAAATAAATAATAACAATAAAAATATAAAATTAAAATAGCTCTGGATCCAGAATAAGTGTGCACGTTTCTTGTGCATATTTTGTTCCAAAATAAATAGTGACGAACCTGCAACTCGCCAAACTTGGTCAACTCGGGGTTCACTGATGACACGAAATTGGCTTGTAACACTCGGCGCGGATTGTCGCTCACTGTAAATAACTACTTTGTTTTAAAATAAATTTTCGGGAAAAATCCAGCAGATTCCTAGTTTCGATGATAGCCCCAAGTAGCACATCGGGAAACCAATTTTGTATTCTTTTCAAAACCAAAGAACTATCATGCCAATATGGATATAATAGATGTAACTAACCAAGCAATGCCCTCTGTCTGCCCAGTCTCTCCAATATTCGATTGAATGCGGGTGTTTGTCTCTGTCCGAGTGGTCGCACGAGTACCGTAACCTTCGCCCGTTCATCGGCCGATGGCAACAATGCGGTCTCCATCCCACACGGATGGACGGACGGCGATCGAGAACTGAACCAGTCAAATAGGATGAAAAGAGGTTACTTCCGTACACCATACAGACAGATTTGTAAGAAGAGTTTACTACGCTCTTGTTTTTAAAATGAACTTTTGGTGATCATTACAAACTTTTGGTGACTTTTGGTGGTGGTTGATCAAACCAATGAACGGATATATAAAAATATATAACTATCCCATATTTCCAAAAATCAAATTGAAAGGTAACAAAGTCGATATCAACGACTTGTAACATCTCTCTTTCCAGTCTCAAAGGAAAAAAAAGATTTATTCAACGAATCGATTCAACTATTTGAATTGAGTGAAGACGACAAGAAAATGTACGTTTGATGGAAAGCTTGCACGGGGGCAATAACATGAGATGTTCGGGAGAGAGGCCATTTGAGCGAAAGCTATGCTTGACTAACTGAATTGAGGAGAACATTTGATAAATGTTATGATTGTGAGGAAATTTGGATAGAGTACTGGGTCATGACTACGTAACGTAAACTGTAAACATTGAACAGCGATGAGCTACACAGAAGAACCGTCGGCGATATGCCCTAACTGACACAATACTACATGATTATTAGTGGCGAGGTAAATCTTCGAAACAGGGTAAGGGGGAAACGATTGTACACAAAGTAAATCAATATTGTCAATTGTGAAAGATCCTGAGAGGTAGTGGCAGATCGAACCATGATTGAGCAACGGAACAACAAAAACAATATCGACAAGATGACGAAGACAAGGAAAAGGTACACACATACAAGGACATATGGGAGGTATTTTCTACACAGAGATCAAAGATCAATCTTTTAATTTTAAAATTTCACGGTGCTCCTCTTCTGATTGGGACGAGATCTCCACAGTCATCGGAGGAGAGCGAAGACGAACTCCATGATCTACAATTATGTAATTATTAATACACTAATTCGACACTTCTTCCCTTTCCCGCACCAAACAATTCATCTGGGTGAATGAGGGGTGACTGCTAGAATCACACAGTGAGATGGTTCACACCCAGGGTTGATTGGTTCGGTAAAGGGAAGAAGTGCCCGCTAATTTGAGATATTGAATTTTGACACTTTTCGACTCACACCCTCAAAATTATTCGAGAGTCCACTTTTGATTCAATTCCCTCATTACCCTCCCCCCCTTCTACCTTGGTGGGAAAGCAGCGAGTGTGGGTGGTTGGACACTCCTCTGTCTCTGTCTGCTTCTCCTTCCTCCTCCATTTATTCCTTCGTCCGATCGAAGATGTTCGTATCGTTGACGACGTCGAGTTGCACGACGAGAAAGAAGGAGGGAACTGACGAGGAGGAACACAATCGATCAGATAAAGAATATGAAAGAACGCAACTTCAAAGGGGGGAAACTAGATAGACTTTAGTACACGTCTCCTTTTCATTCAGATATCTTAGCTATCTATCGGTTCTCTCGAAGACACTTCAATATGGTCTCACTCATACCGTTTGCTCTTGTGTTTCTTCGTCGCCAGAACGAGAAGACCGAAGGAAGCAATGAGAACGACGAGAAAAGAGAGCATCGTCATTGTAGACCATGCTGAAGAAGAAAGGGATACTGTAGCAGGAGGGATACGGTATTCAGCCAAATATATCATCAAACCGTAGGAACTCTTATCGATTCGAATAATAGCAGGATAATGTATTCGATAGGAGGGATACTATATTCAGTCAAAGATCTCATCTTACAGTATATCTTGTCTATTCGAACAATGGTAGGCTACTGTATTCTACGGGGGTGTACTGTAGTACTCACAGCAGTCCTCGATTCGTCCTCCACTTCTCAGCATCGACAGTGGAGAGGGAAGCCAACCCGATTCACACACACATTTCTTCGTGTAGGCATCACAGAGACCGTGGCCGGAACAGGAGAGTTGACACACTGCAGTTACTTGGTCATGAACGATTTTTTTTAAATCATTTCAATCGTGGTAAAAAAAATCACCACCAATGCTTCGACTCTAAGACGAAGTGGCTTCTGATCAAGAAGCGATATTGATGCAAAAATGTGCCTAATTGAGAGAAGATGCTTATAACTGACTGAATGGTTGAATCTTCTCAATCTTCATTTCATTCTTCGTAGTCAATCTCGCTCTCAATATTCCAATTGCATCTCTCACTCGAACGAGAGATACGAATCCACCCCATCCATCTTGTTCCTCCACGTGGAAGACGACGCGCCATCTGAGAGATCAGAGAGGAGTACTGTAGGATTGAGGAAGGATACTGTACATTTGCTGGTTTTCTCATGAAAACAGTGAAAGTATTATCGCACGCTATCACAAGCACATCATTTTCCGTAGATCAGATGATACACACATCAACAATTAGAAAACGAATGGCAACTACTCGATTACCTTCCATCGATGGGAAGTCTCTCAAATACATGGATAATCACGACAACTCTTGTCTTCTCTGGCGTCAAACTGGCTGCAGTCAACACTGAAATACATCCGAATTATTTTCCAAGACCATTTTACACCCATATACTAGTTCTTTGTGTGTACTTATCACCAACTAGAGTAATGCGACGTTAAAACTCATCGAAAAGTCCCGAGGTATCTCAATTGCCTGTTAAAAAATCAACGACGAAAACCGCGATCGAGATAAAAATTTGAATTCCAGCACATTTCGTTTTCGCTAACATCTCGGCTACCGATGAAGTTATACATCCCAAATTTTGACTGTAGCTGCAAACGAAGCATTAAATCCTACTCTCCCAATTTAAAATGTCCAACGTCAATGGGAGCCGAGATCTTAACGAAAAACGAAAAAAAATGCTGGAATTCAAATCTTTATCTCGAACGCTGTTTTAGTCGGATTTTTTTAAAAGGCAAGTGAGATTCTTAGGGCCTTTTCGGCGATTTTTAACGCACATGATCAGATTTCGCAAAATAAAGGAAAAAGGTAAAATACGACAACAACATGTAATTGTGTATACCTCCGGACAGCTTCTCCACAATGATTTCCCTCTCGCTCCGAGTCCATCTCTCGAATAGTGAAGGATTGATCAGAATCTCCAGAGCCTCAGCGTCCGTTTCATCTGTAATTGCGTTCCCTATGAGCAGGTCAAAGTGTTTTTATCTCGATTTGCAATTCATCTTTATGTTCTACCGTATCGACAAAAAATGACTATGGATCATCATTAAATATTAGGCAGTAAATCTCACCGTGTTCTATGTTCACTCTCACTGTCTGTACACTAGATACATTTGTGGATCGGCAGGTTGTCTTGAGAGAGAAGAGAAGAGAGGAAGAAGAGGACGAGGAAGAGGAAGAGGAACCACTCTCATCTGAGTGTTCAATCGAGGACTGCAAATGGGGAGATCATTCAGACTTATTCTGGAATCACTAAAGAGTGTTCAGTGAAGAAGAGAACCCCATTTTGATGTTTTTTAAGTTCAAATATTAGAATTTGCAACCACAAAGGAAATGAGCGGAGCATCAATTCATTCCATCATCACTACTCACCCCCTCATCCAAGGGGAAGCCAGCCACAACGACAGCCCGCGTGCGCCACGTGTCGCCGATGAACATCTGATAATTACAGGGTATTTTGCTGTAGAAAGAGGAAACATTCTCTACCATATTCAACATCAACATTCCCACATTTGCGATTTGCTAGAGCAGGCCATAGCTATGTTTACCTTACTGCCTTTGTATGATCGGTAGACTTTTTTTACATCGACTTTGAACCATTATGAATGGCTTACCATACTGGCGGGTGCTTCTTTCGGCATGCACCACTCAAATATGACATCGTGCTCGTCTCCATTGCATATTGCTGTTGTGGACGATGGCTGGAATCAAAGAGAAATTAAATAAATAATAACAGATCTCCCTTACCTTCAATACTGCATTCTTCTGTCTCACTGATATTGTCACTACCGACTCTTTAGTATCCAATGACGGAGAAGATGACGTCGATTGTATGGCACAACACTGCAAATCAATAACTGTTCAACACATTCGCACTCTCAACGTTCTCTGCTAGTATATGAAGTAGAGATCATAGACAAACGGCTATGTACCAAAAAAATTCAAGATGCCGTCTGATTTTGCGATTCGAAAATATGGGTTGATTTTTTTTGTAATTTTCAAACCTTGCGATGAGGAAATGTTGTCTTTTTTATATGTCTATATTAGACATACGCAAATGTGCATCGCTAATATAACGTCGTAGTATCGTTAGAATGGAGCTATCAATGCCCAAATGTGGCATCTCACTCACTACTCACCTCATATTCTCCCTTGTATGCATTCGATCCCAGCTTCGCCTTTACCGTAGTATCAGCGATCACAGTGATAGCCACTATTGCTGTTGTTATCGATAAGGGAAATGGAAGACACATCACGATATGTGCATTCGAGTATCTGATAGAGAGAATAATGAACACGATAACTATTAACAAAATAACAGCGAAACAGAGGTCAAAAAGTAAAGTAGCATGGAAAACTCGTCGGGCAGGTTTTTGATTTTTTGAGGGTCTACCGGGCAGGTTTCTAAACTATTGGGATGTTTTCGGAGACTCTGTCGGGCAGGTTTCGTTTTTAGGGGTCTAATTGATCAGGCATTTATTTTTCGCGCCCGCCTTCGGCGGGCACGTTTAGTCCATTTCTACCAACTTTTTGACCTATGCAGCGAAAAGAAAGAGCGAGATACAAAAGGACCAAATAACCAGATAACTCAGAAATGGAATCGCTGTTTTCGACCTCTCAGACTATCATAACCTCTTCTTTATCAGATCTCACTGATAACTATAACTAGACTAAATGCTCTCACTATATGCCTGCTCTCTTCTCTCTCTCTCTCTCGCTATGACTTACCTCACCCAATACCAACAGCTGACGTATTGTTAGTCACGTCAACTAGTTACAGTAAATATAAACAGAACGATGAAAACGGAAGATGGAATCAAAGCAGGTATTCAATACGGCCTCCAACCGCTGATCACAACATCTTTCAAAATGGTAATAGTGAAAATATACTTTACTCGCAGTTCCAAACAACAAACAGGGATATAAATCAACAACAACAATGAAAATTGGGGCAACTTGTGATCAGTGAACATCAAAAGAACTAGATATTGATATATTTCTAAGATAAAACATGGACTATTTCTCCCCTTCTCAATCCGTATCCGAATCATCAGAATCCATCGATCGAATTTCTCCTTTCTCCTTCTCCTCTGGTTGAATTTGAGTCCATTTACGCACTTTGAGATGCACCTGCAAATAGGGATGAAGTGTAGATGGAGATTGGAATTCAAACGAATCTGGGCATATCGAAACAGATGAAATTGAGTACTCTCTACATTACAATATATTGAAAGGGAGGAATAAAATCAATGAGTGATAATCGAACGGAATCCGAGCATACCGTATGAATCAAGAAGTCAGGTTTAACTGGATTCTTGCTGCTAATCGTCCTTCTCGCAGCGTCCGTACACTCCAACTCGGCGAATGTACCCGTAAGAGAAGTCTGAAGAATATTGCCATTATTTTACCCCCCCCCCCAGTATTCTTCCGAATGTCCATTATTGTCCTACGATAAATGATCAGTTCACATTGCTGTTATGATATTTTGTAGAAGGGAAACAGTTGTGCTAGAGTTCATGTAATTTTTTATTATTTTGAACGTACCATGGCACTAATGAAACTGGCGGCCTCGAGTATGGTATCGTGAGTGGTTGAATCACTGAGGAATTGAGTGGAATGAGAGTCGAAGAGTAGAGCAACCAGAGATAGGATCTATAAGAGGAACTGATTAATGTGAGCAGACGGTCGAAGATACGATATTCAATGAACATGACGAATTATACGATGAATCAATCATAAAATCAAGCTTCGACAATAAATGTAAATGTAGTGAGATAATTAATAACATGATAATTAGAAGAGTATTCTCTACCTTTCCATGTATATTTCTCTCTTCATCGTCCTTGTACATCTCCATCAGACATCCAATCAACGTCGCTGCTTCACTCGGAGAAAGAAGATCACTCGCAGCTGCAATCAACAATTTACTTTTAATAATTAATCAGCATTTCAAATCCATATATCAACACAAGTCGTTTGTCAAAGCGTAAACGGTAAGAGGGCGGTAAGGGACCTCGCTAATTAACTTAGTATACGAGTAACTATGTCAATATATAGTACTGCAGTGGTTTATGTGTCAGAAAGTGTTAAGAATGACTGTTCGAATATTGGCCAGAAATGGAGAAAACTAGTATTAAATATTTAAAAAAAATACCAGCTGCAGTCTGCTTATCCTCGAACGGCAGCTCCAGCAACGTTTTGAGGAAGGTTTTCATCGAGGTTTCGTCGCTTCTGCAAAATATAAAACTTTTAACACAACGTTTAATTATCTTTAATTAATCAATAGAATCGTACCCGGCTGCCTTCTTGAGAGCTCGGACGAAAGTCTTCTCGGGAAGTGCATGACGATTCGAGATTATGAGTTCGCTCACGAGAGAATCGAAGGATGACGACTCACACAGAAGATGAACCTCGTCCGTCATTCTTAATATAATTTATTTATATATTTTAATTACAGTTGAAAGCGATCAAGTGGAATGATAAGCTAAATTGCATGTTAATTGGGAGATAAAATTACTTGTATCCAAAGACGTCGCACTCCAACAGGAATTTGAGCACATTTTGCATGTCCTTGTCGCCAGTGTTGATTCTATTCTGAAACATTATCCATTTTATATTAGTTAAGATCACACTAAGATATCAACCTTGAGAACTGCGAGAAGTTTTGTTTGCTCGGTAACAGTGAGGAGAGAAGAGAGCTCAGACTTAGCAGAGGAAATAATCGCCTTCTTCATCTTCTTCCATTTAATATCCGATTGCTGAGGATAAGATGATAATCAATGTGATATATATTACTAATATTAAAGTTATCAATAATGCTTTGAAGGTCTAAAGTATAGCTCTCTTTGAATTAAAAGGAAAGTTATAAAACTTACAGGATCATCGATCACATCACGCAGTATTTGCACGGTTTTGAGAGATTCGTGCACCTTGCCCTGTTGAGAATTATTTAAGTAACACTCAATCATTATCTATTTCCATGAGATTCGAATCGTCACATTTGTTCTACTATGCATTAATTGAAAAAGATTACAAATAAATGGAAAAATTTTCCTTAGGCAGTATTTAAACTCACGTCTTTAGTTTTCGATTCGGTTTCATCGAACGATGAAACTATTCTCGGAACGATAGGCGTATGCTTATCGTGCTGCTGAACCAATGATTTCAGCACTCGGGTACTGAAAGAATAAGCGGATTTTGAAGAACACAGGTAGTGGCAAAATGGGCATATTTTAAAGGATGAAAAATGTACCGGAATGGAATCTTAGCGAGAGTTGTTCCATTCATTACAGATAGCACTTCCTCCTTGCGATCAAATATGGCCTGAAATTAATATTGGAATTGAGGGAAAACTAGAAAGGATAACAATACGATGGCGTGCGCGGCGATTTAAGTATAAAATACCTTGGATGGGAATTCTTCACCGGTCGGCCAGGGGAGTACCTTTGATACGATGACATGATCAGAATCTACTTGACGCAACTCCAGCGAAATTTCGCAAAGCTTTGCTATAATCCGTAAATGATAATATGTTCAAGGGGAAACAACGCACCACTTCGCAGAGCTTTCCGATCGTCTTGAACCATGCCCGTGACATTGAACGTGTCATCGACCAAGCACTGGAATAACTGCTTCATCTGCAAATATAAACAACGATTAGAAAAGTGGAAAATAAGCAATTAAATAACAAAGAAATAAGAAAATTGGAGCAGTTGGTTGAAAAAGAGTGCGAGTAACAACGAGAGGTTTTATGAAATGTCGCAGAAAAGGTACGGTGGAAACACCGAAAAGATTTGCGCATGGACTAACTTTAAAACCTTTATTTATTTATCTTTTTTTCTATTTTTATAAATGTATTATATTATATATTTCACATTGGATGGAATATTTGATGCATTTATAAATACGTCTTTAATTTTTCTCTTTGTCACTTTTTTTCAGCTAATCTCTTTTATTTACATTTCCACTTGAATTAGCATCTGCAGGTAATCAAATGCGACAGTCTCGATGTCTCCCTCGTCCATTCTTCATTCACTTCTACACTTTTCGCCCGCCTCAACTGGTCTCTCCCCTCCCCCCTCTTACTGACTCTGATACTAACCCTACCCTCTGACCCCTCCCTCACCATGTACCGCTCCGCCAACTTCCTCATCTCTAAGAATCTCAACAAGGTACGGTACTTTGAATTCGCCGATTTGGATAAGGTTCACTCCAGCCGAGTAGTGTACATTTGATCATTTTACCGTATCCTATTGAAGGCAGAGAAGATGCCGAACTTCAACCAATGGAGAGTCGCCGAATCAGACAGATCCGTGGAGGGACCTCTCCTACTCTACATCAGATCGAAGGTATACGGTAGACGACATCGATTACTGTACTATACGTGTTTTTCCAGGGATACTTCTTCGACCGTATCTGCCAACCTGCCATTCGGTACTGCGTGCTGACCAAGAGAGGATTTCTTCTGATCTACACGAAGAGTGAGAAAGGTGAGAATCAATCGATATCGTAGCATCGGAGTACTGTATTTTCGTTGCAGGATTCGTGGTCGACATTCGGTCAGCCTTCGAGGTCAAATCGATCAGCGACCGGATCAACGTACAGAAGAGGGAAATCGTAAGTATTTGCATCAATAAACGACATCAAATCGTTGGAAAAGGCTTGGAACATCCATCGAGTTGGTGTTGTTCTAAAGAAAGTGGAAACGATCGAACTTTGATCTTTGAGCGTCGCTGCCGAATCAAGATCCGATACACTTTTGGTACTATCAACATCATTCTGGCGGCTGGAAAGATCGAATTGTGGAGGGATCTACTCCTGGACGCTGCGGGACCCGCGAAGATTGTGGCCGAACCAAGTACGGTAGTCTGGATACTGTAACGAGTATTGGTTGTCGTGAGTACGGTAGTGGAGATAGCTGCGCCAAGTACTACAGCCTGGAAACTGTAACGGGAATGTGATGTCGTAAATACGGTTGTATACGGTATTCCCCGTGAATTCTACACCATTAATACCGTAATCATTTCAGATTACTTCGCTCTTCCTCCCGTCCGTTCAGACCTGCCGCATACTCCACCGCGGGCATCTTCCATGTACGGACCTATGGAAAGCGCCGAGGTATACTGTACTCGAAATACGTGCACGTTTTTTTATCGATTTCCAGGTGTCTCCTTCTCTCGTCGCCCTCAAATCATTCTCCAACAGTTCCGATGAGCAAGTGTCGAAGAAAGACAATTGGGCCAGAGTGAAGACGCCTTTGGAGTGAGTACTGTAGACTTCTGATATCGATTTACAATATCCCCCCTCATTCAGGTCTGATATCTCTGTCGCAACTGCAGTCGACCTCTCCACATGCGACGACGAATACCAGGTGATCCACCCTCAATTATCGATCCGTTGTCAACTACCAATCTGTTACAGTACCTCTCCTCCTCTCGTCTGCCTACTGTAGATGAGGAATTCTCAATCGCTGAGACTTCCACTTCTGGACTGTTCAATCAGTGAGTTGCCGTCTCTACGGTATCCAAATCAGATTCGGCTCGTGATCATTGTATAATTCGTTGAAGACTACAGTAGTGTACTTCCATCATTTAGCAACTCCATTCGCGAGTCGGATATCCCCGTTGGATGGCTAAGACGCCAACTCGAGAACAAGATCATCGCTGCCGAAAAGTACCGTAATCTGGTTACCGTATCTGAATCAATACCGTAATCTGCAGGCGCAAGTCCGTCTACGTTGCACCGCCCGTCATTCCTGCTGTAAAGTCTACATCGACTCCCTCCATTCTGTCTGAGAAAACGATCAAGGCAAGCAAGAAAGTAAAGGTGAGCATTACTGTAGCATCGATGGAGGATTACTGTATATTGATATCGATTGTTTTCAGTTCTCTGAGAAATCGCCCGTGAAGGCCACTGCTCGATCCGTTCCCTCCGACTCGTGCGATAATTCTTACGACACATTCCAGGTAATAAGGAAGTGATTACAGTACTATTATTCTTCCTCGTGGGACCACAATCTTGTCAACCATAATACAATCAATGTAACTTATTTCTTCAGTTCTGGCGTTCTTCAATCTTCGAGAGCGATGTGTGAAGTTGCGGCAAATGGTGCAAGGATCTACTAACCAAATAACCACTAACCAACTGATAAATAAAAATTTTCACTGACCACATTGATAAATCATGGGATCTGGGCAACAGGATGAATGGCATCATACCACGCGGAAATAATACTATATCTATTTGGATGAGATGGCAGGAATATATTCTATCGGGATCCTCAGAATCTACAGATATACACTTCACTTTTCTCGACATCACTAGACAACATTTTTGGCGATTCGCTTTATTTCGCAGATCTAGCTTTCGCAATTAAACAATTCCGAATATGACGAATTATATACAGATATGTGTCGTTCGAGTAAAATCATAAGTCCTCCACTACATACAATGGAAAGATTAGGTAATGGTAAGTGATAATTACATACAATATTGTAAGTTCTAGTAAATAGCATTATGAAAACAGAGAGAGTATAATGGGCAATATAATGGCTGGTGGCTGGGGGTAATCCATTTCAAGCCACTTTCACAAGATCGAGCATATCTCCTATCTCCGGAACAGGTCCCATCCACTTTTGTCGACAGAGAGGACAACTCGCTTCCTCAAATACAGAATTTACAATTTATCGAATTAGCTTCCCAATGCTCATGCCTAGTTCTACCTGTACTACAAAGTAAATGGGTTCAGCATTTTTAGGTGTAGTCGTTTCGCCCACTAGTCCCAAAACTTAATTTTGGATTCAGACCGTATCAATCGATTTTATCCACTGCAGTATGCCCTACTCACTTTTGCCTGATCGTTCTCCTTCGACATACGATACCAGCGATTGGCACACCTTCAAGAAAAACATTTAAGAAATATTAACGAAATATTAATTTTTATTGGAAATTGTAATCTATAATGTGCTGGTTGCTCACTTTCTACAACCAATGAAGTTCGCACAGTACAGGCAGCCCACAGGATCCGTCACCTGACAAGAGCCTCGATTACAGTAATCACTTACAGTATACCACTAATCGAATACCGTAATCCCCCTCTCACCTCATCCTCCGCACACACAGTGCACGCTCCGAACATGTCAGTGCGAATGGCCGTTCCTGCAATATCAATTTATCGATCGTAGTTACAGTACACCTCCTCCTTTCTTCCCTTCGAATCGCAAACTCACTGTTTTCCTTCTCTTCTTTATCTTCTCGCTTTCTCAGTCGCTCCTCTGCTTTCTGGAAAAGGAACTATTTTCCCCCATCATTCACATCAAAAAGACTTCTGACCCAAAGTGTCCATGAAATATTAGCAAGCTACCGTACCCTCTGTGCTTTGTTCTCTCTTTCCTCCATCAGTTCGAATCTGCAAAAAAAAAATGAAACGATGTCAGGATAGCTTTGTGATTACCGCCTGCAATTACTAGAAGACCGGTACTAAATTTCCAAACTAATTAACTAAAAATATATAAATAAACTGACTCTTCGACTTCCTGACTGAATGTCTCATTTTCTTCTCCTTCTCCCATCATCAGATCATTATCTTCCAATCTAGAGTCATCCATCGAATCAGCCTCAGCATAATCATCTTCCTCTCCACTTGACAGAAATACCGTATCATCAGGGTCGTCATTAACGATGAAGTGACTGTAGTGAAACACATTTATTTTGATGGCCGATTTTACAGAGATTTTCGAGAGAACATTGCGGTATATTTATAAGGATAGTTGCGGTATTTCAGATCCAAATGCTCAATGGATTGAACGTTGCGGTAAGATTCGCATAGAAGGTTTCGTGTCAAATTTTAATGATTTATCTCCGAGCGGCGCTCCTTTTTTCACTGGACGTCCATTTTTGAATCAAAGAGTTGGGCTGGAAACCCGCAGCGGTCGGCGGCCCGCAATGGGGTTCCGGGATTTCGGAAAAATCAATAAATCTAATCTAAAAAGTATAGAAAAAATCAGTCACGGATAATCAAAAAAAAAGAAGGTTGAAGCAACGGAGTCAAGGATGGAACGCAGAACCGGGTTTTCTAGAGCCGCGTATTGAGATAACGTAATCCCCGAGAACTTAATCGAGAACTGCTAATATAAATAAATGAATTTTTCTAATTACTCAATAATGTTATTTTTCTAATTACTCAATAATGTTACTCAATAACGTTATTTAGTAGTTGGCGACCCGCCGATTTTTTTTCTCCATATCGAAAACTACGTGTTTGCGCGGTTCGCATAATTTTAAAGTGTGCAATGGCGCTAAAAAGGTCACATTTTAACTTTTACATAAGCGTTTCGGCGGTCCGCATTCTGAAATTTGGCGTAGTTTCCAGCTCATCTCTGTTTTTGATGCTCATCACGAAAAAGTGAAAGAAAGATGAAATCAGCAGCAAATATCGAGTAGATCTATCTATCTATATCTATCTATCAAATATATATTTTTTAAATCTGACTAACACGAGTGAATTGTCTCCGAATTCGTCGTCTTCATCATCTTCACTCTCATCAAATGAATCTTCCGTCTCTTCTCCTTCATCTTCATCATTTGATTCTCCCACCACTTGAATCGACTCGTCCAATTCAGAGTCACTGCAACTTAATCAGTGAATACTATGACACGAATAAACGCAAAAACACCTCCCTACAATTGGCGAGGTGGATGCCATACTTTACCTTATTTACTTTACTTCCTACAAGCTTGATTTGAACCAGATTCAAAACAAATAACATTTATAATGTAAGATACCTCTCGATGATTCTCGCGTGTCCACCCATTCGATACGCATGTCCGGCCCGTGCAACACGGCTGCAATAATAACTGTAATTATTTTAATTCCATTGTTTTCATGCTAATTGTAAACGTTTTGTTTAACTCACATATGTAAATATGTAATATTCCACTTCCCCAATTTTATTTAGCTCGGGCAACACTAAGGTTTATAGATTAATCACACATTTGAACGGAAAAGAAAAATAATACTTTGCTCCCAAACGTATCTAGAGCGCGTTGTCTTTCGCAATCAGTGTTATCAATTTTGATTTTTCAATATTAATCATTAACTTCGTGCTTGCGTTGACTCGATTCTGTGCCTGTCGCAGCTGTGCAGCTTGGGTACCTCCGATGCTGCAACACATTTACAGGTTTAATAAATAATTAATCAACACTCTTTCGGAATTTAAGTATTGCTACGAGCTAATCGATAACTCACATGGGTCCTCTGGTCGGTCGAGCAACATGGACTGAACCCCTCCTTGCTGTATTATTCGCAGCTCCTCTCCTTCCTGAAACATCCAAGATTTTGAGACAATCACTCCCATCGAACAATTCGGTAACCGTCTACACTTATTTAATAATGAGAACAGCAAGAGTTCACGCCTTATCTGTTTCTACATCTATGTGCTTACATCCATAAGTAACAATCAAGGAGTACTAGTAAAATCGTCTGGTACTCGTAAAAGGCATAGAGTGGAAAACAGCGGAATGGAATCGAGGAAATGGTGGTTGGAGGCTGGATTATTGTGTGTATTAGCGATATTTAAGGACCTCTCTGTGCAGCACCTCTGGTTGCAGCAACAGCAGGGGGCGGAGCTCCTCTCGCTCCTCCTCCAGCCAATCGACGACCTCGACCAAGAGGAACCGGCGAGCTGTAATAATAATATATTTCTCTAATGATGTTCTAATCAATTTGAGGTTCAAGAAGTGTCTAGTAAGTGTCGGAGAATACGCCATTACCAGAGATACTTAACACATAGCATAGTCCAAAAAAAGAATAATGAGCAATATTTTACCGGAAACTATTATTACTTTTTTTTGTTCTTTTTACGCGATTTTAATGATCTCTGGGATGATTAGAGTAAGATGAAGTGCGAACTTACGATATCTCCACTTCGCTCTCATCTCCACTCGACGATTGTCTTCTCATCCCTCTTCCTGCTCCGCTGCCACGGCCCGTTCGTGTAGAGCTCATGGCTCAAATAATTTACTCACAACCAGGCCCAATCCGAAACAACAACGATATTTTGAACAGGAGGACTCGCGAGAAGGTTCTACAGGGGAAACACATCTGCAAAAAAATAAGAAAGCGAGATAGCGGCATTGCTCACGAAGCAGCTACCACAGACACCGGCTATTTAGGATGCGTTTAGCGAAAGAGCTGATTAGGGAAATATAAAACCGCAGCGAAATAACGAAATGTGATGAAAGAACGGCATAACTTTGAAAAACCACGTAAGGCGCGCGTTGCGAGTACAGTAACCACACACATGCTTGTCTTATCACGAACTGTTGTTTCATTTCCATTTTTCCAGCATAAATACCGTAATCTAGATTAATCTATGTCCATTCATGTGGAAGTCCTTCTTCTCATCTGGATTATCCCTTTCATCAAAGGTATTTCCAACAACTCAACAAAAACGATAATGGACGATACGCATTTCAAGTTATTTTGATTCTGAGAAAACCAATTTATCACAGCGTACAATGTAAAAACCCGATCGTCAGGGTTGGCAAAGGCAAAATAAATACAACAATCTCCCTGAAGGAATAAATACAAATTAGTATATTATGTCTCGTTCTCGCATCAATAATCTCTTCATCCAAGCTTATTCAAATTCATCTTCTCTGTAATAACTCTGTGACCAGAGTAGATAAACGAGTCTATCAACGAAGCAACTGTGAAGATTCCTCCAATTATCGCACACAGATTGACAAGGAAAGTGGAGGGAGAACTGAAAAATAATAACTGATTTCAATTCCAATCCAATACAACATATTCTTCCGTAAATCATACTGTAGCTCTAATAGATTTCATCTTATTTTGGATGTTTGTTTTCACTGCAGAAACAGATTGAACAAATAGGTCAAAATAAAGATTCCAGAAGACTACAGAAAAGAGTGAACCAGATGTTCCTCCTCCTTCATACATTTCATCACAGATAAAAATCAAACTGACGTTCTTCTCTCTTCGTAGAGTACCATGAGAGGACTGAATTCGTATTGAACGAAGAGTCCAGGCAGTCCCGAGACCCCACCACCAACCATCTGAGAAGGGATCCATTATACCGCCCTATTCGGGAATCGATAATAACTCTACCATTCCTTCCCCTAAAACACGCCAGTGGCTAATAGAGAAACCCTACAAAAAATAGTGCAACTTTACTCGTCGCTCGATGATTCGAGTCGATGATACTGTGGAGAATTCGAAAATGGAGAATTCGAATTTGGATTTGTTCACATTTCTATCGTAAGTCCGATTCTAAAGTAATCAAAATAAGTAATAACCTTTCTGTGAGTAGTAACAGAGAATTGGTGACTGTGTGTACTCTGTTCATCAATCGATCGATATGCAGTGGGAACGACCTTCACGTAGTATTGATACATTATACCACCTGAAAAGATCACTAAAGTATACTGTAGTCGTGTACTATCGGAAGAGGAGCACAACTTTATTCATTTCACCAGATGCTCTGAATTGAGAAAAAAGAGCTAGTGTCGATGCTCAGACTTGTACCTTAAAAGTTAAAAACTAAATAAGTGGAAATATAGTTCTTCTTTCGATATCATTCCGTCAATACCAAATAGTCAATCAATATATTACAAATACCATACCCTTGTGTTCATCATGAGTGGATCCGTCGAGTGGATAGTCCTTGTCGGGCCAATGAGTTCCAAACGACAGATGATCGATTGTATGAGCGCAATCAAATGACGACGGATCGAGTGAATGGAGATCGTGAACTGAAATAAATCTCTGCCTCTCTCCATTTCACATGCTCTCTCGTACATACAGTCCGATGAGAATATGCCTCGCTCATTGATTCATAGTCGTTTAAAAGATTATTACTGAAGGAATAATAGCGAAAAGTGGAGAAAAAAGTGTGACTAATGTTACCATGAGCTCTCAGCGTTCTGAATGGATCTCCCGGTGCAATGTGGAAGTTACCAGCAACCTGAGATAAAGAGTACTGTTCGTAATCAATCCCGATTTTAATGCAATATCAATTGAACGATAACCCGCTATAACCAAAACAATATACCAAGAAATGTTGAATATAGGAGTCGCCTATTAAAGGGCAAAACTTAGTACGTCAATACAAGTCTAAGAGTGCGTCAATATGTACAGTGAAGACTGATCTCACTTTGGAAACATTGACACTTCCATAGATTCGGCATCCTTCATTCTTGTGCTCTCGCAGTAATTTCATCCATTCGTCATTCTGCAGACGAAACATTTACGGCAATCCAATTTTCTTTTTTATTGGGCAATTAAGTAGTTTCCGGGTAACTCATCCGTCGAAATATAAGGGTGTCCCAAAAGTTTTGCGACTTTTGGTTTTTCAAATATTTCATACGAACTACAACCCATACATCCAAACATTCTTCCGCGGTGATATAACAAACCCTTGGCCTATCTAAGAAAATCTTCACCTCGGGTAAAGATGTCATAGTAATGACGCAATATTAGCGAATGCTTAATGTTGCCAATTTTAAAACCCCATTTTCGACAAGTTAAATCTAGATGAATGTGAAAGCGAATAAATATCCAATATTATTGCAATGTAGAGAGTGTGTTTAGTAATAATTTCAACCACAAAACAATGGAATCCGTAAATATACAAAAGAAATAAAAATTTATTTTTCAAAACTCCTGAAGCAGCAGATTCAATATTTTCATAATTTTTAATTATCTAATGCCTTGTTGAATTTTATTCAATATAACATGGCTTATAATTCTTTTTTATTTATTCAAAAATTTACAGATAGATTTTGAGTTCATTTTCTAAAAAAAAATTGAGATTTACGTGGGAAAAAACTTGATAACAACCAAAATGGGAATTTTCAGACCACTCCGAATAGGAAATTCAGAGAAATTATGATTTTCGAGGTCTGAGCTCTGTTCATTAACCGTAATCGCGATAACGGTAGACACAGTCTACAGCTGAAGTAGCAATTTTAAACAGATAATGCGAAGTTGGCCTAATCATAGATCTATATTTATATCCCATCGAGAAAAGCAGCGGGGAGAAAAAATTGGAAAAGGAAAATAGTCGCAAAACTTTTGGGACACCCTTATATTCCCAATCCATTTGAATCGATTTGCAAGAAATTGTACCCCAAACTCCCCCCTCCCTCCATCCGAGGGAAAAAATGAATAGGATGGATTGCAACACTAAAGAAGAGCTCCACAATAATCAGATCAATCGCATGTAAGCGGGGTCAAGAGGGTTGATTTATAATTTAAAAGTTTCGAAGTTCAAAGATAAACAAATAGTAGGAACATGGGAGCGAAACAGTCATACAACCGCACATTGCTACATAATCTATGTATAACCATGGCATAAAAATATACAATAAATAAATTAGATATTTCCCACCTTGCACTGCTCGACTTGCTCCAGATTTACTTGCCACCCCTTCAATTGATACGCTTCTTTCACTTCCTCACACGTATTGCAGCAACTGAAGGATGATCTTTGATCTTTCAAATATCATTTTCGTATCAAGTGTAGATTAATTTAATAATTGTCTGATTTAGTGACCACGATATTTAAATTACACAGTCACTCTGTGTATTTACATTGATGTCTCATTGATCATAGTTAGAATTGAATAATTAAAGTCGCATTGTGACAATTAGAATCACTATCTAGTCAAGTCAAACTGAATTGTTCTCCATATTTTAAGGTAATATTAATGCAAGTAAATTGCTCGGCCGAACAGAAAGTACCTAACAGGTACAAAGTAAAGTACCTCTTTTAGCGTAACACTTTAGCAGTACTTCACTGCTTACTACAGAGGCAAAAGTAAAGCAAGCTAACGGAAGTATCGAAGTTGAAGTAAGGCTATTTTCAGGAAGCAAGTAGACACTACTATAAGAGGCATGCACCTAATCTGACCATAATTTTGCACATCGAAATAGCAATAGATTTTGACAACCAAATTTCAATGAGATCAATGCGGCCACTCACTTTCCATCAGGCAATGCACCATAGCAGCTTCCACACTTGGGAGTCGTTACATCTCCGGTGGATACAGTAGTCTTGTTCTGGTTAACATCTGAATTGAATTGATTCACTAGTATCACCCTACTTGTACCATAATTAAAGTGAGATCAGAAGACTCAGAACACTTTTTTCATCAGGAAATGTTTTTTTCCGAATCATTCAAAGTCAGAGTGATACATTACAGCATGGTTTCTTCAGATGATACAAATGAAACCTGTACCAAAGAACTTCACATCTGTAAGAAAAATTCGATCTTACCTATTTTCAGTGGTACTTCAGTGATGTTTCTTCCATTGGAATCAAGTCGCACTTTGAGAATATCATGTTCGATGTCCACTTGATTGTCACTACTCACATCCATTACATCGATTGTAACCACTGAAAGAAAAATCGATTTTTTTATTACTATTTGAAAAATATCTTTGCCTAATGCTAAAAAATCTCTTTCTTAACTATTCATTTTAAACAGTTATAGTAATTAGAAACTTTGAAAATTCATAACTTTTCTTAAATCGTAAAATGTGTGGTTTTTACAATAAAATAATTATTATAAAATTCGGAAAATATTCTCTTTCAAACAAAAATCACTTCTTTTGGTCCCTTTAAAGTCACGTCATTTACGTATCTCATTAATGCTATAGTAGTAGAGTGGTTAAAGAGATGGGCTGGTATATAGAAGGTGGGGAGTTCGATTCCCCTCCTATACTATCCTATTGCTGAATTTTCTATCGCTTATGCTAGATGGGGCTTTCGGCTGGACGGTAGAATTTAGTACGTATGTCATTTCTCGAGGAAAAAATGAATGGGCGTTTCCCAGTTGTATTCATGCGGATTTCGATTCACGTAAAGTGATCCGACTGGTTAGTGCAGGTAAATCATTGATAAATTGTTCGTTTTGCATGTTCCCCATCATTCAAACTACACACTACAAAACGCACTCACGAGCACAGGGAAGTCGATGGAATACAATGTGGAAGTTGATAGGGACGCGTTCGTCGGAAGCAGTCGAATCAACAAATAATTGTTCCACGACCTCCACATTCAAATACGAAATCGCCTCGGAAATGGCTAGACCGACGATGGCTATTGTGGCCAGAACGGTAACTGAAAGTTGCTTATGATTTATCATCTAGTCGAGAAGATCAATCGCACTATCTCGACGTGTCATAAACCGATTGATCTACCGTACTTCCAAAAGAATATGCCTATACAGAGAAGTAGATCAAGGCAACAAGAGTGTAACTGAAAGGTAAATAATACTCTATCAGAACAGTGAATTCAAATATGGACTCACCTAGACCTCCCGACGCAGTTCTAATGCGGAAGTCTTCGAGTGGCTTGGAATACGCATCGAAATTGCGAAAGCTCGATAAAAATCCCATCCGGGATAAATCGACTCTCTGAAGAAAAAAGGCTAAATCGGCATGTAAATATTACTAAACATGTGTAAAACAAATCCAGCAAAGGGATGGAATGCTGAGTTGTCGGGAAGATAGAGAAAGTGCTCGTACGCTACACGCTACGGATCGAAATATTCCTCCGTTCAAGGGGGTCAGACTTATAACTACTGGATGTTCTTCTGCACACCATTTCCTGCATTTATAAAGAACATACGATTTATCGAACATGCAAAGGCAATTGTATCACAAATGGAATCGAAAAAGATTGAGAGACAAACCAGCTGATGAACAGTTCATACAAAGTATTGAGACTGAATCGATGAAAGTAAGAGTGCACATATAACGTATACATTATTCCGTTCATATTCATGCGAGAACGAGGTAGTAAACGAGTGCGATAGCAATAGCGATGAGAGCGGGAGTGACGAGGGCATCCAACGGACCGTTCTGACTGAAATCAAATATCGATTATAATAATGGTCCGACTACAGTAAATAAACAAAAAAAAGGATTGAATTATTTGTTTGCGGCAGTTATTTGTACAAGAGGATTAAAATTAGACGGTAATCACTGACCCTCTGACTTTGTTGTCCTTGTCCGCGTCGGTATTCCAATTCTGCTGAGGCTTCTTGTCGTATGAGTACAGCTTGCGATCGGCCTGAAAACACCACTTTTTTAAATGGTAATAATATAATTTTGTGTATTTCATTACGAAACTGCATTTGAAAAGTATCACTCCCATAGGAAATCGCCATGATAGCCTACGGACGACGCATATAGATCTCCGATAGCCTTCCTACTAGGAGGTTCCTAGGGTGCAACTTTCATCCTTATCAATGAATACCTCGTTTATTCCCAACTGAGTATACTCTGTAGTCTACTCTAGCATCCTCTTTCGCTCTCTACCCTCGATCACTCACTTAGGCACGCAAACATGAGTACGAGATGGATCGACTTATATCGATCGATCGAGGCAAAACACGACAAGGGGGATTAAAAGACAAACCTCAACAACTTCTCCAACGAGATATTCCTCTTTCATGGCTCTCGCATCAGTAGAATGTCCCACATCCTGCAATTGTTAGGCTTTCATGCAATCACGAGTATGATATGCTCAATTATCAACTACATTTCGGGTCATATTTCACGGAACGGCTATAGATGGTAAAATTAGTTTTGAAATGTGTTCATTCAATATCCGTTCCTTCTTTATCTTTCCATCGAATGAACGCAGTTTAATTGCAACGCAGTTGCTCGATTGTGGTTCAAATGTGCAAAGTACGAAGTACAATTTGAAATTAGAAGATTACCTCAAAAGCCTCGGTGGCGTCCTTTCCTGCTTGTTCCAGAAGAACTTCACAGCCGCCGGGATGCTGAAATGACACTTCGTTTACTAATTACTATAATATGAACTAAAGACACATTTAAAATAATGAAAAATAGCAGCCAATTATTATACATCAAGTCAGAACATAGGGAACATATAAACTTCAAACGTCTATTGTATGACCACAAAAGTGCAAGTGATCGAGAGGAAAAAAACATTCGATTGATAATGATGAAATGTTCAAACATTGACCTCATCGACAAATTTGGTGACGTCGTAAACTTTGTTTCCTATGACGAACCATAGAGACCTCATCGAATTGTGCTTGGACACTTCCTCGAGGGTTACCTGCTTCAGAGACATCTTGATCCTGCAAGGAACGCTTATTAGATAAGAGAATAGGGATGGGAATTGTCCAAGGAATTCCACTAATACAGAGAAAGTGAAAAGAAGTCGGCAGGATACTTAGTGTTACTTATCAAGGAGCAGGATCTAGTGGGTTACGTGGCTAGTGCCGATTCGGAGAGACAAGGAGGGAGGCGGGTATGGAGAGAAGAGGTATCGATAGGCTGCACACTGATAAGACGTCAGCGAAAAAGAGAATGGCAAGTTCTAGAAGGGACGAGATTTAAAATGGACAGAATACTACGAGTGGAGAGGTGAATGAGTGAGAGAATAGAACGAGACAGAGACAGGGCGAGAGAAAGATAGTAATGCACAAATTGTCGATGCGAAGTGGCACGGTATAGATACACATTTGAGCACAAAGTGACACGGCGGATTCACTAACCCACGTGAATACAAATAAGATACTATATCGAACGGCTGAACCACCTCTTTCGGGTGTTGAAGTGGAGTTAGACTGACTATTTTCAAAATATATTTAACCTAAAAGCGGATAAGAAATTACATGTAACGATTTGGAAAAAAATTAGAAACAACATAATGTTAAGACGGAGAAACATTAAATTGCGCATAAGAGTCGCAATACAGCATAAGTGGGATTTATACACGATATGTGTGCGCGTGCCATGATAGAGACGGGTATGTATGAGCATTGATACGCTCCACACTGATAAGACGTCAGAAATTGTTCGTTGGACGGTCAAGAGACAAGAACTTGCAAGGCACACGCGTGTATAACAAGCAGAATGGGGAATGGTGCGAGTGAGCAGACACAGAGACGGAAAGAAACAGTGTGTCAAAGGTGGGACAAGGGTCAGGCACATATTTGAGCACACAAAGTCGCTAAAGAATCACGAATGTACAGGATCCTGCAGGAAGGTCGATTGAAATTCGCGTAGAAAGGAATCAAATGCCGAGTTTAGTGTGTGATAACATGCGCTCTTGCGGGTATTCAACTCGCGTTTGAGAAAGGCTTCAATAAGTGCATAAACGAAATGAAAAGAGTAGGAGACGAGTGCGGCATGCCAAGTTAAATGAAATTCAGTTACTCAACGCCGTTAAGTAACCTAAACACAGTGATCTGTTTGAAAAATAAGAATCTTGAAAAGAATTTATTTTCAAAATTTAAATCTGACCGTAACCCGTGTGCGCGGGAATAACAAATTCAACATGAAATGCGGGAAACTGCTGGTTCGCAAATTTGCACACGTTGTAACGCTGTTTATGATCGTTTCGACGTTCTCTATTTGCCTTAATCTAACTTTTGTAGTGGTCTCAGACATGCCCCCCAAACGTGTCGCAGCCGCAAGCACCAAGGAAAACGAGCCAGCGGAAATCATCGAAAAGGTTAATTTTTTTGCCAATCTCGAGATTCTCGGCTATGCTGCTGAGTTCGCATTGACATGGTTCTCGACGCCTACAATGGTTTAGTCGATTCATTCTCGCGTGGAGCTCTTTCTATTTCACTATTTCAGGACACTGAAGAAGTGGTGACTGCTACCAAACCGGCAATTGTTAGGGGAAAGAAGCCTGCAAGTTGGTTTTTGTATGGATGACACTAGTACTCATGAGATCCTTGGATAAATTGTTTCTAATTCAGTTGCCAACGTTGCGAAAAAGACCGTCACAATTGCTGATGAAGAGGATATACCCGAGATCGTGAGAAGCCGACTTTTGAACATATGTCTAACTTTTCTTTCAGAATTCCGAAGATATTCCCGATAAACCCAAAAAGAATGGTAAAGGAAAGGCAAATGCAGGTGAGCACTTGCAAATAAGTATTCCTCTCTGAAAATATAAATTAGTTTTAGTGACCAACAAAAAGGCTGCCGAGAAGAATAGTGGTAAGCCTGCCGCCAATGTCGACGATGATGAAGATCTACCCGAGAAGGTTAGAACACCTTGGACATGTTGAATTGAAATAATGACCTGCGCACGACGGGTGTACATGCATTCCTTCGCTCTGCAGCACATGTGCTATTTTGCACATTACACCGTTTTCGCATTATGTATGTGAAAACGGTGAGTTTACATTCTTTATTTATTTATTTATTATTTTGAGAACGAGGGATCTTCCGAGCACGAAGAAGAAGAGACAGTGAACGAAGAGGTGCACACGGATGGTAAGTGAAGTGATTCAGAATGGATCACTATGTGTCTCCTTGGTGAGCGAGAGAGTATTCTCTGCTAGTCTGCCAACGATGTGGAGAGAGGGACACACGCGTTGGTACGCGTTATCTCCATTTCCTGCGTTGGCGCCTTTCCCCGTATATTCTTGATTCTACAATTTCCAATTTGCTTTTGCTCATCTTTCATAACTGATTTATATTCGTAATTTGCAGCTCCGGCTCCGAAAGCAAAGGGAGAAACCAAGAAAGCAGAGGAGAAAGACGAAAAGATGCCCCCGAAAAGAGGAAGAAAAGCTGCGGAGAAGGTAAGGCTTGTGAAAATATAAAAGTGATGATATTTGTTTAGGAGGAATCAATCGATGACGTCGGATTGGGGGCCGAGGAGGAGGATACTACGCAAGAGGCACTTTCGACTTGATGAAGATTTAACTAATTTGTTATTATTCAGCCCGTGGTGAAGGGGAAACCCGGTCGCAAGCCTGCTGTTGCTAAGGGAAAGAAAGGAAAGGAGACCGAGGATGACGATAAGGAGAAGGAAGCTGAGGTGAACCGTTGCGCACAATCATATTTAAATACACAAAATTAGTCTCTCAATTCTCAAAAAAATATTCCCCTTCTGTAGGTCGTTCCAAAGGGACGAGGAAAAAGAGGCGCCACGACAGCAGCGAAATCCGCCGATAAGGAAGATGAGGTGATCGAGGACGAGGTAAGTAGTCTGAAAATGTTTCTCCCATTATTTTAATGAAGATGATATTAGTTGTGAACATTTTTACGCGTTTAACAATAATGACGATTAATTATCAGAAACCTGTGACCGCTCCTGCGAAAGGAAAGAAGGGCGTTGAACCGTCTGAGGATGAGCCAGAGAAGAAGAAGCTGAAGAAGGATGAGGAGAAGAAGAAGCCTGTTGGTAGAGGAAGAGGGAAGAAAGCAGCTGAGCCTGAGCCTGAAAATGAGGAGCAGGAAGAAGAGAAAGGTAGTTTGATTCTGTCCTATTTAAGTATTCAGTTTTGTTTTCAGAAGCTGCAAAGCCTGAAGCTAAGCCCGCTAAGGGACGTGGAAAGAAGGCGGTGGCTGAAAAGGAGGAAGAAGAGGAAGATGTGAAAGCAGATGAAGTGGTAAGCGCAATCAGATGATGAGCTTGAGAAGCAATGTATCTTGCAGAAGCCGGCTGGACGCGCTAAGAGAGCCGCTGCTTCCAAAGCTCAAGAAACTATGAAGAAAGTTGCTGACGAGGAGAAGAGTACGGTTAAAACATCTTTTTTTTAAATTTTTTAAAATTATTTTTAAATACATATTGAAGCTCAATTCTGGACAAAATGACTCATTCTAAAGAAGACCATCGACCACGTCTGAAACCAATACGAAACCCCATCTTGATCAGCGCCCCTAAAGCGACACTGATAAATATTGTATATTGTATTGTATATATTTCAGATGTCGCCAAGTCTGCTCCCAAACGAGGTCGCGGCAAGAAAGCTGTTGATGCTGACGATGATGAAGGTTCTGAGTGATTCCTATTTGTTCCCATTCACTGCTTGTCTGCCCGGATTTGGTCTGTCACCGCTTCGCAGTTAGAATATTTACCCAGTTTGTAATATCCCTCATGTCATGCACAACTAACCTATCTTGTAAATACTCGAGGTTCCTATTATTACACCTGTGAATCACTAATCATTCAATATCCCATTTTAAAGAAAACTCGTTTTCAACTCGCATAAATTGATGCTGTGCTTCATGTTCACTCATTGTTGGAGAAAATTGAACCCGTCTCTTACGGTAGAATTTATCTGAGTGCAACAGCGAAGCAATGAGAGAATACAATAATTGTTACTGTGCAATGAAGGGTTATTACCTAATTGTTGGAGATCTATACTGTTCAGAGGATGCGACCTCCTCGAAGCAGGTCAAGAAGGAAGATGAAGAAAATGGAAAGAGTGGTGGAAAATCCATGGCAAAGAGTATCAGAAGAGTCCAAGTCAAGGTGTGGCTGATTGTGATTATGTGGGATTTGTTTCGTATGATGCTCTATTATTCTAGTTGGACGTTTGTCTTATGAAATGCGCTAAACTGATCAGGGAAAAGCTGCGGTCGACCCTCTCTGCACGCGAAAGGCAGCTACATCACATGTGTGGGTGGATGGGGAACTCATCTATGATGTCATGCTTAATCAAGTTTGTGATATCACGTTAAAGAAAGAGTAACGTGCTAATTGCAGACTAATATCGGTAATAATAATAACAAGTATTACGTGATTCAGCTGCTTGAAGATGACTCAAAGAATGAGTACAGGTAAGTGCTATTCGGTCTCTTTAAAAGACTCGTCAATGATTATTCACAATTCTATATTTTGCAGTGTATGGTTCCGTTGGGGCAGAGTTGGCTACGATGGACAGAACAAACTAGTTGAATGCGGAACCAATGTCCAGAAGGTAATAGGACACTTCTCTCCTTTAACTACATCTAACTTATTTATTTTAAAAGATCTGTATTTTAGGCGATAAAGGAGTTCTCGGACAAGTTCGAGGCCAAGACGAAGAACACGTGGCCTACAGCTTTCTCCGATTTCGAGACATATCCGGGCAAGTATACGATGATCGAGGTGAATAGGATGACATGTTCTTATTTATCTAATATAGTAATATGTTGAGATGGACTACGGTGCGGGATCGAATGATGGAGAGAAGGCAATAAAGATGGAAGAGGAACAAGAAGAGGAGGAGAGCAAGTGCAAGGTTAGTATAACAATGTGACTAGAAAAAAAGAACTTCCAATCTGGAATCCGCTTCCTCCATTTTACTTTTATTGCGATTAGGCTATATTAACTTTTGAAGAATGTTTGATCTACAGGTCGAATCCAAATTGGATTCTCGAGTGCAACAGCTGATGCATCTCATCTGCAGTATTCGGACGATGACACAAGCAGTGAAAGATCTCGAGTTTGATGCTGAGAAATCGCCTCTCGGTGAGTAGAAAGAGGAGTTACGACTGATTCATTCTATCAAAGTTTATTCATTCATTGTTTATTCCGCCAGAGTCATCTACAAGAACTAGCAGGGTGTGTTGAGGTTAAACTACGTTATGGTAGGGTGCGCACTACGTTTTCAAAGTATGGTTCGGGGGGGGGGGCGTTCAGTTGCAGGGCACAGTTCGGTCCAGGGGGAGCTTTGCAGCCGACTCCAGGCTCGGTCCAGGGAAACTCGGTAGCAGGCTCCAAGTTCGGTCCAGGGGGAGCTCGATAGCCGGCTCCAGGTTACATTGAAGCTCGACTTATGTTGGGGAGTGTTAATCGCTACAAAGAGTACTGGCTTATTCCGTTGCAAAAGGCTCGTGAGGCTGAGAGCGATCGAAAAAAGTTGCCACTACGCCACTTCGTGGCTCCGTGGCAACTTTTTTTCGATCGCTCTCAGCCTCACGAGCCTTTCACAACGGAAACGCAGGATACAGTGCGTTCAGAACTTTTAGAACAATTTCAGAAACGTTTTCTGTGATCACCTACGCTCTCTGAATAATTTTGGAAGTTTTCGAAATTTTCGATTTTTTTCACGTTAAAACGTGTTAGAACACGTTCAGACACGTTTGTGACATCGCAAAACACTTTTCGTCTGATCCCCTACGCTCTACGAATTATTTGGAACGTTTTCGACATTTTCGATTTTTCACGTTAGAACATGTTAGAACACGTTCAGACATGTTTCTGACATCGCAAAACACTTTTCCTGTGATCCCCTACGCTCTCTGAATCATTTTGGAACTTTTCGAAATTTTCGATTTTTCACGTTAAAACGTGTTAGAACACGTTCAAACACGTTTCTGACATCGCAAAATACTTTTCCTATGATCCCCGACACTCCCTTCATCATTTGGGAAAATATCGAAAATTTCGATTTTTCATGTTAAAACTCGGCAAAACAGGTGAAAACGTGTTTCACGGTACTCAAAACCGTGTTAGAACAGTTTCTGGCACTTGCGAAAAATGCGGCAAAAGGTTTGCCCGCGGCGGGGGTCGAACCTGCGTCGATCGGATTGCTAGTCAAGCGCGTAACCCACTTGGCCATGGATTTTGTTTAAATTTTTTTATTGAGCAAGTTACTCTCGTGGAGATGCATGTGATGGCGAAGGAACTGAGTCGATAGCTCTATCCGTTGGCGAGATATTTAGCGTGACCGCCGGACACACACACACAGACACACACACAGACAGACAGACGTTCTGAAATAATAGTCTTTAGGAATCATACAATTGTTGGTACATTAAGGATTAGAGGGATAGATTAGTGAGATAAAGTTCCATAGATTGATTTAATAACCTCATCTTTCAGGAAAGATCACTCAACAGCAGATCAAGGAGGGTTACGCGTGTCTCCAGAGAGTGGAGGAGTTCATTAAGGAGGAGAAATTCGGTGCAGACTTCAAGCAAGCTGTCAATGAATACTACACAAATGTACTGTAAGATGGACAAGCTACGTCTGGGATGATGAAAATGATAGTGCATAAACTATACTTATAGCTTCTTTTTTCACAAAGGTGTTTTCTTTCAGATTCCTCATGCGTGTGGATTCCGTCCTCCCGCTCTGATCAAGACTCCAAAGCAACTCAAGAATGAGATCCAATTGCTCGATCTGCTTTCTGATATAGAATACGCAATCAAGACAATGAAGCAGGTGAACAATTTGTTTATTAAATTTAGAAATTATGAATAAGCATGTCCAACATAGTATTGTAATTGAAGGAGACGAAAGAGGAAGATGTCCATCCGGTTGATAGACATTACGCGAGTCTCAAGTGTGAACTCAACCCGCTCGAGAAGAAGGAGGAGGAGTTTGAGGTGAGGACAAGTGGCCACTCAGATGTATTCTTGCTTAATATTTATTTTAGCACGACTACTGTATGACACCTTATCGAAATTTAAGTCGAAGTTAATTTTCGAATTCAGGTTATTTCGGAGTATCTGAAGAAGACACACGGAGATACGCACGCGTTTGAGATGCAACTGCAGAATGTGTTCAGAGTGGAGAGAGAAGGAGAAGAAGACAACGAGGAAATGATGAAGAGGATTGGAAATAGGTGAGTGGGAGAGAATGAATGTGATTGGTCAAGTGGAATAGAGACAAGTAATGGTGGAATATCAAGTCTATACGAGAATGCCATCTTTTGCAGGAGGCTTCTGTGGCACGGATCGAGACTATCCAACTTCTTTGGCATTCTTTCGCAGGTGAGATTCGTTTTCCATAGCAAAACATCTGACGAATATTTAATTGGCAGGGTCTCCGCATTGCTCCCCCTGAGGCGCCTTGCACTGGATACATGTTCGGAAAAGTGAGTAGATTATCGTTCTTACTCAAAATATTAAATATGCTATATCAGGGTGTCTATTTCGCGGATATGGCTTCGAAATCGGGTGGATACTGCTTCGCCTCCGAAGATGGACAAACTGCATTCCTCCTGCTGGCTGAGGTAGACTATTTCAGAGGGAAACATATTGCAGGGGGCATCCGTGAAGAACATACTTTGTTCTAATAAATTACTCTGCAATGTCCCAAAAAAAGTTCTATTTTTTACAAATTTTAGGTTGCATTGGGAGAGGAGAACCAGCTGAAAGATGCTGACTACAATGCGAATAAACTTCCGTCCAACAAGCAATCAACGTGGGGAGTGGGAAGAACGATGCCCAATCCGAAGGAAGAAAAACAAATGTACGGATGTGCACATACTTATAGTATCCATTTTTTTGCATTTTTGATTACTTATCAGATACATCACCGAATTGTTACTGACCAAATAGTAATCGATCCCATTGCAGATTGGACAACGTGACTGTTCCTTGTGGAAAGCCGATCCCGAATCTCCTTGGAAAGGACGGATCGCTCCTGTACAATGAATTCATTGTGTACAACACTCAACAAATCAGACTGAGATATCTTGTGGAAGTTAAATTCAGCTTTATCTAACCATTCCTGTTGAACAGCACAATCGCTTTCATTCAACTTACTTGTATCATAATGCCCACTCACTTACCATGTATATTATGCTCATGTAATCATTTTTAATAAATACTTTGTTAAAATAATTAAGCATATTCGCACGTGGTTATTCACGACTTTACAGTACACGGTGTGACCTGCGCGCCGCCGCACGTTTTATGCGTAAGGGAAAGGACAGAAAGCCGAAAAAAATGCGGGAGATTCAAAGTAGCGCCCACAGTATATGGAAAAGTTGCGTGTGGCCTAAAATGTGCCCAAGTACGGTATTCAGGGCTTTCCATATGAGACCTTTTCAATATTGATCGCTGCTTTTCGTACTCTTCTCCGGTCCAGGTCGTGGTGTTTCTCGAGAATACAGTATATTTTTGAAAAATTCAAATTTTTCGATGAATTCCAAAGGAATTTCAATGTTTTCTCAGGATTTTTTTCAGGGTTTGTGAGTTTACGGTATGTTTAATTTTTATTACACCAAATACTGACCGGCCATTTTTGGGGTTTTGTCACACCGTGCAGTCCCTCAGAAAGAAAATATCTAGGCTCGCGCAAGAATGTGCCCTTTGTGAACTACCATACTCACAGGCGCGTTGTGTGTTGCGTCGCGTACTCTGGCGTACTTTTACAAACTACATTCTATTCATTTCCCCATAATTTATCAATCATTCGATTTCATCCGAGTTGTTTATTCGTGCAGACCCATTGGATGGGCGAGAGATCCGATGAGAAGAAGAGAAGAAATGGAACGAATCTGAGTGTTAGAAGATCGGAGAGAATCAAATTGTTGAGGAAGAATGAGAATGGATTATCCACGGTTGGTCACTTTTGATAATAATACGAGAGATAATACATATCAACAAACACGCAAATGTAACGGATTTATACATATTGAGCTGCGTAGTTTTAGTCTTTCTTCATGAAAATTTCGGCAGTAATTGCTGCAGTAACCATGAAATACACGCTGGATCATTAGCCAGTGACTATTGTAGTTCACAAAGGGTACATTCCAACTCAAAAAAACTGAATGTTTGACAAAGATAAACTAATTCCAGATTATTTTGGTATCTCCAGTGTAGTGTCTAATAATTAATTTAAACCATTTGTGTTCTTGCAGAATAATCCTCAGACATGGGAAAAGGTGCTGTGGCGACGTCAGCAATACGCCGATAATTATTCAGGAGGAGAGGAGAGATTTCTCAACGAACTAAGAAAGAATGGTCAGCTGATTAATCATATTTCCTTTGGTTAAAGTTACCAGGAATCCACATTTTTAGGTCGAAAATCGATAATTAGGACGTGGCACAGCTCCAAATGTCCCAAAATAGGGCACTGATCATCAGGAAAGTTCGCACAAATTCAAATGTGAATATTTCATGATGCTGTTTTATGGCGCTCCGGCCTTTTTTCGTTTCTTATTTTTACATACTTCCATGCCTCATTATTTATTGATATTTATTTTCATATTAGAATTTATGTAACGAAAACCTCGAATGAGAAAAAGGGCCTCCAAAATAAGTCCGCGACGCAGCCATTGATCATCATGGAATACCGCGAATTCAAAATTATTCCGTGGATTCCCGGTAACTTTAACTCTTTGTCGGTGTTCGTATACGAAAGTGATGTTTGTGCGTCGAAAGTTAGGCAAAAGACATTATCTCCTTTCATTTCAATTCTTATAAATTAATCAATCATGTTTCAGTTTCCGTTGTGCACTATACGTGGTGGGAGTGTTGTCAGTCATGTCTCCATCTCCTCGTTCATTTCAATATCGTCGTTCTCTCTTTCCTTCTCTTTGAGACTATTAATGTGAGCGTTCGTTTTGATATTTATTTCCCAGAAATATTTCAAGAAAATACTGCTCTCCCCACGATCAAAAGAATCAATGGTACTGCAGGAACCGTCCTCACTGATTAATTCGACCTGCATATTCTCCTTGCTACTCGTACTCACTACTTATATCTACTACATCTGCAATCTCAGAGATGACTCTCTTCCATCCATTGACATTGTGAGTACACCACAGCTAGTCATAATTATGATTTTAAGCGAAATAAATAAAAAAAATCTATTTCTTAAGGTAGATCACGGGAACACAATGTTGACGATCGGTTCTGTTGGCTACGCGCTCATTCCGATAATTAGGTAATTATTATTATTATTATTTAAAATAACACTTTCACATATATAATTCAGTTCCGCTCTCCTAATGCAATCAATCTGAAATGATTAGTCATTATTTCTAATTCATTCAATCATTATACGGTCTTTATTTTTGAGGACACTAACTACTACGATTAGCACGGACACAATATATGCGATGGCAATTGGATCGGGCGTTGTTAGCTGTCTCTTTCATGATTATGGAGTAGCCACTCCACTGTGAGTCAACCCATTCTTCTTCGTTATTACGACGCAACTTAAAAATAATATTTGAAATGATTGATTAGTGATGGATGCCGATGATGATATTGCAGTGTATCGTCCCCACTTTCTCTCTCCTCTGGTCTATCGTCATCGGTTCTATTGATTTCGCGACTTCAAGGTATACTTTAAGTGCTTTTATTTTGCTCAATCCTTTGTTTACTTGTGAAATGTTTCCGGTAAAAGATTGTTGAAATTAGAGATCGAAATGCATCCATTTGTTTGAGAGGATTGGTCAGCATTCTTCTATCTATCCATCAGTTTCATTCTCCACGCATTCATCGCTCCTGTGAGAAATGAACTGACCAAGGTAATTATTGATTTTATTCAACGGAAAATATTGTAATCACATTTCAGAAATACCCCAGCACGATTCCGTTGCTCGCTTTTTTGCTGTCAGCAATCTGTGAGTCCACCCACATGTTGCAAGTGACTGAATCCTCTTCTTGCAGCTACCGTATTTCTCTCGTGGATCGATACTATACTCTGTGTTTGGTGGCTGCTCTTCCATGTATTGATCGCTCTGATTGTTCCTTCCTATCTGGTCTTTCTCCAGAAAGGCAAGAGAACCATTCACGGTCCATGGGACGAAGCTGTCTTGAGAAGAAAGTTGTAGATTTATGTAATTACTTTATTAATTTATGTAGTTGTTCTTCTTCATAAACGTTCCACAGAATGTATTAGTAATAGTATCATCCATTTCATTTCACGAAAATCTGTGATCATACATGTAATTCATTTCGGGTTCTTTCCTCTTCTTTCTTCTCTGTTGTTGTGATTTTCGCATCCGCTCTCATACGGGTGAATAAGTAAACTGTTGCATTTATTTTTCTCTCTCAAATGATCGATTATTACTCATAGAGTTACAACACTCATGACATGTGTTCGAGACACACTACCGTATACCTGACACACGAAGACTTCCAGTCGAGATCCGATTGCAATTACAGAGGGTTACACAGAGGAAGAAGCAGTAACACGAACAAACATGAGTCACGCCGCTGATGGAGGGTAATCGATACACGTAGGGGGATTACTGTATTATGATTTGTCATTTCAGAGGTCACGACGACTACCCTGAATACGCACAAAACGGTGAGCAGCAGTGGAGAACTGTACTTTACGAAACCGAATTACATTTCAGCCGACGGCCGGCAGGAACAGCATGACCCTGGAAATGAGGAGTACGGCTCTCCTCCATTCAAGAGGTACGGTAGATTATCGATTGATCTCGAAGGTCTATGGATGTCCATTTCAGGTACAAGAGAGATGATGTGGATCCGACCAATCCCGATCCATCGATAGTGATACACGTGAGAAATCTCAATCCCAAGGTTGGTTATCATCTATTGTTAGCTTGTCAACAGTAGTCAATAGGAGTGTGCAGGGAGTTGGTGGAACATACGGAAGTTGCATGGTACTGTATTGCAGGCAACTGAGGCTGATCTACTCGAGGCCCTCTCGCTTTTCGGCCCCATAGCCTACGCAACTTGCATGCCGAATAAGCGGATGGCACTGGTGGAATTCGAGACGATTGAAGGTTCGAAATTACAGTACTGTTGGGTTACTGCAGCCGATCAGTTGTCGATAGATACGTCATGTCCTGATTGCAGGAGCGCGTGCATGTGTGGTCTACTCGACAACGAATCAGATCTTCGTGGCCGGCCAACCCGCACTCTTCAACTATTCCACGTCCAGAGTACGTTTATCTCGAATATCAAAAGTGGATCCAAATTTGTTAGATCGTATCCTTTATTCATGGTAGCTCCCATGTAGTCTACTAAACTCCCAATTACAGTTCAGATTTATAGTCAGTTTTCGTTGTATTTTTGTATTTCTAGCAGGTTGTTTTTTTGATTTGTTTATTTTTTAAGATCTGAGCTTTGGTAGAATTCAGGGTTCGAAGCTATTGCCTTTTTGCTATCATACGAGTCGAGCAAAAGTCAAATTTTCCATTGCAGTACATCCAACGACTTGGACTGGAGAGCGAAACGCCCAATCACGTGCTCATTCTCACCGTATACAATGCACAGTACCCAATCACTGTCGATGTAAGTATACTTAGATAATTTATTGACTGGTCAATTAATTAATTAATTAAGGTGCTGCACGAGATCTGCAAGACGCAGGGCGACGTCAAGCGCATTGCCATTCTGCGACGTCAGATGCTGCAAGCACTCGTGGAGTTTGAGAGTGCAGAGGTTGCAAAGAAGGTGAATTGGTGGGGATTAGAGGAGAATTGAAGGAGAGTATAGGGGATATTGGACATGAAAGTGTGAATTGGTCAACCAAACCCGGCTGTGTTACAATAAAGTATTTCAAATATTTGATTCTTATCAGGCAAAACACGCGATGAACGGGGCCGATATCTACTCTGGATGCTGCACTCTCAAGGTCGAATTTGCGAAGGTACATCTACTTTTTTGTTCGGAAAGCCGACCTGAACAGCTTTACTACGTTACTACGGGAAAATTGTTTGCCAGGATAAAACTGTAAATTTTAAGGAGTACTGTAGCGGCAATTAGATGGCTATCAATATTGATTATATTTGCAGCCGGATCACGTGAAGATCACTCGCCACGACTCGGATCAGCGTGACTACACTCTGCCTGCGGGTGAGTACTGTATCTCAAGGGGGTTACGGTAGTCGAGTGTCTCACATTGTCGATGCATTTCACGATTCCACAAAGTATACACTGACATAGACACAAAGCCGGGAACTTGGCTCTCTTACACATGCACGCAGTGCAGAGATGACACAGGATGATGAAGAACTACAGTATCGAGAGACGTACAGTATCCAGTACACCTACAGTACACGACACGACATCCACACTCACACCACAGGCATACAACCCACAAGAAAGTTGCATGAGAGTGGCGAGAAGGGACGATATGAAGTAACAGAACAGACGGGAAGGGAGAAAGGACTCGTCAGTGACCTACCCCTTATTCCAGAGATCTGTCATCTCAATGCGGATCGACATTCCGGAACGAGGAATTCAATCCCCGACTCAACGTGATCCCATTTACCCTCGATCAACATTATTATTATTTATACTAATTACTAATCAACTTTTGTTTGACTTTGCAAGCACAATTCTCTCTTTCAGGATAATTGTGAGGGTGAGAAGGTTTGTTTGAACTAGTAAATGAAGAATGAGTAGGGGGAGGAGTGAGTGAATCTCAATTGCAGATGCGTATCCACCGGGGCCTGAAGAAGGAAGAAGACCGTTGTTGATGGATGGACCACGTATGTTGTCTTAATCAGACTAATGACTTCTCAATTAAATTATTCATTTTGCTAATTAATACTAATAAATTATTTTGCAGCGGGAGCGGGCGGTATGGGGGGCATGCAGCCGTACGGAGGAAGAGGAGGATTTGGTAATTAGAAAGTAGTTACAACTTGATTAATATGAATTAATATGCAGATAACTACCGCGGAGGGTTTGATCGTGGAGGATTCAGAGGAAGAGGAAGGGGAGATTTGAGAGGAAGAGGAGGGTTCAGAGGAGGATATGAGAGTGGAGGATACGGTGGAGCACCATCTCAACCAGGTATACGGTACAGGCGAATAGATTGGTATTGATTGATTGAGTTGCAGATTACTACGGTGGTGGATACGGTGGAGGTGCGAGTGGCGATCCATACAAGGAGGGAGGAGTGGTCATGGTGAGATAGACATTTAAGGATCTGCATTTTATCTAAGGAAATGGTTGGGGATTTGTGTGATTGTAGGCAAGAGGCAATGGTTTTATCGCTGGCTTCTCCAAATAATTCATTTCGCAATAGGTGTACGGTCTCGAACCGGGTAAATTCAACTGCGATATGCTCTTCAATATGCTCTGCCAGTATGGAAATGTGAACAAGGTTGGTACTTCCCTACTTTTAAATACCTTTCTTAAATTTATTTCATTTGAACAGTACGACGATATTGGGAATGAAAAAAAGCAATTGTTTTGATTTAGTATATGTTCATTTGGAATGAACATATACTAAATCAAAACAATTTTTACGGAGAGGATGCAATTTCAGGTACTCTTCATGCGATCAAAACCCGATACGGCAATGGTGGAGATGGGATCGAGTAGAGATGTAAGTCGAGAGAGGGATCGGATACGAGTTGTGACCCCCTAGACTACCTACCCTACCCTCTACCGTAGTTGTAAACTCATCCGAAAAAAGATGTCCAATTACGGTATCTCTTCAGGTTCAAACGGCGATCGATCACATGTACGGTACGGAGATCTTCGGTAATCGATTGGAGCTTAAGCCAAGCAAGCAGGGCGAGGTGGCACACAAGTGAGTACTGAATGTGGTATTGATTGAGTTCTGAATACGGTAGATTTTTCTGGGAAATGAAATTGTAGCGCAGCGTTCGTTATACAAACTTCGTGTAGCAGGTCAATCCTGACCGACCATCATAGTATTTCGTTAATGAGTGTTTCATCCTTTGAGGGAGCCCTTCGAGCTATCAGACGGTTCTCCCTCCTTCCGTGACTATTCAACTTCTCGAAACCAGCGATTCACGACTCCAGAGTTGATGCAGAGAAATCGAGTCGTCAAACCAACCAAATCGATACATTGGTATAATGCACCACCAAATATGACGGAGGATAGACTCAAGGAGGTGGGTATTGGTAGCTGATCTTTGATCTTTCAATTGGAGTATATTTGACCTATGAAATAATGCGATTTGCAGCTATTCGCTGAGCGTCGTGCGCCCGTGCCCACCTCGGTTACGGTATTCCAGTCGAGATCCGAGAAGTCGAGCAGTGGTCAGTTGCACCAAGTATCGATCGATTGTACAATGTATTGATTGCAGGAGTGGTAGAGTTTGAGTCGATCGATAAGGCAAACGAGGCACTCGCACTCGCGAATCACACACCTGTGGTTAGTGGACACTATGCTTCATTTCTTTTTTGCACATTTATTTTATCATTTTACTGAAACCATTGTAGTTGTGAAATGACACATTTGAAATAGAAATGACCAGATATCGAATTTGAGATGTCACCTGGAGCGAAAGCGCCGTACATTGTGAAGCTTGCTTATGCTGGCACGTCATCTCACACATGGGCAGACAGCGTCCCATCTGGTGAGAGGGGGATTCTTGATAATTAATACTGGGAAGCTTACCGATTAGCGTTTAGTATGCTTTCTGCGTTGTTAAGGCGTCGTTTTAATAACATAAATTATCTTTAAAATACATAGTTTGCACTTTCGAGGTGGTGGATATTTCATTCGTATTCTTGGCAGGTTCTTCGGGTGGTTTCGAGGATCGTGGAGGCTATAGAGGAAGAGGAGGAAGAGGAAGAGGAGATAGAGGAGGATTCAGAGGAACAAGAGGAGGATTTGATAGAGGAACAGGAGGAGGATACAGGTTAGATGGACTACGGAAGCATTTGGTTGTTAAAATGTTATCATCTGAACACACACTAATGTGGCTAATGTATTATCTCTTCAGAGGCGGCCGTGGTGACTACGGTAACGGTGGTGGATACGGTGGCGGGCAGAGTGCGGAGGGAGGAGGAAACGGTGCGGGCGCGGGATATAGTGCGAGCTATGAAGGAGCATTCTGAAGGCAATCAAGAATACCTAAACAATGAATGTGAGAGTGCAGAGAATCTCTGGCCATTCCATGTTCTCACTTGAGTTTGTTCGTTTCTATCCTGTCACTTCCTTGTTTCACCACCCACTCAAACGCACCAAATCGTCTGCCCCCTTCCCCCGTTCCTCTTCATAATTTATATTTCCCTCCTCACCAGGATCCTTACTCTCTACGTTGATGTTTGCATCATGATATTATTTAGCTCTTGCAGCTAGTTACTCCTTTTCTCGGTAGCTGTGACATGTTTCTCTACCCCCCCTTTTTGAAGTTTTCTGTTTCATCAAAGTTTGATTGAGTCTGATTCGATAAAGTTGTTTAGAAATCCCTGGTTGAGATTGGAACTAGAAGAAGAGGATTTAAGGGATCTTTCCGGGAAGATGAACGGGAAAAGAAGGTGATCACACTGATTGTCGAGAATTTCCAACTGTTTTCTGGATGGGGTTGGGCATGGATAGATCGTCTCTTTTGGAATGATTGATGTAGTAATGCTTGCCGACTTGATGGAGCTTCCTCAATTTGTTTTTGAATTTGGAATTATGTGACTTGTACAAACTCCCGCTTTGACATGTAGTACTCGGCAGGACATTGATTGACTTTCTTTGGAGTGAAGACTCCATTATTGGTAGTTTTCCAGCTCTGAAACACATCATTCCAGTCAAATCTCCAGAAAGGGGTCATGTTCAACAGAGCTTTTAATATGATAGAAAACATCTCTCATACTAGATCACCACTAGATCTATTCAAGAAATTCGGAACGTGGGGCTTCAAATACCATCACTTTTCAAGAACCATGCGGTCTCGAATGGAGTGCGCCAGTTGAGACAAAACAAGAAGCAATAATTCAGACTAATGGGGAATGAAGTTCCATATTTTGAGTATTTGTCAATAAAGTGAATCTCACCGTATCCCTTCCGAAAAGTGCTGCATCCTTCGGTCTCAACGACTTCTGTTTCGATGCCTCCTTTGGAGGGAAAGCTACCTGAATCATATCGATAATGCAAGTCTCGATGATCTTTGATCTCTCTGAGATGATGAAAAAGTCTGCCATTCACCTTTGTTGTAGTTTCCGTAGCAATTTCCCCATCGTATCCAATTGTATTCATTCTTTTTATTGCCTTTGTTCTCTCGGCTGCAAAATGACAACTTTGGATGATGGAATTTGGATGGAGTGCGAATTCTCTTTGAGATGATTCTAGCACTGAATCATTTCATGACGTACCGAAAAGGGGGGTGTGAGGTGAAGAGTGCGGAGGGATAAAAGGATCTCTTAAACCTTGTCACAATTCTCAAGACCCCTTTCTGGAGCAGAACTATCTATCGATTAAGTCAGATATATCTCATAGAGTTCATCTCAGATGAATCAAACTGACCATTCTTGGGAGGAAAATGGGCCTTGTTCGACGTCTCTCCATAGAAAGGAACATCGTTCGTTCGGTGTTCAGGGCGACTGAAAAGTGTGTGTCTCTCACACGCTTTCTACCCCTTTTTGGAGGTTTGGAAGATCAAGGAGAAATATGACAGTGGGACACGTTCTATTATTTTCCGAGGTATTGACTACGTAGATATTCGGTATAGTGAGATCGATAAGATAGACTGTATTTCACCTCACAGCTTTTCCTCTCACTGGAATCTTGGGAGTGAATGTAGCTGCATGTGTGGTCTCCCCATAGAATGGAGGCAGTTCACGATCGGATCTGCAAGGGCAATATCGATTGATTGTGAATTAGAGATCATTTTCAAATTTCAAATTGAGAATTATTATCATTTGTTCCTTTCTACGTATGATCTGATAGATCCTTCACAATCTATAAGGACTCTTGCTTGTGAAACTCCACGACTGACAAAACTGGTAATGAGAGTAAAAAAAGTTAATACTCAGTATCAGCTACTGTTCTGTTGAAATATTTTTACAGATAGAGTCAATGAGAGTTTTTCGAGGGGTAGAATGTGATCACAATTATTCAACTCACTGTGGTCTTCTTTTCGTTTTCATTTCTGGATCTTTCCATGTGAAAGCATCTCTGTTTGTCGTCTCTGAGTAGAAGGGAATCGAAGATTTGTCGGGCAATTCAGAAGAATTTCCTGATCTGAAACTGTTCTTTCAGAACATCAAGAGATCCTCTCAGGTGTAGTGATCATGATCTACCCTAATAGTAACCATGAATCCAGTGTTCTCAGGATGAAATTTAAACCTCAAGGGAGAGAAGAGATGAATATCAGGAAGAGAGTATGTTCACTGGATATCGATACGCCCAAAATACAGAAGCATTCTTTCGAGATGTGTTCAATACCCCTACCCTTTAGTCCGAATGAGGGGATCCTTCCAAGTGTACGTAGCTCTATTAGTTGTGGAGGCGTCAAAGTCGGGAATTTCCTGATGACAGATGATAGATCACCTAGTTATCCAGTGCATATTTCAGAATTTAGGAGGACAACTGGCGATGAATTCCCTATAAAGCAATGGGTTTTTTTGGATTGTCTCAGGCTGTTCTGAACGGATCGCTTTTGAGCCTCCCCTTTCATCCAGATTGAGAGCAAATTGAAATCCATTTAAAATGGAATATTTAAGAAAATCTTATATGTTTTCTCACCCTTTCAATGGGACTTTCATAACCCGCCCTTCCAGTTGCTCTTCGTAGTCCAGTCGAGGCAGATCTCAGTGAAGGAGTCGGCGACCTGCAACTTTTTAAAAATCTCCTTTTTAAAAATGTAATTCTAAATTCACAAATGCACGACTCTTTTATCTACATGATAACTGAGGAACCACCCCGTTTCCAAAAAAGAATGACTGACGGTTCTAGATATTCTGAATCCTATGACATGCAGACAAGGAGCAATGAGGGAGTGCATGCATGATACTTCCACCGGAAAGGGGTCAGGTGCGAGACAGAGTGTGAAATTGAGATCAACTAGGACTGTTTTCATATTGTCTAGCCCAGTACCCCTTTCTGGAGGACTGACCGGGCGGTGGAATACAGTCTAAAGATCGCTCATTCCAAAAGGAAGGCGGGTGGGAGAAATTGTGTGAATGTCTCGCCTCGATGGATCATATTCATTGAGCGAATCTCCATCGTCCCCAAGGTCGTAATCTGAAATTTGATTTTGAATTGGAGGAATGGAAAACAAATATAATTTTTAAAAATACAAATCTACCGAAACTCAGACAAATCTTGGTCCTATTGCTCGTCTTTAACTGATTTTGACGCGAGTATCATTCCCACGGGGGCTCAAAAATTCAGATCCTCTACAAGAGGAATGAACAGATAATGGTCACAAGCGCAATGCGTAAATTTCCATTGCTTACTACGGTATTGCGATGAAAATTGCGTATTGCGATGGCTACATCAAGCATTATACCGTAGTAAGTGAAGCTTATTCGCGGACCGCTTTTTTATCCGCCTTTGAGCCCCCGTGATTCCGCTCATGTAGGTCTCTTTATCAGTTGTCTGGGTGGTCGATACTGCCTTGGAAGGCTTGATTCAAATGGATTTTCCTAAACTATTTGTTCTGAGTTGTGTACTTACCAATGAAGGAACTGTCTGGGAGGTCATCCAAATTGAGAGGAGGAGAGCGAATAGACGGTTGATAGTAGTCATCGACATCATCTTCATAGATTGGCGGTGGTCGTCTACCGTACTGATAGGCACGGTGGGACATGACAGTGATCGATTACTGATGGATTCGGTCAGTCAGTTGCTTGATTTTGAATAAGGGAGGGGGTAGGTCACGTTGTATAGATGGTTGGTTGGGGGGGGGGGTGGAGATGTGTGCTGTTGCTGTTGCCAGGAGACATTCTTTCTTTCTGGAAATACACAAAGAATAGTGGAGGATACATCATTCCAAAGTGACGGAGAAGGTCAGAAAACGAGAGAAAATGAATGGAATAGAAATATTTATCTCTCTGGGCTCTCTCACATTCCCACACTCTCTGCTCCGCGATTCGGTTATAGCCGGCTATGAGGAAGAGAACACGTTATGCTGAAAAATTTCAGTATTACTTGTTTTAATACCACACCTGTAGCATTGAACTTATAGTAGAAATGATAAGGTGTCTTGAGAATTTGATAAAAATGAATTGATCTACCTGAATCGTGGGAATTCTTGCGACAAATAAGGGGAAAGGTTTTGTGAGATTATATATTCGAGCATTGTCAGTTTTCAATACTTATTTGATACGAAATTGTAATTAGAAGCCCAGTAAAGCAGGTTTGGAATGAAAGAAATATAAAGGATTACGGTATATTTCAAAAATCCTTCGTTGTGTGTGCACGCACCAAATGCGTGCGCTCTGAGTAGTGGGCGAATTGTTTTGAAATTTTTCTTTGAGATTCAACAAGTTCACGTTTTTGTTGTCTTTCACGTGTTTCCTTCACGATTTTTATTACAATTTCGGAAACATATTTACCTGGCTCATCTCCTGCCTAATATTGGCTGCCTTTCGCAATCCAAACTAAACAGAAAGACGTCCAACTGCTGTTTCGCAACTTGCTATATTTTCGAAAAAGTAACTTTTATTTTTAGCTCACCGGGTACGACTCGGATAGCGGTGAATCATGGACGAACAGCGACAATTGCTGTTCGTCAACCAGTTCATTCCAAGTAATGAGCAGAAACTGATCGACAGGTACGTATAATGAATGGATTCTCGCTAATTTGCAACACAACTTAAAAGTACCTGATTTTAGACTGCGAGAAGCGGCGAGTCGTCGTATTACTCGACCGGTAGAAGTCACTCATGCTCTTCGAGACGTTCCTATCGACACGATTACTGACTTGGTCGTTGGACCCAGCTATGTCGGTGTCCTCTTCACGGTACGTTTTTGTTTTCTACTCTTCCTTTTTCGTGCACCCCGTACACCAATACCAATATCATTCGTCGCAGGATGGCCAGATTGGCCGCTTTCCATACGTGGCAACCACGAGACCTTTGGTGCCTTCTGCCTCGCCCACCAAGAACATTCCAGGTAGGATTCCGGCTAATTCAAATATATTTATTTATTTATTTTATATTTAAAAATTGGTGCAAAGAATGAATCATAATTTAAATGGAGGCCATGAAAGACGAAGAAGACGGTGAACAGACAAGACACGATGCATTACTTTGTGCAAAAGGGGGAGGGAAATATTGATCTACCGATTTCATGGAGACCATAGTATTTTGCAGCCGCCGCTCCGACAGTCAGTGGAACTGGAGGTAGTGGAGGAGGAGGTGGAGGGCCGGGAGGGGGACCTAGTGGCGGACCCGGTGGCAGTGGTGGCACTTCCGCCCATCCCTCTCTCATCGCCAGGACTGCCAAGTTCAGAAGGTAGACTCTATTGAAATCACTATATGTAATTTAATAAATTGTCAGAGTGATGTTAGCTACTTCTGGCCGTCGTGACCATCGCAGTGTGATCATTGATCGTGCCCGTCCCATGCTGCCCGCTTCTGCAGTCCCTGAAGATCTCATTGCACAGGCACAGGTGAATCAAAATAAATATATTAAGAAAAAAAATGTTTCCAGTGCAATATCGACTGAGTTCGATCATTAACTGACAGTCCCAGTGTCCCAGTAAAAGTAGTAAAAATCACAGGTTGTACTGCAAGGAAAGACTCGCGAAGTGATTATTCGAGAGCTGCAAAGAACGAATCTGAATGTGAATGAGGCAGTGAACAACCTTTTGTCTAGAGACGACGATGATGGTTCGTTTCTTTGTTATTTTAAAATTTATTTAATTTATTTAAATGTCTGTTTTTTTGATAAACTTCGGAATGTGGTGGAAGAATACGAATTGAACAATAAAGCCATTTCAATTGCTCCCATATGATTTCATATTGCGGAACTGGTTCCTAATTTCTTTCGTATATGAATATTGGCCATTTTGTTGTCTCTTCAGACGATGGTTCGGAGGGCGCAGAAATGTGTATCCCTGAGGAGTTGCTTTCCCTCCTGGATTCATCACACGGCGGATCGATACTCGAATCTGAGTTGTATGGAGGAGATACATTCGAGTATCTGATGTCAAGTAGAGATAGAAGGAGCAAGAATGAGAAAGGTAAGCAGTGGGATGAGCAAAAGGAAGTGAATGTGTGGGATGAGCACTTTCAACCGATGTGGGGATACTGCCCGTCGGGGTGTGGTTAGATGCTACACGGAGCTCCTGGTGTAAAATCAGATAAGCGGTTCACTAACGTCTTTGTAGACAAAGAGAAGCAGAAATCGTCGAAGCCAAATATCGAAACGAATTCCGATACTGAAGCACTTAGAAGATATGAGGTGAGACAAGGAACATTATACATTTATTCATGTTTGCTTGTAGATTCCAAGTGGTTCAATGTCGGAGCCATGGGAAGGATTTGATTGCAAAGAGGCTGCGAAGTACGGGGGAAGGTATGAATATTTAAATATAGATGTTAAAATGTTTTATGATTTTCACTCAATCCATGAACGGATACTTCTGCAATGATTTATGGCGAGTGGTATTTTTCGTGGTGATAATAATAATTCTACAGACGCTTCACCCGTATCGCTTGTACTCAATCGGAACTACTCGCTATTTCCACCAATGGAGAACTTTATGGGTTCGTTTCAAGAACCATTCATTTTAAATTTGAATATTCTAGAGTTGTACATAATTTCCATATAAATTTATGATATTGAAGGTGGAAATGGACGGAGGAATCTGGTGAAAACGCCGTTCACATCATGCATGAGAAGCTGAAGCTGGGTGCGTTTGAAAATAGATAAAAATATGTGAGCAGAAGAATATAATGCCTCCTTTTTGGTCATGGGCGACCCAAATTTTGATTGTACCAATTAAATATAATATTTGCTTCTATTCAGAGGATGGTGAGATGCTCACTCATCTCTCCGCTTCCTCTCTCCGTGTCGCTGTTATGACTTCTACTGGTCGAATGGCCACTTGGTTGGACAATGTCTCATGTGGAGAACGACTGTGCGAGGTATGTCTCATCGGATGCTACTGCATTCTACTGATGAAACATCCATCCGGTTCCACATTATAATAGACTGATCAAAACTGAATATTCTGTGCAGGCTCTTCTGGTTTGATCGCTGACCTCTAATTTATATCGTGGTTTATTGCAGGCGCTTTTCGTCCCTCCTCAGAAGTTAGCAGTTACTTGTCCCGAGTCTATTGATCAATTGGTTGTGAGCAATCAATTGGCAGTGGCAACTTTCCCCTCCAATCTCTTCTTCTGGTGGTGAGTTTGATTGTCTTCTGCGATATCTTGTCGTATCTTCAATGAGCTCATTAGACAAGCTTTTGTTTGGCCATCGTATAAACAATATCTCTATATTGCAGTGGTTTCTATCCAGTCAACGAACGCCGTCGAATCTTTGAGAAGGCGAGATCGAGATTGAGAAAGCACGTCACATTTGATACCACTCAGATTGTGGAAGGATCGGAGGTGAGAATGGAGAGAAATACTCAGTCAGGAATAACAGTACAACTCTGCTTGACATGTGTTATGAAGCTGGACAAAAAATATAAATTATATTTCTCAGGTTCGCACCAAGAGTGGTCCCATATACTCGATTGGATGCATCGCTGCGAATCTGGCCGGACCAACGCCCATGGTGGGTATTCATTGAGCATTTGAAACACGGATGGGCCAGGATTTGTATATCATTTATGTGCTTGTGGCGCCGGTTCACCACATTTTCTCCTTCAGTTTTTATTGATTAATTTATTCAGAATATACATAAGATGAACCATCCCTTCCCTTTCCAGATCGGCATCCTCATGGAGAATGCATGGTCACTATCAGAAATGTGCCGATTCCGTCTGCTTGACCCAACTGCTTACGACACTGATCGATATATGGAAGGAATTACTGTAGAAGAAGAAGAGAGTAGAGAGGGAAGCAAGGAGACAGCAATTGCACAGCAAGCATTGAGTAAGGAATGCAAGGATCATAGTGGGAGAGAATATTGCGTGGGTATTGAGGGGTTATGTTGTTGTATGAACATGGTTGATTGCGGTTTCATCTATTGTATTAATGAGGAAACTTTGACACCTGTGTCTACTGTTCGTGTTCATTTCGAAGTAGTTTATATTTTCAATAAACTAATGCTCGTAATTGTCAGCCTCTGGAAGTCGGAAGCGTCCCGCTGCAGATGAAGTATTCAGTAGTGGCAGTGAAACAACGAAGCAACGAGAGGAACCATGGCTGGTGAGAGATGAGAAGAGAAGAGATGTAGATTAGTAGGTCATTTGACTCATTTCAGATATCTGACGTCATCTTCATTCACGAGGAGGTGCAGAATGATACTGCAATAGTCAGAATCGTGAGTACTTATTGTTAGTTGTAGGTTTGACACAAGTTGTACAGATGATACACAGTACGAATAACAGTATTTTGTCAGGTGGACGGTGGATACTGTGCAGTTGAGTACCAGAAGGTGACCTCTTGTCCCTCGGATGCTTTTGCCACCCCGGCGAGCAAGAAACTTGCCAGAAGCGGAGATAAGGAGAAACCACAACCGAAGGTGAATATTGTTATCAATGATGCATAAAAATATAAATACATATATACGTTGCAAGTCTTCCATTCTCAGATGCGTCTGATTCGCAAGGACGAACTCACTGTAGTCACTCAGAAGATGCGATATGCGAGATCGCCCAATTCGGTCAGAGTAGAACCATGCAGGTGAGATTACCGTACCACGACTACCGTATCGATGTTGTACCCTTTCCATGTAACTGACGATGTTGTACCGTATCCCTTTGAGGTTCGTCCTGTCCGGTTCTACATCTACGAAGAAAGTGATCAGTGCAGTAGCTGATAGTCTGGGTGAGACTTCTACCGTATCTCCTAGTGTTCATCAATCAATAATATTCATTCATGTCGTTGCAGGAATCCGTGCACTCGTGGAGCGTCGTGGGACAGCTTCTATCATGAGGATCTCAGTGAGTGGCAAGATCCTCACTTCGCATCCTCTCCCACTCCATGCACCCTCTCTCTACTCGACTGACGGAAGTGGAAAGCCGAAGCTGATGAATTATGGAGATGTAAGATTTTTACTAATCAGTTAATTGATTTAATAAAGAAATAATTTTAGTTCAAAGTATTTTGTAGGATGGAATTCTGGTGCTGCGAGACGCTCACGGTGGAATAATTCCCCTTGTGAGAGATGCTTCCGCCGGATTCAGGTAGCAGTAATTAAATCTAATTAGACTAATTAATGTATGTTACAGAGAACCGACGTATCTCCAGCTTCCCGCCGCCTCTGTTACTGCACTGGCGGTGAAAAATGTGGGAGAGAAGGTGGGTAGATTGATCTTTGATTTATGTTGAATTATAGTTGGAGAAGTGAAAAAGTGAAATATTCAGGATCGTACATCGTGGGCTCCGAAGGCAACTCGAGAGGCAATCATTCTGTCGTTGCTTGGTGAGTTGAATGAATATGAAGAGGGGTCGAAGGGGGTCGTCAATACCTCTCTACTTTCTCACTGTAATCATGTTCTCCCTTTCCATCTCCAGGTGCTCATCCTCGTACAGTCGAACGTCGACTGCCATCTCTGTTGTACACTGTGATGAGTTGTGATGAGAAGGCAGTCAAAGCTATTTTGGATGAACTGCAGAAGGAGGATGGTGAGTTGTGAAGGGGCAGGGGGGAGGGTGTGCACTTATGTGTTTTGTTGTTGTTTGAACACATTTATGTAGAATTCAAATCGGCCCTTTTGGAGGATTGAAGCCGAGTGCTCTAGTGTACATGTCTATGTCAGCGAATGGAAAATCTGGGCCAATCGAAGCGTCTTTCAAAAATGATCTTTCCATGTTGGTCTTCCTTTTCGCTTTTTCTTTGAATCAATCCATGACATCGGCTTCCCTTCAAAAAATCATCGTCAGCGATTCGGGTCATCCAACACCATTTGTATTTTTAATGTCTCGGGTCTTAGCGTTATAACACGGCCGCTCACTCCACTTGAGTTAAATACAATCAATCAGCGGGAACCGTGCCCCAATGGGAGCAGTACTCGATCGGTCTTGAGTCTCCATCACGAGCAGGCGCAGAATCTAAGGTCGCGTGTAGGAGTTGTACGCGGATTTGATTCGATTCGATATCCCTGTCCCTCGATGCTACTCTCTCTCTCTCTCTCTCTCCTCTAGCAAATGACCTCCTCTTGTTCCTCCCTTCAGTGACACCTTACCCACAAAATCAAGTGGGACGGCGTAGTCGGCCCACACAAGATCTCCGGCCAGCTGCCCCGGCTCTGCGGACCAACTATATATTGACTCGTTGCCACTCGATTCAGCCAATATCTCACCGACCAAGAGTTATCCTAACCAGTGGAAGGCCTCTTCGTCGATTCTCATCCATAAGAAGAGAGACTGAGCAGATCTCAACAATTACCGTCCCATCGCTCTACTCTTTATAACATACATTCATGAAGGTCCTCGTGAAGAGGATTGATAGATAACCGGATGATTCCCAATCCATACAACAAGCCGGATTACATCACCACTTTGGATGTGCCGACGACATAGACACGCTTTCCACACTCATCACCATTTCGCAATTGGAAAATGTAGTGAACCGTGAGCATCACTGTGCACCAATTGAATAAATTTGGATATATATGTTGTCGAGGGACGGGGTCTATGAATGATCCAAGTTAACATCTTCATGAGATAATTGATGTGCTTGCAGATGCGAATGTGAGCAGACACGAAGTGGTTGAATCGAAGACGGACGGTAACAGAAATGGATTGCATGCGGCTGTGATGGGAGCATTTGCAACGAAGAATGCGATAGAAGCTGATGTTGACTCGCCCCTCAGTGTGTTGACCACCACTGGTGAGCACATTTATTATCGATTAATTGGGAAGAAACTATTCGGTAAGACTGGAGCACTTCTCTGGCCCACAATATTCCTATTTCTGCCAAAACTAATGATTTTGATTTCAGTAGATGTCTTGCTTTCCTTGTCAACATGGTTCAAGCTTTTTTGAACGATTAATTTCGACAACGTTGAGCAATTTTTTTTTGAAATTTTCTTTAATTGGGATCAGGTTATTTGACATGGAGTAGTTTACTGCTCCAAATTATCTTGCGAAATATTGCACTCTCTGGGGTGATCATACACACTTGATTAATAAAGGATTGGGCTGCGATGATTTTTTCCAAAAGGTATGCTAGGGTTGATACAATTTCTCAGAATTCGCGTGTTAGAATATTATTTACAAAAATGAATGAATTCTCCCTGACTCATGATGTAAAGTTTCGTTTAAAAATATCTTTTTTTTAGAATCTCGTTCTGCAGCGGAACAAGCCCGCATGACATTGGATAAGAAGTGGAATGAGATGCTGAAGACGAGGTCATCGAATAGAGCTGCTGCCTCGGCCTCTACTGCATCCACTTCTTCTGCAACGAGTGAGGGACATTCTTTTTTTTAAATTATAACTATTTTTTGTGATTGAAATATTTCCGTAAAAGAGTCATCGGTAAGGTTCCCTCATGATGTAAAGTTCCGTGTAACATATCTTAATTTCAGTGCCGACTTACTCTGTTACGAAATCTGAATTGTGATCTGTTACCTGAGGATCATATTTTAACCAAAAAGCAAGAGCGCCCACAATGCTTCATTTTTGTTCAGGCACTGCTGCAGTCAGTTCCTCAAACGATGCTCTCAACACCGCTTCAACTCAATCCGATGCCCCCATGGAGATTGAGATTGTACCAGAGTCACAAGTACCTTCTGTCGTCATCAAAATCGAAGTGGACGATGAGAATGGTGAGTGAGAAGATGATTTACAATGTTATAATTATATACCACTTTTATTCGAGCCATTCCGAATGTTTTATCGGGGCATTGGGAGTGAAACTGCTAAGCATCTTCTCCCTTTAGCTCTCATTGTGTCTCCTGTGCCAGTGGAGAATCCGAAGCAGCGTCAAGAGGCGTCTATTGCCATTGTCAAGATGCTCGTCACTCATCCAGTTTGCATGGTAAATTGATAGATGATTTAAAATAAATAAAGTAATGTTTAAAAATAATGTAAATTGTCTTCAGCCCTTTATGGCGGAGATGCTGAGTGCCCGCGACATTCACGGCCAGACTCCTTTTATGGCGGCAGTTAACAACAGGTGAATTTGAGTTGCTGCTATTTGATTTACTAAAGAACAGTATCAATTATAATCATGTCAGAGCTTATTCCGCTGCCCGTGCCATCTTCGGGGCGGTCATTGCTTTGGTCGAATCGGAGACTGGAAAGGTGAGGAGACGAACTATTCATATCAATTAATGTTGTTAATAATGTTTCTTTTGTAGATTGAGAATGCGGATCAGTTGATTCCCTTCATCTTCCCTGTTGGATGTCGTCCCGATGACTCTCCTCTCTTCATTCTCTGCTACAATGACACTTGTAGTTTCACGTGGACTGGCGATGAACACATCAACCAGGTAATTATGTTATTCGTGTATTTTAACGGTCTGCAAAAGAAACCCTAGAAAGAAGAACAAATTTCGAGCTTGATGATGCTCAGATAAAAATGCCTTATCGACTCATAATTGTTGTAATTTCTCAATTTGTTTACTTGTATCTTTGTTGAGGACATCTTCGAGTGTCGTACCTGCGGTCTCACTGGTTCTCTCTGCTGCTGCACTGAATGTGCCTTCACATGCCATCGTAATCACGATTGCAAACTGAAGAGAACGAGTCCCACGGCGTATTGTGACTGCTGGGAGAAGGCTTGCTGCAAGGCACTTGTGTGTTTTTCTAATTATCCCCTTTCAATTTGGTGACTGATGTACAAAATAGCCGTGAGAAAGAGTCATACTAAATTGTTAACTTGTTGAGTCTCCGTTGGTTTCAGGTGAACGGCAATCAATATGCTCGTGAGCAGTTGTTGATGGGATTAGTGACGAAGAGTAATCTGTACACGATGTTGAATGGAAGAGGAGAACACGTTCTGTTGTATCTGGCGAGGAAACTATCAAGGTAGGAGGAATGGAATCACGGTATTTTAAAAATACCCGCTATATATACGCTATATTTCAGAACGGCTTTCAGTTTGAATTATTTTCCAATATATTTTCTATTCACTTTTTTCATTATTGCAGTTCTGCAAACATGATTGTCGATGAATGTGTGATTATTTAGACAGTCATCGGAGCAGTGGAACTACACTCGTCGTCCTCGTCGTATTCAACCACCTTCTGCCAGAGGAGACACGAATATTCCCGAGCACGATCTGGACCCTCCCAAGTTTGCAAGGTGTGATAGAACTACCCTCCGAGGCTTGAATTATTGATTAATTGTCGACAAATACACCAACAACACTACTGCAGGACTGCTCTGCTGTACGGACTTCGTAACTGGAATGTGGTTAAGAGTCTGGCGATGATTGGAGTGAGAAGAATTGATAAGTGAGTTTAATGGACAATGAGGAATCGAGGGTCGGCTACTACGAAATAAAGAGCCCTTTGTTGATTGAATTCGAGTGTCGTCGGGCTCATGAGAAATAATCAGTGGAATTACTATGTAAAAATAATTGTTATTCGTTTCAGAGAAGTGCCAATTTCCGAGGAGTTGTTTCATCTGAACTCACAGAATGGATCATCTCATCTCGACAAGTTCATGCTCATTCTGCTCACCAAGTGCACTGATGAGGTTGGTCGATTCATGAGAATACATTCCTTGATCGGATGGATGAAAGACAATCAATTGGATTGATTACTACTTAACCTAAAACGACAAGCCCTGTCTGTCTGTGAGTGAGTCTGTGAGTCCGTCCCGTCCGTCACAAACTACGGTAACAAGTTCGCTGGAGCAACCACACTTGAATGGGTCAGATACATGATATTTGTCAAAAACAAAAATCAATAAATTAACCTACAGTACCCTCCGATGAGTTCGGTGGGTCAGACCGCAGGTCAGATTCATGATTTTACCGAAGTCCTCCTGGACCGGCGACCGAAGTCCCCCTGGACCGAATTGTACCCGGCGCCCGAAGTCCCCCTGGACCGAATTGTACCCGGCGCCCGAAGTCCCCCTGGACTTAACTGTGCCCGGCAAACGAAGTTCCCCTGGACCATACTTTGAAAGCGTAGTGCGCTTAACCTCCACGCACCCCGCTAGTTGATGAATAAGTGATCGGTAATTGCAGTCGAACGTCGTTCTGGAGACTCTTCTCAAGGTACTCACAGAGACACACAACAAGGAACGAGAGAGTGGAGACAATTTGGAAGAGGTAATGAGAATGTCCAACTAGTTTAATTGAATCTTATGTGGTGTTAGTTTTCGAGAAAAAGGAAAAAGGCCAAGATTTGAATTCCCGCAATTTCCTATCTCAGTTCTCCGTGGAGCAATCGACTCAAAACTTCGAATATAGCATTTTCGACCCTTTTCCACCTATAAACGAAATTTTGAGTCGATTGCTCCACGGAGAACTGAGATAAGAAATTGCGGGAATTCAAATCTTGGTCTTTTTCCATTACCTTTTTCCGAAAACTAACACCACATAACATTTTTTGTGTGCATATCATATTTCATTTGAGTGGTGATTGTTCGGTTCCCCCCCTATGGTCTGACCTTCGGTAGTAGATTCATGTGTTAACAATTTTGATTGTTTTATCTACAGGTGAACATTGTGATCTCTCGTTTCGTCCGATCGGTCGCTCGTCTTTTCATTCTCGCCGTTATCATATCGAGTGTGGCAGCGAGCACGGCTGTGTCTGGTGAGGAGACTTAGTTTTATTTTATATGAAGATTAACATTTCTCAATATATTTTTATTATATCAACTGGGTATATCAATGTTTCATCCACCATATTTCTTTCTTTATCTGCAGGTATTCTCCCCACTAAAGATTCGTCGACGTCCGGTGTCGTCGATCGATCCGCCCTCAGGGGAATTTCATTCTCTGGAATCTTCGGCCATTTGAGGAAGGACACGAGCAAGGACTCCAAACTCAAGAAGTCCGATATCACTTTATTTACTATGTATTGATTTTTTTATTTCAAAAGTGTTTAATTTTTTCTTGATTAAAAAAAATTGAATTCAGTATGGGCACATTCATCATGCGCTGCAAGATGTTCTTCGAGCATTTTGCTCTCTTCACTCTCCATGAGGTGAGTATCGAAAGAGGTCTATTGCGTCATCACTAATTTCAAAGAGATGCAAGCCATGCATAGGTCAAATAGGTCTTCGCGTGCGAAAATAGGCACTTCTGCACTTTGCATGTAAACCGGATTAACGTAGGGAGAGAGCGCAGGGCAGACACATGAAGGCCTCTGTCGACATCCCCCGCCCTATGCTAATTGCGAACTTGCGAGAAACCCATTTGACCTATGAAGCCATGTTTGGAGTTTTTTTCTTTATTTACTAAATAATGGTATTGTTTTAGATGTCCCAACTGGCGGATGCCTCGCTTGCGCCCGTTAGAACAGGAATCGTTCGTCCATGTGTGTCACTGCCCGTTCTACTCGGAGCCAGTGCTGACTCGATCGAGGTAATTACTTAATTAATTAGTGTATTATATGTTCAGCATTTACTGAAGTATTTATTTCCTGTTTTATACACATCTGGCCCTACCATCGCATAAATTTTGTATGTTTACAGAGTCTGGAGAAGTACATCAACTCGGAACCCGATGTTACACAGACTCTGTATAAAATGGAGTTGGAGATGATGGACCATTCGGAAGATCGGAGAGAGACCAGAAAGAGAAGGAAGAGGGTACGTTTAGTAAGATATATGCAGTTTACAATTTGTTATTTAATAAATAAAATAGTAGAATAATTGTATTACAGACGTCTCGTCGTGACACAGATCGTGAGGAGGCGACTTCAGAGGGACTCGGTGGAGGGGGAGGAGGAGGAGGAGGAGGATCTACCTCTGCCCCACTCCCACCCACTCAACCTCCTGTTGAGAGGGAGAGTTCCGCTGAGAGTGATATATCCGATTCTGATTCTGATGGTGAGTATACATTGGGTATGAGTGGGTAATTGATTGGATGTTGAATTTAATGCCGATTTGAAATATAAATGGTTGTTGGGTTTATGAGAAAAAAATGGTTGTTGGGTTTATGAAATCCATCGGTTCTGTGATTTTTCACTATAATTTCTTTTCTGATTCATAGCTCATTTTTTGCCTTTTTATTTCATTACTTTTCTATCAAATAAATCATTAACTGGTACTGTATTTAAGGAGACGGTCCATCTTCTCGTCGTCATGCCAGTCAATCTTCTGCACTCGCTGCAAATGAAGAACCGGCGTCTAATGAGCAGACGACCACACGTCAGTATTATTGCATATTGGTCTAGGGACCACCATCTATTTCGCCGAAAAAATCGCAAGTTCTATTTATGCCATGAAATCGATTCTGATCGAGTGCAGTATGATGCCCGAAAAGAAAGAAAAAAATATAATTTGAAAATAATTTTAAAAATTAACAAAAAGTAGAAACCCCGCCCCCTCAAGAAAAGAGACAGCCGTGTCCGGTAAATACATACTAATCTCCGGCTCAGGTCCTCACACTTCTGCCGGTGTCCACGACTGTTTTCCGGATGTCGCTCTTATAATTGCATTTATCTATCTCAAAGTTGTGCTAAATTGCTACTAACAAACACGTATTAATCGTGAAACACTTCCCACTCAAAAAAGAGCACTGGATTTGATATAGAAAGCCTTCAAAGCATGCTGCACTATTGATAACGAAAGCGCGCGCAATTCAAACGCATACAGCAAGCGCGCGTATGAACAGATTGCCGTCAAAATGGTATGAGACATACTCTTACTACCCTTGATCAATAATCAAAAGAGATTAGGCGCGGCCATCCACAACAACGTCAGTTATCAGATGTCAAATACGTCAATAAGCTAGTTATGGATGTACACTTCGCTGTAGTGAGCGCGCGCATGAACAAAAACAGCCCATTTTACTATGGGATATGCATAAACCATTGCTTGTCCAACCTGAGATGGAAATATGTGCGGCCATCCACGACAACGTCAACTGTGGACGATTAGACATGGTGATCCGCATGACTTTATGACAAATTAGAGTGCAGTCAGCGTGCGCATGAACAGATTTCCGTAAAAATTGGATAGGAAGTACCTTTAGTATCACTTATCAATAAATAGAACAAATTAGGCGCGGCCATCCACAACTTCAACTGTGGCCGGAGGTCAAACGTGATAAAGTGCAGTGCGTGATCGGAAAAATCGATATTACAAGCGCGCGCATGAACAAATTGGCATTGAAATCATACAAACTACAGCCTTACTATTTGTGAGCAATATTGACAAGAAATTAGGCGCGGCTATCCAAAAAGGCAATAGTTATTAAGGAAAAATGAACTATTCCTCAACGGAGAGAGTGTAAAGGCTGCGAGGGTAAGAGTAGCAATGATTGTGATCTCTCACCATCTCCTTCTGTGGTCTATTGGTAAGTAATCCAGTCTTTCACCCGTACCCCAAGGGTTCGAATCTCCGTTCTTGCTAACCTATTGCGACTTTTCGTACATAAACTACATAACTCTTCTCTTGCGCAATGTGTCGCGCGAAGGTGCACGATAATTTCGGGCTGTCTCACAGGTCTTTCAGGGCAAACGCTGGCTCTGCCTTACGGCTCTCCAGGATGGTGGTCCCTAATATTGGTCAATCGAAATTAAGCAGATTGTGCTAATAGAGAGCAGAAAGATGGATATCCCTTACCGCCCTTTTTACTATGCATGAATACTCTTTCCACGGTTCCGTTTGTATAACGATTGAATTGCAGGCCCACAGCCGGATGAAGAATATTCGTCGGATGGAGAAGATGAGGAGGAAAGTGAGAGTGAAGGTGCGAAATGCGTTGATTGGAATTGGAATAATCTGATTTTTTATTGGTGATTTTTTTATTCGATTGATTGATTGCGTCTTTTTGAAGGTGATGGACGTGACGATGAGGAAGATGATGAGGAAGAGGAAGAAGAGGAGGAAATGGAGAGAGATGAACCCATTGGAGAAGAAGATGCAGGTTAGTAGAAGATGAAGAGATGAGGATTGGTGAATTGGGAAACAATGATCATTACATTCTAAGAATCTACAGTGATTTATGATAGTTTTGTCCCATTACACGAGTCAATTGCAGAGATGGACTACGTGACTTCTGAGGGCGAAGCGCCGACGTCGACCGGAGTTGATGAAATGAGATTGGAAGCAGTGGAAAGAGAGGAGAGCAATGCAGTCGATGGAGAAGCGGAAAGAGAGAGAAGAAGAGAGGAGAGGAGAGCTGATGCTGTTGCTAGAGCAGGGGTACGGTGCTTATGGAGATTAATTTATTATAATTACAAGTACTCATTATTTAGAGGATTTATCAAAATGGTAATTGGTATGGAGTTAAATAAGGAATGAAATTTCAGGAAGAAGAAGGTTCTGGTCGATTATCAGCGTCTAGTCCAGATGATGAAATGGAAGCATTTGAGGATTTCGGTGAGATAATATATTTTATGCAAATCATTTTAATTCATACATTAAACAATTAATTTCAGTAATCGATTCTGCCGAACGTTCTCGATCTCCGAGTTCTCCCGAATACAGTAGTGGAGAGGAGGGAGTAGAAGATAGACGTAAGATATTCACGGCATTTATTCATGAATAGTCATCACGAAAATATCCAGCTGTGTGTATACAGATCTCAGGCTAAGTCCTGTGTTATATTTTTTTAAAAAAATTAATAATTTTGCTTGTAGCGAGCCGACGGCATAGACGTCGCAAATCCGCAGCTGCAGCAGCGGCTGCTGCTGCAGGTGCTGCAGATGGAGGAGTAGATGGAGGTGCCGGAGGAGAGGGAGGAAGAGAAAGAATGGGAGCAGCAGGAGAACAACCAGTACAGGTGAACACTTGAGAGTTCTGAGGGACTTTTGAATGGAGTCTATCCTTTTCGTACTGGCTGTTAACTCGTTTTCAAAACTGCTAATTTGCGATTGTGCAAGTATGAATGACGCAATTAAACTCTTTACAGATACGCGATGGCTTCGGCGTTCGACAAGGAGATCGGAATGCCGCTGATGCATCCAGAGGAAATGTTGCACAGGTGAGTAGAAGAGACAAGGGCGGAACTGGAATTTGACTAGAAACGATGAAGAACCTGCCGTTGACGCCAATTATGCTGGACAAATACCTAACATGATATTGTATGTGTTCTATTTAGGCTACCCATGTGGTGAATACTACAAACGAAGAATGGATTAGACTTGCCCGATCAGCGTGAATAACGACTACTGATAAATTATGCATTCTGTATTCTATTTAGGCCGTTGCATACGATGAAATTGATGTATCGTCAAGAAGAGACGAAGAAAGATCAGAAGCGAGAAGTGGAGAGGGTGATGGATCAGCCAGAACTAGGTGAGTATTTACGAAAGTTTAAATATATGTTTATATTTTATGTGATTTCCACCATCTAACTTCATAGATCTCGTATTTTAATAATTGTAATTGAAGTACAACAGGGATTACTATTATGATAAGCGATAATTGTGCGTTCAGACCTGAGGATCCCCGCCGACCGGCCACGTCTACCGGCAGAAATGATGGACCTCCCCCACCGAGTGCTACCATTAACGGTTCGTAATTGATGATAATTAGTAGGCATTCATAACCAACTTAATTGTTACTTTTTCGATTACATATTTTTATTAATTTTTTCTCAATTTTTAGACAGTTCTATCTCATGTTTTATAATGAATATTGTAAATATTCAGTAGACTCGAGAAACATTGCTAGAAGAACTGTGGATGGAGCACGACGATTGATGTGGAGTGGTGATCGAATGAGTGGAGGAAGAAGAAATGCAACGGGAGATGCATCGAGGCCCAGAGGTTTGTCGTGTCGATGATAGATTGGTATATTTTAGAATTAAATAATTGAGATGTTGTATTGCAGCTGGTTCGTCTTCGACGGGCAATTGGAGCGGCGTCTACTCATCTCGTCGTGGAGAGTTGCCACAGTGGATATCGAGATCGAGTGACATCGAGAGAAGAGCACGGGGTATGAATCAATGATGGAGAACTTAGTCAAGGCCTGAGCCATAACGTATTTAAACCATAACGTACTTCCCGAAACAGGCGAGCTATTGACGATGTTGGCGCTACTCATTTTAAGTACGTTTTGTGTTGAGGAAATGTTGGTTCGTCGGCTATTGGTAGTGCGAGTGAGGAGAAGAAGACAGATGTGGGCAGTGCGAAGGAAGATGAAGTACCCACCACTGTTAAGGTACTGCACCTTTTTGTGTTTTATCTGTCCTGCTCTATGTGATTCTAATCATTTAAATGAAATAGTGGACACTCCGATTGTCCACACCGAATGCAACCATATGCTAAAAATGTATTTAACTTCTTTTTTCTCTCATAAAGTGTGTATGTATTTGCAGGCGTCGATCCAGCTCGCAACGGCGTTTTCCTTCGCAGTTCGAATCATTGGGGAGATGCTTCCGTTGGTTGCCGCCGATTCTTCCGCTGCAGGTATACATTTGTTATATTTTTACATTAACAAATTTACCCATTTTTCTAACAAAAGATATTTCTCTATCTTTGCAGCGCCGGTCTCTGCAGTCGATACTACATCGACTCCAGCCTCTTCGAGAATGGCCGCTCTCCGAGATGTTGAACAACTGAGTGAGATGGAAGAGACAGTGAGGAGACGAGCATTTGTGAGTTTTAATTGAACATTATACCGAAATTAGCGACATGATTGCAGGAGCTGGTGTGCACTCGACTGGAGGACTCGTGGAAGTGGCTGGCCATCGTGTTGGATCACGTAGAGGCACAGATCAAGGTGAATTGCAGTTGCAAACAACTTTTATCTCCAATGCAATTCTGAGACGAACGAAAATGTTTCAGTACATCAATGCTGTCTCGGCGACGGAGAATACGAGAAAGAAAGAGGGAAAGGAGAGGAAGAAGAGTGGAATGAAAAAGAAGAGTTCTTCCAATGGTACGAATCATGGTCATTATCGATTGTATGATTGTAGTTTCCTCATTGGTTGTTCGTCCTGATGTCATTATTTTCAGTGGGCGACGATTCTTCTGCTCCCGTTACCTCTTCTCCTCTTTCTTCCACTTCACCCCTTTCTCTGTCCAAAGTGAAGAGAGAGACGATGAGTTGTCTGTTGGGAGTACTGAGAGCACACTCGGGAGAGGCCGGAGATGACACGCCATTGATTCATTTGGAGACACTCAGGGTGAGTTATGGAGATCATATGAGAATACCGGTTGGTTGAATTAGTAATACGGTAATTGTGTGAAAATGGAATTCAGTCTGACAGGTTCGGTATATGCTCGACAGATACACGAAGAAATGATTGCATCTTGGGAGACTGATATCAACTCTTTTAGGATTCCGCTCCGTCTACTTTTGCGGGTCACTTTTAAAATGAGACCATGGAATTATATTCCAAAAATGAATTTTTCACCGAAACGGTTAAAACTTTTTAAAAAAAATGTTTTTTTGCCGAAAGATAATTTTGTGATTCTTTTCTCAAATTTTTAACCTGGATCAGAAAATAAAGGGAGATCGGAAAACATTGTGTGATTGTGTTGTCTTTCAGGCGCCGGCTCTTGTGGTGGACGCGTATCTCGGATTCATCGAAGCCAAAGCAGACACGGAGAAATTGTTTGAGAGAAGCAAGAAGAAGGTAATCATACTAATCAATAATTAAATATTTCTCCCCCATGAGACAAACATGTAATCTAAATAATACAGGATGAATCGTCATTGATTGTCGAGTCGACTCCCGATGTTGAGGAAGAGATTATGGGAGTGCGAGGATTCTACCAGGTTTCTACTTTTCTTGTTCATCACTTCATGGATATATATATGTTCAAAGTGGTTACTATTATTATAAGAAAAAAAACAATACATATTTTGTATCGGATGAACTACATATCCGGTGTGTACAATACCATGATTGCAGCGTTCAAACTCTGTCTCCTTCCCCGGTGTTTCGTTCTCCGATGCTCACGATACACTACAGCTACCATGCATGCAGGCACTGCCAATTGTGGAGAGACCGCAGCTGCTCACGAGCACGGTTAGAAGGAGACTAATCAATTGATTAATTAATATTTATTAATCATAGGTGGAGAAGGAAGTGCTCTTCGGACCGTCCTCTTCGACGCAGGAGAGAACCAAGGATGAACACGATAAGGTAGTGAAGAAAGAATGCTGGCGTTCAGTTGAGAAAAGTGTATATTTTTTGCTTTTTTAGAGGGTTAAAAAAATTTATGAAATTAATATATTGTGGTAATTGGACAGGTAATTCGATCTCACGGTATCGCTCACTCTCACAATCAATCCCTCACTACTGCTCCCATCTCTTCCCATCGATTGTTTTGTGTGGACGAGGAAGATTTGGATGAGCAGCCGACCGTCGTCGTACCACTCTGTAAGTTCTAATTATTTTAAAGTATTTTTTGTCGTTTTTTAAAAATTTTTTATATACTTGACTTTTAAACATAGGTCGAAAGGTACGTAAAAACGACGAAGCCAACCCGCATTTTTATGATTTTCGGGTGAAAAAAATATAAAACCCAACAATTTTTTTGGTTTTTCATGCCTATTTTTGAAAAAAACCCAACCCGCATTTTGGCCGCAACGCACCCTTTCGACCTATGCTTTTAAAAATTGCATTTATGTACGACCTGATTCAGCTGTTTCAGCATCCGTTGCCTCGGCGCCTGCTGCATTGAATGATATGGTGGATGAGACTAAGGAGAAGAAGACGCCAGCCAAAGGAAAGAGGGGAAAGAAGAGAGGAAGGACGGGAGATATCAAGAAGGTATTACAACAAGTTCCAATTCCTTATTTTTGTAAAATGCTATTACATTTTGGGTTTGAATCTATTTATCTGTGCTATTGATTTTTCTTGTCTATCATATCTGTCAACAACCTTATGAATCAAGTTTTGCTTGCAGTCGCCCTCTACCGACGTGATTGTGGATGAAGAGGATGATTGTGTAGTGGTGGTTCAACCACCACAGGGATTCGAGAAGGTCACCTATGAGGAGATTCTCGACTCATTCAACATGTTAGTTATCCAACGATATCTGTCTCTACAAATATATCTCAATACAAATGAAGTGCGATTACTCGACCTCCATGGATTGCAGGAAACATTTTTACTGTGATAATTATTTGTGACCTTCAAAACATGCATTCTCACTGTCACAATAATACATATTTATTTGTGGGCTCTTGACTAAATCACCTTCCCAGTTTCCGTGAACATCCTCTTCGCAAGCTAATGGGCAGATGGAGATACGTACTGCAGCTAATCGCCAAGGTTCATTTTTTCTTTATTATTTAAGTAAAAGTAAAAGGTAAAGGTGTTAGGTCTTCTATACGCAAGGCGGTCTCGACCACCCCTATGCCTGAGGGGCAACGAGAGCCTGTCCTGAGATGATCAGCGGCCTGTTACGAGGCTATTCTCGTGTTGTGCGCACGTGAATGGGTACCCCTTTCGAGGCATGTTTGGATCGTGATTTACCAATCACTACCAACATTTTAAAACCCCCTTGGTTGGGTGAATCTGCAGGCACGGTGGGTCGAACTTGTGACCATTCGATTCGCATTCTAGCACACAACCACTGCGCTACCCGGCTCTTCAATTATACTATTTTAAATACAGAGTGTAAATTATTGAATTCAGGAGTTGCATGCCGATTTGACGGACACTTTGGGCGGTGACTTGAGTGGATCGAGACTATTGAGAGAACTGGCAGGATTCGAGATGAAACAGCATGAATTGAGAGCACGAATGGAGAAGTATCGGGCTGGAGCGACCAAAGATGTAGCTATCGAGGTGACGAAGATTAACTAGTAATTATGTCGGACCAGGAGGAGCATGATAGCCGGCTCCAAGTTCGGTCCAGGGGAAGCAAGATAGCCGGTTCCAAATTCGGTTCAGGGGAAGCTTTACAGCCGGCTCCAAGTTCGGTCCAGGGGGAGCTCGATAGCCGGCTCCAGATTACATTGAAGCTCGACTTATGTTGGGGAGTGTTAATCGCTACAAAGAGTACTGGCTTATTCCGTTGCAAAAGGCTCGTGAGGCTGAGAGCGATCGAAAAAAGTTGCCACGGAGCCACGAAGTGGCGTAGTGGCAACTTTTTTCGATCGCTCTCAGCCTCACGAGCCTTTCACAACGGAAACGCAAGATACAGTGCGTTCAGAACGTTTTCGAACACTTTCCCGACATCACAAAACGCTTTTCCTGTAATCCCCTACGCTCTCTGAATCGTTTTGGAACTTTTCGAAAATTTCGATTTTCCACGTTAAAACGTGTTAGAACACGTTCTGACACGTTTCTGATATCGCAAAACACTTTTCCTGTGATCCCCGACACTCACCGGTGCGTTTAGAGGAAGTTCGAAAATTTCGATTTTTCATGTTAAAACTCGGCAAAACAGGTGAAAACGTGTTTCACGGTATTCAAAACCGTGTTAGAACAGTTTCTGGCACTTGCGAAAAATGCGGCAAAAGGTTTGCCCGCGGCGGGGATCGAACCTGGGGGTCTCGGATTCAAAGTTTGGCTCGTAACCCACTTGGCTATGGATTTCGTTAATTAAATTTTGTAAAATTTGAAAGGTATTCTGGTCGGGAATCATATGCAAAAGGATTTGGGAAGATAGCGCGATTTTGAAGCGAAATAAGGAAAAAGCGAAAAACGTGACCGCCGGACACACACACAGACAGACACACAGACAGACAGACAGACAGACGTTCTGAAATAATAGTCTTTAGTAATACTTGTATTAAGTATGTTGTTTTTTTTTGGAATTTGACATCATGTTTTTTTTATAAATTTAATTAATCAATTTTTGCAATGCAACTATTGACATGAGTGCCTGCAGGTTAATCGTGATCCGGCTGCACTGATCAGAGAGACTTGCTACCAACTCAATCGAACCTTCACGAGACGAGTGGCAATGAGAGGAACGGAGAAGTAAGCACATTTAAGAGACCATCCACGAGAAGCCGGGCATACCCAACGGATGGTTTTTTTGCAACCTATCCCAAGAACTTGGGGGTGAAGTCAGTATCACGAATGCTGATATTAGGCCAAGTAACTAAGGTTCTGGGTCCCGCCCCGAAAAGTTAGAGTAACCCCGGTTTCCGATATCGATTTTTTCAAAGTTTTAAAAAGTAGGTTTTATAGGGTTTCTCGGTGTATTTTGCGAAAAAAAAATGACAATGAAAATATTTTCGAAGCGATAGGAAATCGATAAAGGATCAAAATTTCAATTTTTCTCTGTTTTTCGACCGTCCTGAAAAAAAAATTGCCCATCTATTGACAACGATTTTACGATTTTTGGAATCCTCGTCAGAAACTACATCGAACGGACTACTTCATGGACTCCGTGCTTTGGGGGCGATGTACGTAAATGTGGTCTGAATGTTCAGACCTTAGCCGACCCTGGCGCGTACCTGGCGATATTTCTCATCCTGATTGCGAAATATCAAGTGATATATTATTTGGCTACGATTCTGTTAACATGTCTGACACAATTATGTCGTCGCTAGGTCGAAAATTTTTCAACATTTTTTTCGACCATGAACCCGGGTTCATGGAATTTTCGCGAAAACTTTTTTCAAAAGTGGTTGTACTTGTTTGAGATGTGTTCAATACTTGAAATGTAATACGTCTGCGCCGTATTTGACTTTGAATATTGCAATCTTTGACTATCATGATACATTCTACGGTAGAAAAATACAATATAAAATTCAAAACAAACACATTAATTCTGGACGTACATAACATTTTTTATCGTCAAATACGGAGTACACGTATTAAATTTCAATTATTGAACGCATCTCAAACAAGTACAACCACTTTTGAAAAAAAAAGTGGTCGAAAAAAATGATGAAATTTTTTTCACCTGGCGATGAAATAATTGTGTCACTCATGTTCACCGCATTGTAGGAAAATAATATACCACTTGATAGATGTGATATTTCGCAATTCGGATAAGAAATATCGACAAACACTCGACGAGGTCCGCTAATGTCTGAACATTCAGACCACATTTACGTACATCGCCCCCAAAGCACGGAGTCCATGAAGTAGACTGTCCGATGTAGTTTTTAACGAGGATTCCAAAAATCGTAAAATCTTTTCAATAGATGGCCAATATTTTTCAGTACGGTCGAAAAACAGAGAAAAATTGAAATTTTGATCCTTTATCGATTTCCTATCGCTTCGAAAATATTTTCATTATCATTGTTTTCGCAAAATACATCTAGGAAACCTATAAAAACCTACTTTTTAAAACTTTGAAAAAATCGATATCGGAACCCGGGAATACTGTAACTTTCCGGGGCGGGACCCAGAACCTTAGTTACTTGGCCTAATATCAGCATTCGTGATACTGACTTCACCCCCAAGTTATTGGGATAGGTTGCAAAAAAACCATCCGTGGATATTCCCCAAGCGCCCCGGGTTCTCGTGGATGCTCTCTTAAGAAATCGAATAATTGAATATAATATGCTTTCAGCCGAAGTTCCGGATTGGCGAACAACAAAAAGGACGAGTCACTGCCGCCTCTCGCAAGTCACAAGGTACAAACAGAGCATCAGTGGCATATTTATTTCCAGGAACACTTAAAAATGTGTTGATTGTAGAATATGAAAATCCAATAAATCCTGTCGCGCTCTATGAATACATTTTTTTCACTCGGTTTTTCTTTTCAGGTCAAAGTGAAGTTCAGAGATGAGCCTGGAGAGGGAACGGGAGTCGCACGCTCATACTACACTGCATTGGCTGAGGTACGAGCAGTTTTTGAGTAGGAATCCTTACTTACGATCTTGGAACTCGGATATAACTAGAAAAAACTTGCGGAAATTTCTTTTTATTTGAATCATAAAAAATACTACTTCTTCCAGGCTCTCGTTTCTCTCAAGCAGCTGCCGTTCACTGACTATGGATACAATTCAACGAATGATGAGTATCTCTACGGAGGATCAATGAATTCTGGTGAGGAGATTGACTATTATTTTAAAATATAAATATATGCATATGAAATATTTACAATACAAATCTAAATATTGAACTCCGCTCAGGCCCACCAACTGCACCTTCTGGAGGTTCAGCCAGTAACAGTGCAAGAAGAATTCAATTGATTCGTGGAAGAGAATCATTCTATGCCACAGTGACGTCAGCGACTTCATCTGGTGGACGAAGGAAGGTCTCTCCCTACGAGTTAGTTCATGTTTTATTATTTAAGATTTTTAAAATATTAAATTAAAGTTACCAGGAAGCGAACCGAAAATTTTGAATTCGCGGGAGGACGAAAATCTGGTGTGGTGCGTGCGTGTTGCGGCGAGCCTATTCAGAAAGCTCGCCTCGCGTTGCGGTCTGCGACGCGGTTATAATTTCATCGCCTTTTCTTCCCTTCATTACATTACTTTCTGAGCGCAGGATGATAGACATCCGCAGCCGGGACTTAAAGTTACCGACCAAGGAAAAATTTCGAAATTTATTTTATTTTTTTTATTCGACGCGGATCAGACTGCTGATTATTAGTTCGCATAAGAAAACGCATGAAAATAAGCCCCAAATTTACTATAAGCTCGGAAAGGGTGTCCCTGATCGGCAATATTGATTGGTATACTGTAGCAGCTCAAAATTCTTCTTTTCGTTTTTTCTGCGATTTCACAGAACAAGCTCTTTCAAATTGACTTTCTGGCAATTGTACCTGCATGCTGCTGTTGATTGCATGCAATGAACCTCAGTTTTAAATAGCAAAAATATGAACAAACTAGGGAAGAAGAGAAAATATTTTTTTAAAAGTATACTGTAACTAAAGATGCGAATTTAAAATTCTTTTTCCTAATTTTTTCAAGTTTGTATATATTTTTGCTATTTAAAACTGAGAGTTCTTGCATTCAATGAACTAAAGGATGCAGCTACAATTGCCTGAATGTCAATTTTAAAGAATTTGTGCCGTGTAAGCGCAACAAAAACAAAAAAGAAGAATTTTGAGCAGCTACAGTATACCAATCAATATTGCCGATTAGGGACACCCTTTCCGAGCTTATAGTAAATTTGGGGCTTATTTTCAGGCGTTTTCTTATGCGAACTAATAATCAGCAGTCTCATCCGTGTCAAATAAAAAAATAAAATAAATATCGAAGTTTTTCCTTGGTCGGTAACTTTAATACCGAAAAAAGAACTTGAATACAAAAAGTGATAATACGTAAAATAATAGATCACACATGTGACACAGCACACTTCCGTAGTAAAAAAATCACATTTTGAATTTGCGTGCTTTGCCTGAAAGACAAGATTCTCGGGTTCGTCCTTTCCGTCCTTTCCCAGGACTTGATTATCGATTTTTGATATTTTAAAATATTCCTTCCTTTCTATTTCGACACTTTTTCATTCATTTCCGGGACAAAATAAAGAGTGATTTTTTTCGATTCCCGGTAACTTTAATACTTTAATAAATAATATTCGATATTCAGTCGTCGATTGGCCCTCAATTATCTCCATCCACCGTATACTCCGACTGATATGGCTGCGGCAGAAGCACTCAATGTATCCAGTGAATACCTTCTCGACCTGGTACGCTCGACCCTGCAATTATTTATGTTGTCAATTGCACTAAAATATGTGCTCGTGAAATATGTAGTGGTATTTTTTTCAAAATAAAAGACTTTATTGCAGATTACATCCGTAATACGATTATTTTTCAGAGAGAGGAGATGTACAGTCGTCAGCGAGAAGGATCTGAAAAGCTGCCAGTCGACCTCAGTGATCGACTATTCATACTGTATATTTTACTTATCTTATTTATCGATTGAAAGTGTGCAATCTCGTTGTCATCTCAGGATTCGCAACATCTATCCAGCCGCAGCCTCTCGTCTCACAGGAATGTTCATGGATCTCCCTATCGCCCACATTCTTCTTATTCTGGCCGATCCTCCCACACTCAAGTGAGACATGTCGTGTAGTAATAGTGACGTAATAAACTAATGTATCTGACTAATTAGTGAAAATTTGATAAATATAAAAATTTACAGGGCATATCTGGGTGATGCGATCGATCAGATGATGACGAATGCTGCTCCTACTGATATCGTGCTACTGAGAGGAGAAAAGGAAAATAGTGGTGAGTAGAGGGAGGGGGATTATGTTTTTGGCAGATATTAGAACTATACAAAAGGATTGGCGAAAAATATTTTTCATAACCATTTTGGTCACCCCGTTCAGACTTTTCGCAGGAAGAATTTTTTTTTAAATTTCCCATCCCGCAATTACTCGATAGCTGAGAATATCGAAAAACTTTTTTAAAAGTTTGTTTGAGATGTTCTAACTTTGTTTACCTCATATTATGCGTTTCACATAAAAATCGCAGGCCTCGTTGCACTACGTTTTTTTAAACCACCCTTTTTCCACGTTTTTTTCCCGGAGGACCTGACTATCTCTGACCCGAAGTGACAGGTAGATAGATGACTCGTGTCTCCTCGAGGCGATTTCCCCATGAAACTTGTGATATTAAGATTTGACACGTCGATATACTGCTTCAATGTCAACAACATCAGGGGCGATTATTTTATTTTTATATCATATTTTACATTACACTTTTTATGCTCCTAAAATAATTTTTATCTTCATATTTTTGCATCTTCAACTTTTGTCCATCAGGTTTCCTGAATATGTAGAGTTCCCTGGGAGATCGTGTCCGCGCCTGGCCATTTCATGTGTGGTGTTTACATTTTTTCATCACTCATTCAGATCTCGCTTCTACTATTATCACATCGACTGAGGCTGATGATGCTCCTCTATTCTTCCGTCCATCTAAGAAAGCACATTACTCTCCCGTACCTGGAAGACTTTCTCCTGCAAGAATATCAGCCTTCAGAAACATCGGAAGGTAAATTCGGCAACTAAATTAGGCGGTTGTAATATCACAGTAGACCCCATCGTTGGTCTGTTTCACTTTTGCCATTGTATACTATACTTAAGAGACAGGATCGGTAAGACTCGACCATATCCGACCCTTCCCGGACGTGCCCCCCCCAAATTGAGAGCTGGGGGCCCATACTCCGTTGGGCGGAAGGTGTCCACACCGGATTTCACAAAATACCACTTATTTCTATTTGCCGGCTCTGGACTTGGAGAAATATGGATTTGAGTGAAAAATGGTCGAAAAATGAAATTTGGGGCGCCACGTTCGGGGGGTGGTCGAATTTTCTCTCTTAAGTTGTCGTCTCTTAAGTTGCTTTTGAAATATTATATTTTCTTCTCCATTTGAAGTAGAGTTTGATCTCTGAATGCTAATATGCCTGCATCCTCTTCTTTCATTTGATTGATCCTATTAAATATCCTCTTTGCAGAGTCATGGGATTGTGTCTGATGCAGTGTGAAATGTTCCCTCTCCGTCTTTCTCGTCACGTACTGAAATACATTCTCGGTCGACCTCTCAATTGGCACGATTTCGCATTCTACGATCCACAGGTTATTGTAATAATATATTTTATACTTTTTTCTCGAACTATTATTCGATTGTAGAAGTTCACGAAGATTGTGTTTCTTCATATTCACATTCAAAAAATACACATTATATTTCACTTCGTCGACCATGATAATTTATTCGACTCAATTTATTTGTTTAGATGTTCGAATCTCTTCGTAAATTGATCGTTGATGGCTGTTCGACTCCCGATCATCATCAATTCTTCGATGATCTCCAGATGACATTTAGCACTCAGCCACCACCCGAATCCACTGGAGTGGTAATATATATATATATTTTTTTTAAAATTTTGATTTTTATGATTATCATGCGACTTCCAATTTACATAAATGGATAGTCCTTTCAGCCATCGACGACGATTGATCTCATCCCAAATGGATCTGAAATACTCGTGACGAAAGACAACGTCATTGAATATGTCTATCGATTCGTTGAGACGAGATTGCTCGGATCAAGTAATGGACGTTGTTTGGCAGCCATGAGACAAGGTGAATAATTAATAATATAATGAATGAATGCTAATTGATTAATTAGTTAAGGTGTGCAAGACGTGATTCCGCAATCGCTCTTGGACAATCTGAACGCTGAGGATCTTCGACTGGTTTTGTGCGGAACTGAAACGGTACAAAAATATCTAGATCACACGTGGGCAGCAAATTATAGATATTTTTTGCAGAGTGCTCTCGACCCGGTTTCACTCGATTTCATAGTGCCCCCAGCATTGGCCAATTTGCAAACACGTTAACTTCTCATATCTTTAACTTTTGCATAGTGCCCCTACACCAGGTTTCGCGAAAATGCAGAGTGCTCCCGGGTGACCGTGCCCACGTATGATCTAGATATGCATTCGGTGTTAATTGATTTTATAATCAAGATATTTTATAAGAAGAAAATGTGGTGGTGCAATCAATTTACCTTTGCAGGTTTCTCTTTCACTAATGCAATCCTACACAGCATGGACTGATGAATCTCATGCTGTGCCAGAGACTATCGAGAAGTACAAACAATGGTTCTGGCAGGTAAGACAAGAAAAGAGAATCATCGACGGGGAAAGCATTTTTGAATGAATACATTTTGATGTTCCTTTTTTTTTATTTTCAAGCTAGCCTTCTAAAAGTACAGTGTCAATGGAGTTGTTTGAGATACTTGATGTATACTGATTTTCTCAAAGGTTGCTGATCGTCTGAGCCCGCAAGAGAAACAAGATTTGATCTTCTTCTGGACTGGAGCACCTTCTCTGCCAAGCACTGAGGAAGGATTCCAGCCACTTCCCACTAGTAAGTTGACACGATAATGGGGATAGAGACATCATGAGGGAACTATAATATTTTATTAGATCAACTTATATCCGTGCTCCTAGCATTCGCATTGTTCTCCGAGCTATTCTATATTTGATCATGTGAGAAAGAGTCTATTTATTGTATCTATTACCTATTTATCGATTAAATATCGATCTAATCCATGTCTTCTTTTCAGTTGTGATTCGTCCGTCGGATGATGGTTTCCTTCCAACAGCCAATACGTGCATTTCTCGTCTTTATCTCCCTCTCTACAATTCCAAGAGAATTCTCGCAGCCAAGCTCCAGCTGGCAATTAAGGCCAAGAACTTTGGATTCGTTTGAGTGTATTCTAACCACCACCCGTAACTTTATTCACTGTTAGTTATTATTGAAATATCGTCTAGCCATTTTGTTCTGAACCGAAGGTAACAACAAAATAATTCTGTATACTGAAGGCTAGTCTTGCTCTTGCTCTTTCTAAACAATTAGTTCACTGAATCTATCTACATAGTTAACTTGATCGAGTTTTATTGTCCACGTCGTATGAGTGTTGTTGAATGTCGTATATAAAAGAATCTTGATGAAATATTAATCAGAAATGAGCATTGACTAGTATTGTGTGACTGTTCTTTTCTCGCAAAGTCTGGCTGGCAAAGTCTGGCAAGTCTGGCTTGGTACGATGTTATGTATCACGTGGGTCCAATTATTTATAGAAATGGTCCAATTATGGTCCAATTATTTATAGAAATGTTAGATTTCGTTAGAGAATGTTCTTTGGTTAGTTGTTAGTCAGTAGATCTTTGCACCATTTGCCGCTACTTCACACATCGTTCTCGAAGATTGAAGATCGCCAGAACTGAAGAAAAATATTGTCGTTCAAACGTCAGAGTTATGGGGAAACAATCTTAGTGCTGTATAAATCACCCCTCATTACCTAGAATGTGTCGTCAGAATTGTCGCATGAGTCGGTGGGAACGGATCGAGCAGTGGACTTCACGGGCGATTTTTCAGAGAACTGAAAAACAATCGATATACCGTAATCCTCCATCGATGCTACAGTAATTCTCACCATGACTGCTTTTATCGATCTGGAAAGAGGAAGCGTAACCTTGAATGCTTGACGGCTCTTTTGAATCACTTCGAAAGTGATACAAAAGACGAAATCTGTGTGATTCCGTAGTCATTTCATGACTGTGAACGTTCTAAATATTCGCGAACATGACTTAAGTAATTTTAAAACTGTTTGCTGAACAATTCTTGCATGAGAAACATGCTTGACGGCTCTTTTGAATCACTTCGAAAGTGATACAAAAGACGAAATCTGTGCGATTCCGTAGTCATTTCATGACTGTGAACGTTCTAAATATTCGCGAACATGACTTAAGTAATTTTAAAACTGTTTGCTGAACAATTCTTGCATGAGAAACATGCTTGACGGCTCTTTTGAATCACTTCGAAAGTGATACAAAAGACGAAATCTGTGTGATTCCGTAGTCATTTCATGACTGTGAACGTTCTAAATATTCGCGAACATGACAAGTAATTTTAAAACTGTTTGCTGAACAATTCTTGCATGAGAAACATGCTTGACGGCTCTTTTGAATCACTACGAAAGTGATACAAAAGACGAAATCTGTGTGATTCCGTAGTCATTTCATGACTGTAAACGTTCTAAATATTCGCGAACATGACTTAAGTAATTTTAAAACTGTTTGCTGAACAATTCTTGCATGAGAAACATGCTTGACGGCTCTTTTGAATCACTTCGAAAGTGATACAAAAGACGAAATCTGTGTGATTCCGTAGTCATTTCATGACTGTGAACGTTCTAAATATTCGCGAACATGACTTAAGTAATTATAAAACTGTTTGCTGAACAATTCTTGCATGAGAAACATGCTTGACGGCTCTTTTGAATCACTTCGAAAGTGATACAAAAGACGAAATCTGTGTGATTCCGCAGTCGTTTAATGACTCTGAACGTTCTAAATATTTGCAAACATGACTTAAGTAATTTTAAAACTGTTTGCTGAACAATTCTTGCATGAGAAACATGCTTGACGGCTCTTTTGAATCACTTCGAAAGTGATACAAAAGACGAAATCTGTGCGATTCCGTAGTCATTTCATGACTGTGAACGTTCTAAATATTCGCGAACATGACTTAAGTAATTTTAAAACTGTTTGCTGAACAATTCTTGCATGAGAAACATGCTTGACGGCTCTTTTGAATCACTACGAAAGTGATACAAAAGACGAAATCTGTGTGATTCCGTAGTCATCTCATGACTGTGAACGTTCTAAATATTCGCGAACATGACTTAAGTAATTTTAAAACTGTTTGCTGAACAATTCTTGCATGAGAAACATGCTTGACGGCTCTTTTGAATCACTACGAAAGTGATACAAAAGACGAAATCTGTGTGATTCCGTAGTCATCTCATGACTGTGAACGTTCTAAATATTCGCGAACATGACTTAAGTAATTTTAAAACTGTTTGCTGAACAATTCTTGCATGAGAAACATGCTTGACGACTCTTTTGAATCACTTCGAAAGTGATACAAAAGACGAAATCTGTGCGATTCCGTAGTCATTTCATTACTGTGAACGTTCTAAATATTCGCGAACATGACTTAAGTAATTTTAAAACTGTTTGCTGAACAATTCTTTCATGAGAAACATGCTTTACGGCTCTTTTGAATCACTACGAAAGTGATACAAAAGACGAAATCTGTGTGATTCCGTAGTCATCTCATGACTGTGAACGTTCTAAATATTCGCGAACATGACTTAAGTAATTTTAAAACTGTTTGCTGAACAATTCTTGCATGAGAAACATGCTTGACGGCTCTTTTGAATCACTTCGAAAGTGATACAAAAGACGAAATCTGTGTGATTCCGTAGTCATTTCATTACTGTGAACGTTCTAAATATTCGCGAACATGACTTAAGTAATTTTAAAACTGTTTGCTGAACAATTCTTGCATGAGAAACATGCTTGACGGCTCTTTTGAATCACTTCGAAAGTGATACAAAAGACGAAATCTGTGTGATTCCGTAGTCATTTCATGACTGTGAACGTTCTAAATATTCGCGAACATGACTTAAGTAATTTTAAAACTGTTTGCTGAACAATTCTTGCATGAGAAACATGCTTGACGGCTCTTTTGAATCACTTCGAAAGTGATACAAAAGACGAAATCTGTGTGATTCCGTAGTCATTTCATGACTGTGAACGTTCTAAATATTTGCAAACATGACTTAAGTAATTTTAAAACTGTTTGCTGAACAATTCTTGCATGAGAAACATGCTTGACGGCTCTTTTGAATCACTTCGAAAGTGATACAAAAGACGAAATCTGTGTGATTCCGTAGTCATTTCATGACTGTGAACGTTCTAAATATTCGCGAACATGACTTAAGTAATTTTAAAACTGTTTGCTGAACAATTCTTGCATGAGAAACATGCTTGACGGCTCTTTTGAATCACTTCGAAAGTGATACAAAAGACGAAATCTGTGTGATTCCGTAGTCATTTCATGACTGTGAACGTTCTAAATATTTGCAAACATGACTTAAGTAATTTTAAAACTGTTTGCTGAACAATTCTTGCATGAGAAACATGCTTGACGGCTCTTTTGAATCACTTCGAAAGTGATACAAAAGACGAAATCTGTGTGATTCCGTAGTCATTTCATGACTGTGAACGTTCTAAATATTCGCGAACATGACTTAAGTAATTTTAAAACTGTTTGCTGAACAATTCTTGCATGAGAAACATGCTTGACGGCTCTTTTGAATCACTTCGAAAGTGATACAAAAGACGAAATCTGTGTGATTCCGTAGTCATTTCATTACTGTGAACGTTCTAAATATTCGCGAACATGACTTAAGTAATTTTAAAACTGTTTGCTGAACAATTCTTGCATGAGAAACATGCTTGACGGCTCTTTTGAATCACTTCGAAAGTGATACAAAAGACGAAATCTGTGTGATTCCGTAGTCATTTCATGACTGTGAACGTTCTAAATATTCGCGAACATGACTTAAGTAATTTTAAAACTGTTTGCTGAACAATTCTTGCATGAGAAACATGCTTGACGGCTCTTTTGAATCACTTCGAAAGTGATGCAAAAGACGAAATCTGTGTGATTCCGTAGTCATTTCATGACTGTGAACGTTCTAAATATTTGCAAACATGACTTAAGTAATTTTAAAACTGTTTGCTGAACAATTCTTGCATGAGAAACATGCTTGACGGCTCTTTTGAATCACTTCGAAAGTGATACAAAAGACGAAATCTGTGTGATTCCGTAGTCATTTCATGACTGTGAACGTTCTAAATATTCGCGAACATGACTTAAGTAATTTTAAAACTGTTTGCTGAAAAATTCTTGCATGAGAAACATGCTTGACGGCTCTTTTGAATCACTTCGAAAGTGATACAAAAGACGAAATCTGTGTGATTCCGTAGTCATTTCATGACTGTGAACGTTCTAAATATTCGCGAACATGACTTAAGTAATTTTAAAACTGTTTGCTGAACAATTCTTGCATGAGAAACATGCTTGACGGCTCTTTTGAATCACTTCGAAAGTGATACAAAAGACGAAATCTGTGTGATTCCGCAGTCATTTAATGACTCTGAACGTTCTAATTATTTGCAAACATGACTTAAGTAATTTTAAAACTGTTTGCTGAACAATTCTTGCATGAGAAACATGCTTGACGGCTCTTTTGAATCACTTCGAAAGTGATACAAAAGACGAAATCTGTGTGATTCCGTAGTCATTTCATGACTGTGAACGTTCTAAATATTCGCGAACATGACTTAAGTAATTTTAAAACTGTTTGCTGAAAAATTCTTGCATGAGAAACATGCTTGACGGCTCTTTTGAATCACTTCGAAAGTGATACAAAAGACGAAATCTGTGTGATTCCGTAGTCATTTCATGACTGTGAACGTTCTAAATATTCGCGAACATGACTTAAGTAATTTTAAAACTGTTTGCTGAACAATTCTTGCATGAGAAAAATGCTTGACGGCTCTTTTGAATCACTTCGAAAGTGATACAAAAGACGAAATCTGTGTGATTCCGTAGTCATTTCATGACTGTGAACGTTCTAAATATTTGCAAACATGACTTAAGTAATTTTAAAACTGTTTGCTGAACAATTCTTGCATGAGAAACATGCTTGACGGCTCTTTTGAATCACTTCGAAAGTGATACAAAAGACGAAATCTGTGTGATTCCGTAGTCATTTCATGACTGTGAACGTTCTAAATATTCGCGAACATGACTTAAGTAATTTTAAAACTGTTTGCTGAAAAATTCTTGCATGAGAAACATGCTTGACGGCTCTTTTGAATCACTTCGAAAGTGATACAAAAGACGAAATCTGTGTGATTCCGTAGTCATTTCATGACTGTGAACGTTCTAAATATTCGCGAACATGACTTAAGTAATTTTAAAACTGTTTGCTGAACAATTCTTGCATGAGAAAAATGCTTGACGGCTCTTTTGAATCACTTCGAAAGTGATACAAAAGACGAAATCTGTGTGATTCCGCAGTCATTTAATGACTCTGAACGTTCTAAATATTTGCAAACATGACTTAAGTAATTTTAAAACTGTTTGCTGAACAATTCTTGCATGAGAAACATGCTTGACGGCTCTTTTGAATCACTTCAAAAGTGATACGAAAGACGAAATCTGTGCGATTCCGTAGTCATTTCATGACTGTGAACGTTCTAAATATTCGCGAACATGACTTAAGTAATTTTAAAACTGTTTGCTGAACAATTCTTGCATGAGAAACATGCTTGACGGCTCTTTTGAATCACTTCGAAAGTGATACAAAAGACGAAATCTGTGTGATTCCGTAGTCATTTCATGACTGTGAACGTTCTAAATATTCGCGAACATGACTTAAGTAATTTTAAAACTGTTTGCTGAACAATTCTTGCATGAGAAACATGCTTGACGGCTCTTTTGAATCACTTCGAAAGTGATACAAAAGACGAAATCTGTGTGATTCCGCAGTCATTTAATGACTCTGAACGTTCTAAATATTTGCAAACATGACTTAAGTAATTTTAAAACTGTTTGCTGAACAATTCTTGCATGAGAAACATGCTTGACGGCTCTTTTGAATCACTTCGAAAGTGATACAAAAGACGAAATCTGTGTGATTCCGTAGTCATTTCATGACTCTGAACGTTCTAAATATTCGCGAACATGACTTAAGTAATTTTAAAACTGTTTGCTGAACAATTCTTGCATGAGAAACATGCTTGACGGCTCTTTTGAATCACTACGAAAGTGATACAAAAGACGAAATCTGTGTGATTCCGTAGTCATCTCATGACTGTGAACGTTCTAAATATTCGCGAACATGACTTAAGTAATTTTAAAACTGTTTGCTGAACAATTCTTGCATGAGAAACATGCTTGACGGCTCTTTTGAATCACTTCGAAAGTGATACAAAAGACGAAATCTGTGTGATTCCGTAGTCATTTCATGACTGTGAACGTTCTAAATATTCGCGAACATGACTTAAGTAATTTTAAAACTGTTTGCTGAACAATTCTTGCATGAGAAACATGCTTGACGGCTCTTTTGAATCACTTCGAAAGTGATACAAAAGACGAAATCTGTGTGATTCCGCAGTCATTTAATGACTCTGAACGTTCTAAATATTTGCAAACATGACTTAAGTAATTTTAAAACTGTTTGCTGAACAATTCTTGCATGAGAAACATGCTTGACGGCTCTTTTGAATCACTTCGAAAGTGATACAAAAGACGAAATCTGTGTGATTCCGTAGTCATTTCATGACTGTGAACGTTCTAAATATTCGCGAACATGACTTAAGTAATTTTAAAACTGTTTGCTGAAAAATTCTTGCATGAGAAACATGCTTGACGGCTCTTTTGAATCACTTCGAAAGTGATACAAAAGACGAAATCTGTGTGATTCCGTAGTCATTTCATGACTGTGAACGTTCTAAATATTCGCGAACATGACTTAAGTAATTTTAAAACTGTTTGCTGAACAATTCTTGCATGAGAAACATGCTTGACGGCTCTTTTGAATCACTTCGAAAGTGATACAAAAGACGAAATCTGTGTGATTCCGTAGTCATTTCATGACTGTGAACGTTCTAAATATTTGCAAACATGACTTAAGTAATTTTAAAACTGTTTGCTGAACAATTCTTGCATGAGAAACATGCTTGACGGCTCTTTTGAATCACTTCGAAAGTGATACAAAAGACGAAATCTGTGTGATTCCGCAGTCATTTAATGACTCTGAACGTTCTAAATATTTGCAAACATGACTTAAGTAATTTTAAAACTGTTTGCTGAACAATTCTTGCATGAGAAACATGCTTGACGGCTCTTTTGAATCACTTCGAAAGTGATACGAAAGACGAAATCTGTGCGATTCCGTAGTCATTTCATGACTGTGAACGTTCTAAATATTCGCGAACATGACTTAAGTAATTTTAAAACTGTTTGCTGAACAATTCTTGCATGAGAAACATGCTTGACGGCTCTTTTGAATCACTTCGAAAGTGATACAAAAGACGAAATCTGTGTGATTCCGTAGTCATTTCATGACTGTGAACGTTCTAAATATTCGCGAACATGACTTAAGTAATTTTAAAACTGTTTGCTGAACAATTCTTGCATGAGAAACATGCTTGACGGCTCTTTTGAATCACTTCGAAAGTGATACAAAAGACGAAATCTGTGTGATTCCGCAGTCATTTAATGACTCTGAACGTTCTAATTATTTGCAAACATGACTTAAGTAATTTTAAAACTGTTTGCTGAACAATTCTTGCATGAGAAACATGCTTGACGGCTCTTTTGAATCACTTCGAAAGTGATACAAAAGACGAAATCTGTGTGATTCCGTAGTCATTTCATGACTGTGAACGTTCTAAATATTCGCGAACATGACTTAAGTAATTTTAAAACTGTTTGCTGAAAAATTCTTGCATGAGAAACATGCTTGACGGCTCTTTTGAATCACTTCGAAAGTGATACAAAAGACGAAATCTGTGTGATTCCGTAGTCATTTCATGACTGTGAACGTTCTAAATATTCGCGAACATGACTTAAGTAATTTTAAAACTGTTTGCTGAACAATTCTTGCATGAGAAAAATGCTTGACGGCTCTTTTGAATCACTTCGAAAGTGATACAAAAGACGAAATCTGTGTGATTCCGCAGTCATTTAATGACTCTGAACGTTCTAAATATTTGCAAACATGACTTAAGTAATTTTAAAACTGTTTGCTGAACAATTCTTGCATGAGAAACATGCTTGACGGCTCTTTTGAATCACTTCAAAAGTGATACGAAAGACGAAATCTGTGCGATTCCGTAGTCATTTCATGACTGTGAACGTTCTAAATATTCGCGAACATGACTTAAGTAATTTTAAAACTGTTTGCTGAACAATTCTTGCATGAGAAACATGCTTGACGGCTCTTTTGAATCACTTCGAAAGTGATACAAAAGACGAAATCTGTGTGATTCCGTAGTCATTTCATGACTGTGAACGTTCTAAATATTCGCGAACATGACTTAAGTAATTTTAAAACTGTTTGCTGAAAAATTCTTGCATGAGAAACATGCTTGACGGCTCTTTTGAATCACTTCGAAAGTGATACAAAAGACGAAATCTGTGTGATTCCGTAGTCATTTCATGACTGTGAACGTTCTAAATATTCGCGAACATGACTTAAGTAATTTTAAAACTGTTTGCTGAACAATTCTTGCATGAGAAACATGCTTGACGGCTCTTTTGAATCACTTCGAAAGTGATACAAAAGACGAAATCTGTGTGATTCCGCAGTCATTTAATGACTCTGAACGTTCTAATTATTTGCAAACATGACTTAAGTAATTTTAAAACTGTTTGCTGAACAATTCTTGCATGAGAAACATGCTTGACGGCTCTTTTGAATCACTTCGAAAGTGATACAAAAGACGAAATCTGTGTGATTCCGTAGTCATTTCATGACTGTGAACGTTCTAAATATTCGCGAACATGACTTAAGTAATTTTAAAACTGTTTGCTGAAAAATTCTTGCATGAGAAACATGCTTGACGGCTCTTTTGAATCACTTCGAAAGTGATACAAAAGACGAAATCTGTGTGATTCCGTAGTCATTTCATGACTGTGAACGTTCTAAATATTCGCGAACATGACTTAAGTAATTTTAAAACTGTTTGCTGAACAATTCTTGCATGAGAAAAATGCTTGACGGCTCTTTTGAATCACTTCGAAAGTGATACAAAAGACGAAATCTGTGTGATTCCGTAGTCATTTCATGACTGTGAACGTTCTAAATATTTGCAAACATGACTTAAGTAATTTTAAAACTGTTTGCTGAACAATTCTTGCATGAGAAACATGCTTGACGGCTCTTTTGAATCACTTCGAAAGTGATACAAAAGACGAAATCTGTGTGATTCCGTAGTCATTTCATGACTGTGAACGTTCTAAATATTCGCGAACATGACTTAAGTAATTTTAAAACTGTTTGCTGAAAAATTCTTGCATGAGAAACATGCTTGACGGCTCTTTTGAATCACTTCGAAAGTGATACAAAAGACGAAATCTGTGTGATTCCGTAGTCATTTCATGACTGTGAACGTTCTAAATATTCGCGAACATGACTTAAGTAATTTTAAAACTGTTTGCTGAACAATTCTTGCATGAGAAAAATGCTTGACGGCTCTTTTGAATCACTTCGAAAGTGATACAAAAGACGAAATCTGTGTGATTCCGCAGTCATTTAATGACTCTGAACGTTCTAAATATTTGCAAACATGACTTAAGTAATTTTAAAACTGTTTGCTGAACAATTCTTGCATGAGAAACATGCTTGACGGCTCTTTTGAATCACTTCAAAAGTGATACGAAAGACGAAATCTGTGCGATTCCGTAGTCATTTCATGACTGTGAACGTTCTAAATATTCGCGAACATGACTTAAGTAATTTTAAAACTGTTTGCTGAACAATTCTTGCATGAGAAACATGCTTGACGGCTCTTTTGAATCACTTCGAAAGTGATACAAAAGACGAAATCTGTGTGATTCCGTAGTCATTTCATGACTGTGAACGTTCTAAATATTCGCGAACATGACTTAAGTAATTTTAAAACTGTTTGCTGAAAAATTCTTGCATGAGAAACATGCTTGACGGCTCTTTTGAATCACTTCGAAAGTGATACAAAAGACGAAATCTGTGTGATTCCGTAGTCATTTCATGACTGTGAACGTTCTAAATATTCGCGAACATGACTTAAGTAATTTTAAAACTGTTTGCTGAACAATTCTTGCATGAGAAAAATGCTTGACGGCTCTTTTGAATCACTTCGAAAGTGATACAAAAGACGAAATCTGTGTGATTCCGCAGTCATTTAATGACTCTGAACGTTCTAAATATTTGCAAACATGACTTAAGTAATTTTAAAACTGTTTGCTGAACAATTCTTGCATGAGAAACATGCTTGACGGCTCTTTTGAATCACTTCAAAAGTGATACGAAAGACGAAATCTGTGCGATTCCGTAGTCATTTCATGACTGTGAACGTTCTAAATATTCGCGAACATGACTTAAGTAATTTTAAAACTGTTTGCTGAACAATTCTTGCATGAGAAACATGCTTGACGGCTCTTTTGAATCACTTCGAAAGTGATACAAAAGACGAAATCTGTGTGATTCCGTAGTCATTTCATGACTGTGAACGTTCTAAATATTCGCGAACATGACTTAAGTAATTTTAAAACTGTTTGCTGAACAATTCTTGCATGAGAAACATGCTTGACGGCTCTTTTGAATCACTTCGAAAGTGATACAAAAGACGAAATCTGTGTGATTCCGCAGTCATTTAATGACTCTGAACGTTCTAAATATTTGCAAACATGACTTAAGTAATTTTAAAACTGTTTGCTGAACAATTCTTGCATGAGAAACATGCTTGACGGCTCTTTTGAATCACTTCGAAAGTGATACAAAAGACGAAATCTGTGTGATTCCGTAGTCATTTCATGACTCTGAACGTTCTAAATATTCGCGAACATGACTTAAGTAATTTTAAAACTGTTTGCTGAACAATTCTTGCATGAGAAACATGCTTGACGGCTCTTTTGAATCACTACGAAAGTGATACAAAAGACGAAATCTGTGTGATTCCGTAGTCATCTCATGACTGTGAACGTTCTAAATATTCGCGAACATGACTTAAGTAATTTTAAAACTGTTTGCTGAACAATTCTTGCATGAGAAACATGCTTGACGGCTCTTTTGAATCACTTCGAAAGTGATACAAAAGACGAAATCTGTGTGATTCCGTAGTCATTTCATGACTGTGAACGTTCTAAATATTCGCGAACATGACTTAAGTAATTTTAAAACTGTTTGCTGAACAATTCTTGCATGAGAAACATGCTTGACGGCTCTTTTGAATCACTTCGAAAGTGATACAAAAGACGAAATCTGTGTGATTCCGCAGTCATTTAATGACTCTGAACGTTCTAAATATTTGCAAACATGACTTAAGTAATTTTAAAACTGTTTGCTGAACAATTCTTGCATGAGAAACATGCTTGACGGCTCTTTTGAATCACTTCGAAAGTGATACAAAAGACGAAATCTGTGTGATTCCGTAGTCATTTCATGACTGTGAACGTTCTAAATATTCGCGAACATGACTTAAGTAATTTTAAAACTGTTTGCTGAAAAATTCTTGCATGAGAAACATGCTTGACGGCTCTTTTGAATCACTTCGAAAGTGATACAAAAGACGAAATCTGTGTGATTCCGTAGTCATTTCATGACTGTGAACGTTCTAAATATTCGCGAACATGACTTAAGTAATTTTAAAACTGTTTGCTGAAAAATTCTTGCATGAGAAACATGCTTGACGGCTCTTTTGAATCACTTCGAAAGTGATACAAAAGACGAAATCTGTGTGATTCCGTAGTCATTTCATGACTGTGAACGTTCTAAATATTCGCGAACATGACTTAAGTAATTTTAAAACTGTTTGCTGAAAAATTCTTGCATGAGAAACATGCTTGACGGCTCTTTTGAATCACTTCGAAAGTGATACAAAAGACGAAATCTGTGTGATTCCGTAGTCATTTCATGACTGTGAACGTTCTAAATATTCGCGAACATGACTTAAGTAATTTTAAAACTGTTTGCTGAACAATTCTTGCATGAGAAAAATGCTTGACGGCTCTTTTGAATCACTTCGAAAGTGATACAAAAGACGAAATCTGTGTGATTCCGCAGTCATTTAATGACTCTGAACGTTCTAAATATTTGCAAACATGACTTAAGTAATTTTAAAACTGTTTGCTGAACAATTCTTGCATGAGAAACATGCTTGACGGCTCTTTTGAATCACTTCAAAAGTGATACGAAAGACGAAATCTGTGCGATTCCGTAGTCATTTCATGACTGTGAACGTTCTAAATATTCGCGAACATGACTTAAGTAATTTTAAAACTGTTTGCTGAACAATTCTTGCATGAGAAACATGCTTGACGGCTCTTTTGAATCACTTCGAAAGTGATACAAAAGACGAAATCTGTGTGATTCCGTAGTCATTTCATGACTGTGAACGTTCTAAATATTCGCGAACATGACTTAAGTAATTTTAAAACTGTTTGCTGAACAATTCTTGCATGAGAAACATGCTTGACGGCTCTTTTGAATCACTTCGAAAGTGATACAAAAGACGAAATCTGTGTGATTCCGCAGTCATTTAATGACTCTGAACGTTCTAAATATTTGCAAACATGACTTAAGTAATTTTAAAACTGTTTGCTGAACAATTCTTGCATGAGAAACATGCTTGACGGCTCTTTTGAATCACTTCGAAAGTGATACAAAAGACGAAATCTGTGTGATTCCGTAGTCATTTCATGACTCTGAACGTTCTAAATATTCGCGAACATGACTTAAGTAATTTTAAAACTGTTTGCTGAACAATTCTTGCATGAGAAACATGCTTGACGGCTCTTTTGAATCACTACGAAAGTGATACAAAAGACGAAATCTGTGTGATTCCGTAGTCATCTCATGACTGTGAACGTTCTAAATATTCGCGAACATGACTTAAGTAATTTTAAAACTGTTTGCTGAACAATTCTTGCATGAGAAACATGCTTGACGGCTCTTTTGAATCACTTCGAAAGTGATACAAAAGACGAAATCTGTGTGATTCCGTAGTCATTTCATGACTGTGAACGTTCTAAATATTCGCGAACATGACTTAAGTAATTTTAAAACTGTTTGCTGAACAATTCTTGCATGAGAAACATGCTTGACGGCTCTTTTGAATCACTTCGAAAGTGATACAAAAGACGAAATCTGTGTGATTCCGCAGTCATTTAATGACTCTGAACGTTCTAAATATTTGCAAACATGACTTAAGTAATTTTAAAACTGTTTGCTGAACAATTCTTGCATGAGAAACATGCTTGACGGCTCTTTTGAATCACTTCGAAAGTGATACAAAAGACGAAATCTGTGTGATTCCGTAGTCATTTCATGACTGTGAACGTTCTAAATATTCGCGAACATGACTTAAGTAATTTTAAAACTGTTTGCTGAAAAATTCTTGCATGAGAAACATGCTTGACGGCTCTTTTGAATCACTTCGAAAGTGATACAAAAGACGAAATCTGTGTGATTCCGTAGTCATTTCATGACTGTGAACGTTCTAAATATTCGCGAACATGACTTAAGTAATTTTAAAACTGTTTGCTGAACAATTCTTGCATGAGAAAAATGCTTGACGGCTCTTTTGAATCACTTCGAAAGTGATACAAAAGACGAAATCTGTGTGATTCCGCAGTCATTTAATGACTCTGAACGTTCTAAATATTTGCAAACATGACTTAAGTAATTTTAAAACTGTTTGCTGAACAATTCTTGCATGAGAAACATGCTTGACGGCTCTTTTGAATCACTTCGAAAGTGATACAAAAGACGAAATCTGTGTGATTCCGTAGTCATTTCATGACTGTGAACGTTCTAAATATTCGCGAACATGACTTAAGTAATTTTAAAACTGTTTGCTGAAAAATTCTTGCATGAGAAACATGCTTGACGGCTCTTTTGAATCACTTCGAAAGTGATACAAAAGACGAAATCTGTGTGATTCCGTAGTCATTTCATGACTGTGAACGTTCTAAATATTCGCGAACATGACTTAAGTAATTTTAAAACTGTTTGCTGAACAATTCTTGCATGAGAAACATGCTTGACGGCTCTTTTGAATCACTTCGAAAGTGATACAAAAGACGAAATCTGTGTGATTCCGTAGTCATTTCATGACTCTGAACGTTCTAAATATTCGCGAACATGACTTAAGTAATTTTAAAACTGTTTGCTGAACAATTCTTGCATGAGAAACATGCTTGACGGCTCTTTTGAATCACTACGAAAGTGATACAAAAGACGAAATCTGTGTGATTCCGTAGTCATCTCATGACTGTGAACGTTCTAAATATTCGCGAACATGACTTAAGTAATTTTAAAACTGTTTGCTGAACAATTCTTGCATGAGAAACATGCTTGACGGCTCTTTTGAATCACTTCGAAAGTGATACAAAAGACGAAATCTGTGTGATTCCGTAGTCATTTCATGACTGTGAACGTTCTAAATATTCGCGAACATGACTTAAGTAATTTTAAAACTGTTTGCTGAAAAATTCTTGCATGAGAAACATGCTTGACGGCTCTTTTGAATCACTTCGAAAGTGATACAAAAGACGAAATCTGTGTGATTCCGTAGTCATTTCATGACTGTGAACGTTCTAAATATTCGCGAACATGACTTAAGTAATTTTAAAACTGTTTGCTGAACAATTCTTGCATGAGAAAAATGCTTGACGGCTCTTTTGAATCACTTCGAAAGTGATACAAAAGACGAAATCTGTGTGATTCCGCAGTCATTTAATGACTCTGAACGTTCTAAATATTTGCAAACATGACTTAAGTAATTTTAAAACTGTTTGCTGAACAATTCTTGCATGAGAAACATGCTTGACGGCTCTTTTGAATCACTTCGAAAGTGATACGAAAGACGAAATCTGTGCGATTCCGTAGTCATTTCATGACTGTGAACGTTCTAAATATTCGCGAACATGACTTAAGTAATTTTAAAACTGTTTGCTGAACAATTCTTGCATGAGAAACATGCTTGACGGCTCTTTTGAATCACTTCGAAAGTGATACAAAAGACGAAATCTGTGTGATTCCGTAGTCATTTCATGACTGTGAACGTTCTAAATATTCGCGAACATGACTTAAGTAATTTTAAACCTGTTTGCTGAACAATTCTTGCATGAGAAACATGCTTGACGGCTCTTTTGAATCACTTCGAAAGTGATACAAAAGACGAAATCTGTGTGATTCCGCAGTCATTTAATGACTCTGAACGTTCTAAATATTTGCAAACATGACTTAAGTAATTTTAAAACTGTTTGCTGAACAATTCTTGCATGAGAAACATGCTTGACGGCTCTTTTGAATCACTTCGAAAGTGATACAAAAGACGAAATCTGTGTGATTCCGTAGTCATTTCATGACTGTGAACGTTCTAAATATTCGCGAACATGACTTAAGTAATTTTAAAACTGTTTGCTGAACAATTCTTGCATGAGAAACATGCTTGACGGCTCTTTTGAATCACTTCGAAAGTGATACAAAAGACGAAATCTGTGTGATTCCGCAGTCATTTAATGACTCTGAACGTTCTAAATATTTGCAAACATGACTTAAGTAATTTTAAAACTGTTTGCTGAACAATTCTTGCATGAGAAACATGCTTGACGGCTCTTTTGAATCACTTCGAAAGTGATACAAAAGACGAAATCTGTGTGATTCCGTAGTCATTTCATGACTCTGAACGTTCTAAATATTCGCGAACATGACTTAAGTAATTTTAAAACTGTTTGCTGAACAATTCTTGCATGAGAAACATGCTTGACGGCTCTTTTGAATCACTACGAAAGTGATACAAAAGACGAAATCTGTGTGATTCCGTAGTCATCTCATGACTGTGAACGTTCTAAATATTCGCGAACATGACTTAAGTAATTTTAAAACTGTTTGCTGAACAATTCTTGCATGAGAAACATGCTTGACGGCTCTTTTGAATCACTTCGAAAGTGATACAAAAGACGAAATCTGTGTGATTCCGTAGTCATTTCATGACTGTGAACGTTCTAAATATTCGCGAACATGACTTAAGTAATTTTAAAACTGTTTGCTGAACAATTCTTGCATGAGAAACATGCTTGACGGCTCTTTTGAATCACTTCGAAAGTGATACAAAAGACGAAATCTGTGTGATTCCGCAGTCATTTAATGACTCTGAACGTTCTAAATATTTGCAAACATGACTTAAGTAATTTTAAAACTGTTTGCTGAACAATTCTTGCATGAGAAACATGCTTGACGGCTCTTTTGAATCACTTCGAAAGTGATACAAAAGACGAAATCTGTGTGATTCCGTAGTCATTTCATGACTGTGAACGTTCTAAATATTCGCGAACATGACTTAAGTAATTTTAAAACTGTTTGCTGAAAAATTCTTGCATGAGAAACATGCTTGACGGCTCTTTTGAATCACTTCGAAAGTGATACAAAAGACGAAATCTGTGTGATTCCGTAGTCATTTCATGACTGTGAACGTTCTAAATATTCGCGAACATGACTTAAGTAATTTTAAAACTGTTTGCTGAACAATTCTTGCATGAGAAAAATGCTTGACGGCTCTTTTGAATCACTTCGAAAGTGATACAAAAGACGAAATCTGTGTGATTCCGTAGTCATTTCATGACTGTGAACGTTCTAAATATTCGCGAACATGACTTAAGTAATTTTAAAACTGTTTGCTGAACAATTCTTGCATGAGAAACATGCTTGACGGCTCTTTTGAATCACTTCGAAAGTGATACAAAAGACGAAATCTGTGTGATTCCGTAGTCATTTCATGACTGTGAACGTTCTAAATATTCGCGAACATGACTTAAGTAATTTTAAAACTGTTTGCTGAAAAATTCTTGCATGAGAAACATGCTTGACGGCTCTTTTGAATCACTTCGAAAGTGATACAAAAGACGAAATCTGTGTGATTCCGTAGTCATTTCATGACTGTGAACGTTCTAAATATTCGCGAACATGACTTAAGTAATTTTAAAACTGTTTGCTGAACAATTCTTGCATGAGAAAAATGCTTGACGGCTCTTTTGAATCACTTCGAAAGTGATACAAAAGACGAAATCTGTGTGATTCCGCAGTCATTTAATGACTCTGAACGTTCTAAATATTTGCAAACATGACTTAAGTAATTTTAAAACTGTTTGCTGAACAATTCTTGCATGAGAAACATGCTTGACGGCTCTTTTGAATCACTTCGAAAGTGATACGAAAGACGAAATCTGTGCGATTCCGTAGTCATTTCATGACTGTGAACGTTCTAAATATTTGCAAACATGACTTAAGTAATTTTAAAACTGTTTGCTGAACAATTCTTGCATGAGAAACATGCTTGACGGCTCTTTTGAATCACTTCGAAAGTGATACAAAAGACGAAATCTGTGTGATTCCGTAGTCATTTCATGACTCTGAACGTTCTAAATATTCGCGAACATGACTTAAGTAATTTTAAAACTGTTTGCTGAACAATTCTTGCATGAGAAACATGCTTGACGGCTCTTTTGAATCACTACGAAAGTGATACAAAAGACGAAATCTGTGTGATTCCGTAGTCATCTCATGACTGTGAACGTTCTAAATATTCGCGAACATGACTTAAGTAATTTTAAAACTGTTTGCTGAACAATTCTTGCATGAGAAACATGCTTGACGGCTCTTTTGAATCACTTCGAAAGTGATACAAAAGACGAAATCTGTGTGATTCCGCAGTCATTTAATGACTCTGAACGTTCTAAATATTTGCAAACATGACTTAAGTAATTTTAAAACTGTTTGCTGAACAATTCTTGCATGAGAAACATGCTTGATGGCTCTTTTGAATCACTTCGAAAGTGATACAAAAGACGAAATCTGTGTGATTCCGTAGTCATTTCATGACTGTGAACGTTCTAAATATTCGCGAACATGACTTAAGTAATTTTAAAACTGTTTGCTGAAAAATTCTTGCATGAGAAACATGCTTGACGGCTCTTTTGAATCACTTCGAAAGTGATACAAAAGACGAAATCTGTGTGATTCCGCAGTCATTTAATGACTCTGAACGTTCTAAATATTTGCAAACATGACTTAAGTAATTTTAAAACTGTTTGCTGAACAATTCTTGCATGAGAAACATGCTTGACGGCTCTTTTGAATCACTTCGAAAGTGATACAAAAGACGAAATCTGTGTGATTCCGTAGTCATTTCATGACTGTGAACGTTCTAAATATTCGCGAACATGACTTAAGTAATTTTAAAACTGTTTGCTGAAAAATTCTTGCATGAGAAACATGCTTGACGGCTCTTTTGAATCACTTCGAAAGTGATACAAAAGACGAAATCTGTGTGATTCCGTAGTCATTTCATGACTGTGAACGTTCTAAATATTCGCGAACATGACTTAAGTAATTTTAAACCTGTTTGCTGAACAATTCTTGCATGAGAAACATGCTTGACGGCTCTTTTGAATCACTTCGAAAGTGATACAAAAGACGAAATCTGTGTGATTCCGCAGTCATTTAATGACTCTGAACGTTCTAAATATTTGCAAACATGACTTAAGTAATTTTAAAACTGTTTGCTGAACAATTCTTGCATGAGAAACATGCTTGACGGCTCTTTTGAATCACTTCGAAAGTGATACAAAAGACGAAATCTGTGTGATTCCGTAGTCATTTCATGACTGTGAACGTTCTAAATATTCGCGAACATGACTTAAGTAATTTTAAAACTGTTTGCTGAACAATTCTTGCATGAGAAAAATGCTTGACGGCTCTTTTGAATCACTTCGAAAGTGATACAAAAGACGAAATCTGTGTGATTCCGCAGTCATTTCATGACTGTGAACGTTCTAAATATTCGCGACTTAAGTAATTTTAAAACTGTTTGCTAAACAATTCTTGCATGAGAAACATGCTTGACGGCTCTTTTGAATCACTTCGAAAGTGATACAAAAGACGAAATCTGTGTGATTCCGTAGTCATTTCATGACTGTGAACGTTCTAAATATTCGCGAACATGACTTAAGTAATTTTAAAACTGTTTGCTGAACAATTCTTGCATGAGAAAAATGCTTGACGGCTCTTTTGAATCACTTCGAAAGTGATACGAAAGACGAAATCTGTGCGATTCCGTAGTCATTTCATGACTGTGAACGTTCTAAATATTCGCGAACATGACTTAAGTAATTTTAAAACTGTTTGCTGAACAATTCTTGCATGAGAAACATGCTTGACGGCTCTTTTGAATCACTTCGAAAGTGATACAAAAGACGAAATCTGTGTGATTCCGTAGTCATTTCATGACTCTGAACGTTCTAAATATTTGCAAACATGACTTAAGTAATTTTAAAACTGTTTGCTGAACAATTCTTGCATGAGAAACATGCTTGACGGCTCTTTTGAATCACTTCGAAAGTGATACAAAAGACGAAATCTGTGTGATTCCGTAGTCATTTCATGACTGTGAACGTTCTAAATATTCGCGAACATGACTTAAGTAATTTTAAAACTGTTTGCTGAACAATTCTTGCATGAGAAAAATGCTTGACGGCTCTTTTGAATCACTTCGAAAGTGATACAAAAGACGAAATCTGTGTGATTCCGCAGTCATTTCATGACTGTGAACGTTCTAAATATTCGCGACTTAAGTAATTTTAAAACTGTTTGCTGAACAATTCTTGCATGAGAAACATGCTTGACGGCTCTTTTGAATCACTTCGAAAGTGATACAAAAGACGAAATCTGTGTGATTCCGTAGTCATTTCATGACTGTGAACGTTCTAAATATTCGCGAACATGACTTAAGTAATTTTAAAACTGTTTGCTGAAAAATTCTTGCATGAGAAACATGCTTGACGGCTCTTTTGAATCACTTCGAAAGTGATACAAAAGACGAAATCTGTGTGATTCCGCAGTCATTTAATGACTCTGAACGTTCTAAATATTTGCAAACATGACTTAAGTAATTTTAAAACTGTTTGCTGAACAATTCTTGCATGAGAAACATGCTTGACGGCTCTTTTGAATCACTTCAAAAGTGATACAAAAGACGAAATCTGTGTGATTCCGTAGTCATTTCATGACTGTGAACGTTCTAAATATTCGCGAACATGACTTAAGTAATTTTAAAACTGTTTGCTGAAAAATTCTTGCATGAGAAACATGCTTGACGGCTCTTTTGAATCACTTCGAAAGTGATACAAAAGACGAAATCTGTGTGATTCCGTAGTCATTTCATGACTGTGAACGTTCTAAATATTCGCGACTTAAGTAATTTTAAAACTGTTTGCTGAACAATTCTTGCATGAGAAAAATGCTTGACGGCTCTTTTGAATCACTTCGAAAGTGATACAAAAGACGAAATCTGTGTGATTCCGCAGTCATTTAATGACTCTGAACGTTCTAAATATTTGCAAACATGACTTAAGTAATTTTAAAACTGTTTGCTGAACAATTCTTGCATGAGAAACATGCTTGACGGCTCTTTTGAATCACTTCGAAAGTGATACGAAAGACGAAATCTGTGCGATTCCGTAGTCATTTCATGACTGTGAACGTTCTAAATATTCGCGAACATGACTTAAGTAATTTTAAAACTGTTTGCTGAACAATTCTTGCATGAGAAACATGCTTGACGGCTCTTTTGAATCACTTCGAAAGTGATACAAAAGACGAAATCTGTGTGATTCCGTAGTCATTTCATGACTGTGAACGTTCTAAATATTCGCGAACATGACTTAAGTAATTTTAAAACTGTTTGCTGAACAATTCTTGCATGAGAAACATGCTTGACGGCTCTTTTGAATCACTTCGAAAGTGATACAAAAGACGAAATCTGTGTGATTCCGTAGTCATTTCATGACTGTGAACGTTCTAAATATTCGCGAACATGACTTAAGTAATTTTAAAACTGTTTGCTGAACAATTCTTGCATGAGAAACATGCTTGACGGCTCTTTTGAATCACTTCGAAAGTGATACAAAAGACGAAATCTGTGTGATTCCGTAGTCATTTCATGACTGTGAACGTTCTAAATATTTGCAAACATGACTTAAGTAATTTTAAAACTGTTTGCTGAACAATTCTTGCATGAGAAAAATGCTTGACGGCTCTTTTGAATCACTTCGAAAGTGATACAAAAGACGAAATCTGTGTGATTCCGCAGTCATTTCATGACTGTGAACGTTCTAAATATTCGCGACTTAAGTAATTTTAAAACTGTTTGCTGAACAATTCTTGCATGAGAAACATGCTTGACGGCTCTTTTGAATCACTTCGAAAGTGATACAAAAGACGAAATCTGTGTGATTCCGTAGTCATTTCATGACTGTGAACGTTCTAAATATTCGCGAACATGACTTAAGTAATTTTAAAACTGTTTGCTGAAAAATTCTTGCATGAGAAACATGCTTGACGGCTCTTTTGAATCACTTCGAAAGTGATACAAAAGACGAAATCTGTGTGATTCCGCAGTCATTTAATGACTCTGAACGTTCTAAATATTTGCAAACATGACTTAAGTAATTTTAAAACTGTTTGCTGAACAATTCTTGCATGAGAAACATGCTTGACGGCTCTTTTGAATCACTTCGAAAGTGATACAAAAGACGAAATCTGTGTGATTCCGTAGTCATTTCATGACTGTGAACGTTCTAAATATTCGCGAACATGACTTAAGTAATTTTAAAACTGTTTGCTGAAAAATTCTTGCATGAGAAACATGCTTGACGGCTCTTTTGAATCACTTCGAAAGTGATACAAAAGACGAAATCTGTGTGATTCCGTAGTCATTTCATGACTGTGAACGTTCTAAATATTCGCGAACATGACTTAAGTAATTTTAAAACTGTTTGCTGAACAATTCTTGCATGAGAAAAATGCTTGACGGCTCTTTTGAATCACTTCGAAAGTGATACAAAAGACGAAATCTGTGTGATTCCGCAGTCATTTAATGACTCTGAACGTTCTAAATATTTGCAAACATGACTTAAGTAATTTTAAAACTGTTTGCTGAACAATTCTTGCATGAGAAACATGCTTGACGGCTCTTTTGAATCACTTCGAAAGTGATACAAAAGACGAAATCTGTGTGATTCCGTAGTCATTTCATGACTGTGAACGTTCTAAATATTTGCAAACATGACTTAAGTAATTTTAAAACTGTTTGCTGAACAATTCTTGCATGAGAAACATGCTTGACGGCTCTTTTGAATCACTTCGAAAGTGATACAAAAGACGAAATCTGTGTGATTCCGTAGTCATTTCATGACTGTGAACGTTCTAAATATTCGCGAACATGACTTAAGTAATTTTAAAACTGTTTGCTGAACAATTCTTGCATGAGAAACATGCTTGACGGCTCTTTTGAATCACTTCGAAAGTGATACAAAAGACGAAATCTGTGTGATTCCGTAGTCATTTCATGACTGTGAACGTTCTAAATATTTGCAAACATGACTTAAGTAATTTTAAAACTGTTTGCTGAACAATTCTTGCATGAGAAAAATGCTTGACGGCTCTTTTGAATCACTTCGAAAGTGATACAAAAGACGAAATCTGTGTGATTCCGCAGTCATTTCATGACTGTGAACGTTCTAAATATTCGCGACTTAAGTAATTTTAAAACTGTTTGCTGAACAATTCTTGCATGAGAAACATGCTTGACGGCTCTTTTGAATCACTTCGAAAGTGATACAAAAGACGAAATCTGTGTGATTCCGTAGTCATTTCATGACTGTGAACGTTCTAAATATTCGCGAACATGACTTAAGTAATTTTAAAACTGTTTGCTGAAAAATTCTTGCATGAGAAACATGCTTGACGGCTCTTTTGAATCACTTCGAAAGTGATACAAAAGACGAAATCTGTGTGATTCCGCAGTCATTTCATGACTGTGAACGTTCTAAATATTCGCGACTTAAGTAATTTTAAAACTGTTTGCTGAACAATTCTTGCATGAGAAACATGCTTGACGGCTCTTTTGAATCACTTCGAAAGTGATACAAAAGACGAAATCTGTGTGATTCCGTAGTCATTTCATGACTGTGAACGTTCTAAATATTCGCAAACATGACTTAAGTAATTTTAAAACTGTTTGCTGAAAAATTCTTGCATGAGAAACATGCTTGACGGCTCTTTTGAATCACTTCGAAAGTGATACAAAAGACGAAATCTGTGTGATTCCGTAGTCATTTCATGACTGTGAACGTTCTAAATATTCGCGACTTAAGTAATTTTAAAACTGTTTGCTGAACAATTCTTGCATGAGAAAAATGCTTGACGGCTCTTTTGAATCACTTCGAAAGTGATACAAAAGACGAAATCTGTGTGATTCCGCAGTCATTTAATGACTCTGAACGTTCTAAATATTTGCAAACATGACTTAAGTAATTTTAAAACTGTTTGCTGAACAATTCTTGCATGAGAAACATGCTTGACGGCTCTTTTGAATCACTTCGAAAGTGATACGAAAGACGAAATCTGTGCGATTCCGTAGTCATTTCATGACTGTGAACGTTCTAAATATTCGCGAACATGACTTAAGTAATTTTAAAACTGTTTGCTGAACAATTCTTGCATGAGAAACATGCTTGACGGCTCTTTTGAATCACTTCGAAAGTGATACAAAAGACGAAATCTGTGTGATTCCGTAGTCATTTCATGACTGTGAACGTTCTAAATATTCGCGAACATGACTTAAGTAATTTTAAAACTGTTTGCTGAACAATTCTTGCATGAGAAACATGCTTGACGGCTCTTTTGAATCACTTCGAAAGTGATACAAAAGACGAAATCTGTGTGATTCCGCAGTCATTTAATGACTCTGAACGTTCTAAATATTTGCAAACATGACTTAAGTAATTTTAAAACTGTTTGCTGAACAATTCTTGCATGAGAAACATGCTTGACGGCTCTTTTGAATCACTTCGAAAGTGATACAAAAGACGAAATCTGTGTGATTCCGTAGTCATTTCATGACTGTGAACGTTCTAAATATTTGCAAACATGACTTAAGTAATTTTAAAACTGTTTGCTGAACAATTCTTGCATGAGAAACATGCTTGACGGCTCTTTTGAATCACTTCGAAAGTGATACAAAAGACGAAATCTGTGTGATTCCGTAGTCATTTCATGACTGTGAACGTTCTAAATATTCGCGAACATGACTTAAGTAATTTTAAAACTGTTTGCTGAACAATTCTTGCATGAGAAACATGCTTGACGGCTCTTTTGAATCACTTCGAAAGTGATACAAAAGACGAAATCTGTGTGATTCCGTAGTCATTTCATGACTGTGAACGTTCTAAATATTTGCAAACATGACTTAAGTAATTTTAAAACTGTTTGCTGAACAATTCTTGCATGAGAAAAATGCTTGACGGCTCTTTTGAATCACTTCGAAAGTGATACAAAAGACGAAATCTGTGTGATTCCGCAGTCATTTCATGACTGTGAACGTTCTAAATATTCGCGACTTAAGTAATTTTAAAACTGTTTGCTGAACAATTCTTGCATGAGAAACATGCTTGACGGCTCTTTTGAATCACTTCGAAAGTGATACAAAAGACGAAATCTGTGTGATTCCGTAGTCATTTCATGACTGTGAACGTTCTAAATATTCGCGAACATGACTTAAGTAATTTTAAAACTGTTTGCTGAACAATTCTTGCATGAGAAACATGCTTGACGGCTCTTTTGAATCACTTCGAAAGTGATACAAAAGACGAAATCTGTGTGATTCCGTGGTCATTTCATGACTGTGAACGTTCTAAATATTTGCAAACATGACTTAAGTAATTTTAAAACTGTTTGCTGAACAATTCTTGCATGAGAAACATGCTTGACGGCTCTTTTGAATCACTTCGAAAGTGATACAAAAGACGAAATCTGTGTGATTCCGCAGTCATTTAATGACTCTGAACGTTCTAAATATTTGCAAACATGACTTAAGTAATTTTAAAACTGTTTGCTGAACAATTCTTGCATGAGAAACATGCTTGACGGCTCTTTTGAATCACTTCGAAAGTGATACAAAAGACGAAATCTGTGTGATTCCGTAGTCATTTCATGACTGTGAACGTTCTAAATATTCGCAAACATGACTTAAGTAATTTTAAAACTGTTTGCTGAAAAATTCTTGCATGAGAAACATGCTTGACGGCTCTTTTGAATCACTTCGAAAGTGATACAAAAGACGAAATCTGTGTGATTCCGTAGTCATTTCATGACTGTGAACGTTCTAAATATTCGCGACTTAAGTAATTTTAAAACTGTTTGCTGAACAATTCTTGCATGAGAAAAATGCTTGACGGCTCTTTTGAATCACTTCGAAAGTGATACAAAAGACGAAATCTGTGTGATTCCGCAGTCATTTAATGACTCTGAACGTTCTAAATATTTGCAAACATGACTTAAGTAATTTTAAAACTGTTTGCTGAACAATTCTTGCATGAGAAACATGCTTGACGGCTCTTTTGAATCACTTCGAAAGTGATACAAAAGACGAAATCTGTGTGATTCCGTAGTCATTTCATGACTGTGAACGTTCTAAATATTCGCGAACATGACTTAAGTAATTTTAAAACTGTTTGCTGAAAAATTCTTGCATGAGAAACATGCTTGACGGCTCTTTTGAATCACTTCGAAAGTGATACAAAAGACGAAATCTGTGTGATTCCGTAGTCATTTCATGACTGTGAACGTTCTAAATATTCGCGAACATGACTTAAGTAATTTTAAAACTGTTTGCTGAACAATTCTTGCATGAGAAAAATGCTTGACGGCTCTTTTGAATCACTTCGAAAGTGATACAAAAGACGAAATCTGTGTGATTCCGCAGTCATTTAATGACTCTGAACGTTCTAAATATTTGCAAACATGACTTAAGTAATTTTAAAACTGTTTGCTGAACAATTCTTGCATGAGAAACATGCTTGACGGCTCTTTTGAATCACTTCGAAAGTGATACAAAAGACGAAATCTGTGTGATTCCGTAGTCATTTCATGACTGTGAACGTTCTAAATATTTGCAAACATGACTTAAGTAATTTTAAAACTGTTTGCTGAACAATTCTTGCATGAGAAACATGCTTGACGGCTCTTTTGAATCACTTCGAAAGTGATACAAAAGACGAAATCTGTGTGATTCCGTAGTCATTTCATGACTGTGAACGTTCTAAATATTCGCGAACATGACTTACGTAATTTTAAAACTGTTTGCTGAAAAATTCTTGCATGAGAAACATGCTTGACGGCTCTTTTGAATCACTTCGAAAGTGATACAAAAGACGAAATCTGTGTGATTCCGTAGTCATTTCATGACTGTGAACGTTCTAAATATTCGCGAACATGACTTAAGTAATTTTAAAACTGTTTGCTGAACAATTCTTGCATGAGAAAAATGCTTGACGGCTCTTTTGAATCACTTCGAAAGTGATACAAAAGACGAAATCTGTGTGATTCCGCAGTCATTTAATGACTCTGAACGTTCTAAATATTTGCAAACATGACTTAAGTAATTTTAAAACTGTTTGCTGAACAATTCTTGCATGAGAAACATGCTTGACGGCTCTTTTGAATCACTTCGAAAGTGATACGAAAGACGAAATCTGTGCGATTCCGTAGTCATTTCATGACTGTGAACGTTCTAAATATTCGCGAACATGACTTAAGTAATTTTAAAACTGTTTGCTGAACAATTCTTGCATGAGAAACATGCTTGACGGCTCTTTTGAATCACTTCGAAAGTGATACAAAAGACGAAATCTGTGTGATTCCGCAGTCATTTAATGACTCTGAACGTTCTAAATATTTGCAAACATGACTTAAGTAATTTTAAAACTGTTTGCTGAACAATTCTTGCATGAGAAACATGCTTGACGGCTCTTTTGAATCACTTCGAAAGTGATACGAAAGACGAAATCTGTGCGATTCCGTAGTCATTTCATGACTGTGAACGTTCTAAATATTCGCGAACATGACTTAAGTAATTTTAAAACTGTTTGCTGAACAATTCTTGCATGAGAAACATGCTTGACGGCTCTTTTGAATCACTTCGAAAGTGATACAAAAGACGAAATCTGTGTGATTCCGTAGTCATTTCATGACTGTGAACGTTCTAAATATTCGCGAACATGACTTAAGTAATTTTAAAACTGTTTGCTGAACAATTCTTGCATGAGAAAAATGCTTGACGGCTCTTTTGAATCACTTCGAAAGTGATACAAAAGACGAAATCTGTGTGATTCCGCAGTCATTTAATGACTCTGAACGTTCTAAATATTTGCAAACATGACTTAAGTAATTTTAAAACTGTTTGCTGAACAATTCTTGCATGAGAAACATGCTTGACGGCTCTTTTGAATCACTTCGAAAGTGATACGAAAGACGAAATCTGTGCGATTCCGTAGTCATTTCATGACTGTGAACGTTCTAAATATTCGCGAACATGACTTAAGTAATTTTAAAACTGTTTGCTGAACAATTCTTGCATGAGAAACATGCTTGACGGCTCTTTTGAATCACTTCGAAAGTGATACAAAAGACGAAATCTGTGTGATTCCGTAGTCATTTCATGACTGTGAACGTTCTAAATATTCGCGAACATGACTTAAGTAATTTTAAAACTGTTTGCTGAACAATTCTTGCATGAGAAACATGCTTGACGGCTCTTTTGAATCACTTCGAAAGTGATACAAAAGACGAAATCTGTGTGATTCCGCAGTCATTTAATGACTCTGAACGTTCTAAATATTTGCAAACATGACTTAAGTAATTTTAAAACTGTTTGCTGAACAATTCTTGCATGAGAAACATGCTTGACGGCTCTTTTGAATCACTTCGAAAGTGATACAAAAGACGAAATCTGTGTGATTCCGTAGTCATTTCATGACTCTGAACGTTCTAAATATTCGCGAACATGACTTAAGTAATTTTAAAACTGTTTGCTGAACAATTCTTGCATGAGAAACATGCTTGACGGCTCTTTTGAATCACTACGAAAGTGATACAAAAGACGAAATCTGTGTGATTCCGTAGTCATCTCATGACTGTGAACGTTCTAAATATTCGCGAACATGACTTAAGTAATTTTAAAACTGTTTGCTGAACAATTCTTGCATGAGAAACATGCTTGACGGCTCTTTTGAATCACTTCGAAAGTGATACAAAAGACGAAATCTGTGTGATTCCGTAGTCATTTCATGACTGTGAACGTTCTAAATATTCGCGAACATGACTTAAGTAATTTTAAAACTGTTTGCTGAAAAATTCTTGCATGAGAAACATGCTTGACGGCTCTTTTGAATCACTTCGAAAGTGATACAAAAGACGAAATCTGTGTGATTCCGTAGTCATTTCATGACTGTGAACGTTCTAAATATTCGCGAACATGACTTAAGTAATTTTAAAACTGTTTGCTGAACAATTCTTGCATGAGAAACATGCTTGACGGCTCTTTTGAATCACTTCGAAAGTGATACAAAAGACGAAATCTGTGTGATTCCGCAGTCATTTAATGACTCTGAACGTTCTAAATATTTGCAAACATGACTTAAGTAATTTTAAAACTGTTTGCTGAACAATTCTTGCATGAGAAACATGCTTGACGGCTCTTTTGAATCACTTCGAAAGTGATACAAAAGACGAAATCTGTGTGATTCCGTAGTCATTTCATGACTCTGAACGTTCTAAATATTCGCGAACATGACTTAAGTAATTTTAAAACTGTTTGCTGAACAATTCTTGCATGAGAAACATGCTTGACGGCTCTTTTGAATCACTACGAAAGTGATACAAAAGACGAAATCTGTGTGATTCCGTAGTCATCTCATGACTGTGAACGTTCTAAATATTCGCGAACATGACTTAAGTAATTTTAAAACTGTTTGCTGAACAATTCTTGCATGAGAAACATGCTTGACGGCTCTTTTGAATCACTTCGAAAGTGATACAAAAGACGAAATCTGTGTGATTCCGTAGTCATTTCATGACTGTGAACGTTCTAAATATTCGCGAACATGACTTAAGTAATTTTAAAACTGTTTGCTGAAAAATTCTTGCATGAGAAACATGCTTGACGGCTCTTTTGAATCACTTCGAAAGTGATACAAAAGACGAAATCTGTGTGATTCCGTAGTCATTTCATGACTGTGAACGTTCTAAATATTCGCGAACATGACTTAAGTAATTTTAAAACTGTTTGCTGAACAATTCTTGCATGAGAAACATGCTTGACGGCTCTTTTGAATCACTTCGAAAGTGATACAAAAGACGAAATCTGTGTGATTCCGTAGTCATTTCATGACTGTGAACGTTCTAAATATTTGCAAAGATGACTTAAGTAATTTTAAAACTGTTTGCTGAACAATTCTTGCATGAGAAAAATGCTTGACGGCTCTTTTGAATCACTTCGAAAGTGATACAAAAGACGAAATCTGTGTGATTCCGCAGTCATTTCATGACTGTGAACGTTCTAAATATTCGCGACTTAAGTAATTTTAAAACTGTTTGCTGAACAATTCTTGCATGAGAAACATGCTTGACGGCTCTTTTGAATCACTTCGAAAGTGATACAAAAGACGAAATCTGTGTGATTCCGTAGTCATTTCATGACTGTGAACGTTCTAAATATTCGCGAACATGACTTAAGTAATTTTAAAACTGTTTGCTGAAAAATTCTTGCATGAGAAACATGCTTGACGGCTCTTTTGAATCACTTCGAAAGTGATACAAAAGACGAAATCTGTGTGATTCCGTAGTCATTTCATGACTGTGAACGTTCTAAATATTCGCGAACATGACTTAAGTAATTTTAAAACTGTTTGCTGAACAATTCTTGCATGAGAAACATGCTTGACGGCTCTTTTGAATCACTTCGAAAGTGATACAAAAGACGAAATCTGTGTGATTCCGTAGTCATTTCATGACTGTGAACGTTCTAAATATTTGCAAAGATGACTTAAGTAATTTTAAAACTGTTTGCTGAACAATTCTTGCATGAGAAAAATGCTTGACGGCTCTTTTGAATCACTTCGAAAGTGATACAAAAGACGAAATCTGTGTGATTCCGCAGTCATTTCATGACTGTGAACGTTCTAAATATTCGCGACTTAAGTAATTTTAAAACTGTTTGCTGAACAATTCTTGCATGAGAAACATGCTTGACGGCTCTTTTGAATCACTTCGAAAGTGATACAAAAGACGAAATCTGTGTGATTCCGCAGTCATTTCATGACTGTGAACGTTCTAAATATTCGCGACTTAAGTAATTTTAAAACTGTTTGCTGAACAATTCTTGCATGAGAAACATGCTTGACGGCTCTTTTGAATCACTTCGAAAGTGATACAAAAGACGAAATCTGTGTGATTCCGTAGTCATTTCATGACTGTGAACGTTCTAAATATTCGCGAACATGACTTAAGTAATTTTAAAACTGTTTGCTGAAAAATTCTTGCATGAGAAACATGCTTGACGGCTCTTTTGAATCACTTCGAAAGTGATACAAAAGACGAAATCTGTGTGATTCCGTAGTCATTTCATGACTGTGAACGTTCTAAATATTCGCGACTTAAGTAATTTTAAAACTGTTTGCTGAACAATTCTTGCATGAGAAAAATGCTTGACGGCTCTTTTGAATCACTTCGAAAGTGATACAAAAGACGAAATCTGTGTGATTCCGCAGTCATTTAATGACTCTGAACGTTCTAAATATTTGCAAACATGACTTAAGTAATTTTAAAACTGTTTGCTGAACAATTCTTGCATGAGAAACATGCTTGACGGCTCTTTTGAATCACTTCGAAAGTGATACGAAAGACGAAATCTGTGCGATTCCGTAGTCATTTCATGACTGTGAACGTTCTAAATATTCGCGAACATGACTTAAGTAATTTTAAAACTGTTTGCTGAACAATTCTTGCATGAGAAACATGCTTGACGGCTCTTTTGAATCACTTCGAAAGTGATACAAAAGACGAAATCTGTGTGATTCCGTAGTCATTTCATGACTGTGAACGTTCTAAATATTCGCGAACATGACTTAAGTAATTTTAAAACTGTTTGCTGAACAATTCTTGCATGAGAAACATGCTTGACGGCTCTTTTGAATCACTTCGAAAGTGATACAAAAGACGAAATCTGTGTGATTCCGTAGTCATTTCATGACTGTGAACGTTCTAAATATTCGCGAACATGACTTAAGTAATTTTAAAACTGTTTGCTGAACAATTCTTGCATGAGAAACATGCTTGACGGCTCTTTTGAATCACTTCGAAAGTGATACAAAAGACGAAATCTGTGTGATTCCGTGGTCATTTCATGACTGTGAACGTTCTAAATATTTGCAAACATGACTTAAGTAATTTTAAAACTGTTTGCTGAACAATTCTTGCATGAGAAACATGCTTGACGGCTCTTTTGAATCACTTCGAAAGTGATACAAAAGACGAAATCTGTGTGATTCCGCAGTCATTTAATGACTCTGAACGTTCTAAATATTTGCAAACATGACTTAAGTAATTTTAAAACTGTTTGCTGAACAATTCTTGCATGAGAAACATGCTTGACGGCTCTTTTGAATCACTTCGAAAGTGATACAAAAGACGAAATCTGTGTGATTCCGTAGTCATTTCATGACTGTGAACGTTCTAAATATTTGCAAACATGACTTAAGTAATTTTAAAACTGTTTGCTGAACAATTCTTGCATGAGAAACATGCTTGACGGCTCTTTTGAATCACTTCGAAAGTGATACAAAAGACGAAATCTGTGTGATTCCGTAGTCATTTCATGACTGTGAACGTTCTAAATATTCGCGAACATGACTTAAGTAATTTTAAAACTGTTTGCTGAACAATTCTTGCATGAGAAACATGCTTGACGGCTCTTTTGAATCACTTCGAAAGTGATACAAAAGACGAAATCTGTGTGATTCCGTAGTCATTTCATGACTGTGAACGTTCTAAATATTTGCAAAGATGACTTAAGTAATTTTAAAACTGTTTGCTGAACAATTCTTGCATGAGAAAAATGCTTGACGGCTCTTTTGAATCACTTCGAAAGTGATACAAAAGACGAAATCTGTGTGATTCCGTAGTCATTTCATGACTGTGAACGTTCTAAATATTTGCAAAGATGACTTAAGTAATTTTAAAACTGTTTGCTGAACAATTCTTGCATGAGAAAAATGCTTGACGGCTCTTTTGAATCACTTCGAAAGTGATACAAAAGACGAAATCTGTGTGATTCCGCAGTCATTTCATGACTGTGAACGTTCTAAATATTCGCGACTTAAGTAATTTTAAAACTGTTTGCTGAACAATTCTTGCATGAGAAACATGCTTGACGGCTCTTTTGAATCACTTCGAAAGTGATACAAAAGACGAAATCTGTGTGATTCCGTAGTCATTTCATGACTGTGAACGTTCTAAATATTCGCGAACATGACTTAAGTAATTTTAAAACTGTTTGCTGAAAAATTCTTGCATGAGAAACATGCTTGACGGCTCTTTTGAATCACTTCGAAAGTGATACAAAAGACGAAATCTGTGTGATTCCGTAGTCATTTCATGACTGTGAACGTTCTAAATATTCGCGACTTAAGTAATTTTAAAACTGTTTGCTGAACAATTCTTGCATGAGAAAAATGCTTGACGGCTCTTTTGAATCACTTCGAAAGTGATACAAAAGACGAAATCTGTGTGATTCCGCAGTCATTTAATGACTCTGAACGTTCTAAATATTTGCAAACATGACTTAAGTAATTTTAAAACTGTTTGCTGAACAATTCTTGCATGAGAAACATGCTTGACGGCTCTTTTGAATCACTTCGAAAGTGATACGAAAGACGAAATCTGTGCGATTCCGTAGTCATTTCATGACTGTGAACGTTCTAAATATTCGCGAACATGACTTAAGTAATTTTAAAACTGTTTGCTGAACAATTCTGGCATGAGAAACATGCTTGACGGCTCTTTTGAATCACTTCGAAAGTGATACAAAAGACGAAATCTGTGTGATTCCGTAGTCATTTCATGACTGTGAACGTTCTAAATATTCGCGAACATGACTTAAGTAATTTTAAAACTGTTTGCTGAACAATTCTTGCATGAGAAACATGCTTGACGGCTCTTTTGAATCACTTCGAAAGTGATACAAAAGACGAAATCTGTGTGATTCCGTAGTCATTTCATGACTGTGAACGTTCTAAATATTCGCGAACATGACTTAAGTAATTTTAAAACTGTTTGCTGAACAATTCTTGCATGAGAAACATGCTTGACGGCTCTTTTGAATCACTTCGAAAGTGATACAAAAGACGAAATCTGTGTGATTCCGTGGTCATTTCATGACTGTGAACGTTCTAAATATTTGCAAACATGACTTAAGTAATTTTAAAACTGTTTGCTGAACAATTCTTGCATGAGAAACATGCTTGACGGCTCTTTTGAATCACTTCGAAAGTGATACAAAAGACGAAATCTGTGTGATTCCGCAGTCATTTAATGACTCTGAACGTTCTAAATATTTGCAAACATGACTTAAGTAATTTTAAAACTGTTTGCTGAACAATTCTTGCATGAGAAACATGCTTGACGGCTCTTTTGAATCACTTCGAAAGTGATACAAAAGACGAAATCTGTGTGATTCCGTAGTCATTTCATGACTGTGAACGTTCTAAATATTCGCGAACATGACTTAAGTAATTTTAAAACTGTTTGCTGAAAAATTCTTGCATGAGAAACATGCTTGACGGCTCTTTTGAATCACTTCGAAAGTGATACAAAAGACGAAATCTGTGTGATTCCGTAGTCATTTCATGACTGTGAACGTTCTAAATATTCGCGACTTAAGTAATTTTAAAACTGTTTGCTGAACAATTCTTGAATGAGAAAAATGCTTGACGGCTCTTTTGAATCACTTCGAAAGTGATACAAAAGACGAAATCTGTGTGATTCCGCAGTCATTTAATGACTCTGAACGTTCTAAATATTTGCAAACATGACTTAAGTAATTTTAAAACTGTTTGCTGAACAATTCTTGCATGAGAAACATGCTTGACGGCTCTTTTGAATCACTTCGAAAGTGATACAAAAGACGAAATCTGTGTGATTCCGTAGTCATTTCATGACTGTGAACGTTCTAAATATTCGCGAACATGACTTAAGTAATTTTAAAACTGTTTGCTGAACAATTCTTGCATGAGAAACATGCTTGACGGCTCTTTTGAATCACTTCGAAAGTGATACAAAAGACGAAATCTGTGTGATTCCGCAGTCATTTAATGACTCTGAACGTTCTAAATATTTGCAAACATGACTTAAGTAATTTTAAAACTGTTTGCTGAACAATTCTTGCATGAGAAACATGCTTGACGGCTCTTTTGAATCACTTCGAAAGTGATACAAAAGACGAAATCTGTGTGATTCCGTAGTCATTTCATGACTGTGAACGTTCTAAATATTCGCGAACATGACTTAAGTAATTTTAAAACTGTTTGCTGAACAATTCTTGCATGAGAAACATGCTTGACGGCTCTTTTGAATCACTTCGAAAGTGATACAAAAGACGAAATCTGTGTGATTCCGCAGTCATTTAATGACTCTGAACGTTCTAAATATTTGCAAACATGACTTAAGTAATTTTAAAACTGTTTGCTGAACAATTCTTGCATGAGAAACATGCTTGACGGCTCTTTTGAATCACTTCGAAAGTGATACAAAAGACGAAATCTGTGTGATTCCGTAGTCATTTCATGACTCTGAACGTTCTAAATATTCGCGAACATGACTTAAGTAATTTTAAAACTGTTTGCTGAACAATTCTTGCATGAGAAACATGCTTGACGGCTCTTTTGAATCACTACGAAAGTGATACAAAAGACGAAATCTGTGTGATTCCGTAGTCATCTCATGACTGTGAACGTTCTAAATATTCGCGAACATGACTTAAGTAATTTTAAAACTGTTTGCTGAACAATTCTTGCATGAGAAACATGCTTGACGGCTCTTTTGAATCACTTCGAAAGTGATATGTGTGATTCCGCAGTCATTTAATGACTCTGAACGTTCTAAATATTTGCAAACATGACTTAAGTAATTTTAAAACTGTTTGCTGAACAATTCTTGCATGAGAAACATGCTTGACGGCTCTTTTGAATCACTTCGAAAGTGATACAAAAGACGAAATCTGTGTGATTCCGTAGTCATTTCATGACTGTGAACGTTCTAAATATTCGCGAACATGACTTAAGTAATTTTAAAACTGTTTGCTGAACAATTCTTGCATGAGAAACATGCTTGACGGCTCTTTTGAATCACTTCGAAAGTGATACAAAAGACGAAATCTGTGTGATTCCGCAGTCATTTAATGACTCTGAACGTTCTAAATATTTGCAAACATGACTTAAGTAATTTTAAAACTGTTTGCTGAACAATTCTTGCATGAGAAACATGCTTGACGGCTCTTTTGAATCACTTCGAAAGTGATACAAAAGACGAAATCTGTGTGATTCCGTAGTCATTTCATGACTCTGAACGTTCTAAATATTCGCAAACATGACTTAAGTAATTTTAAAACTGTTTGCTGAACAATTCTTGCATGAGAAACATGCTTGACGGCTCTTTTGAATCACTTCGAAAGTGATACGAAAGACGAAATCTGTGCGATTCCGTAGTCATTTCATGACTGTGAACGTTCTAAATATTCGCGAACATGACTTAAGTAATTTTAAAACTGTTTGCTGAACAATTCTTGCATGAGAAACATGCTTGACGGCTCTTTTGAATCACTTCGAAAGTGATACAAAAGACGAAATCTGTGTGATTCCGTAGTCATTTCATGACTGTGAACGTTCTAAATATTCGCGAACATGACTTAAGTAATTTTAAAACTGTTTGCTGAAAAATTCTTGCATGAGAAACATGCTTGACGGCTCTTTTGAATCACTTCGAAAGTGATACAAAAGACGAAATCTGTGTGATTCCGTAGTCATTTCATGACTGTGAACGTTCTAAATATTCGCGAACATGACTTAAGTAATTTTAAAACTGTTTGCTGAACAATTCTTGCATGAGAAAAATGCTTGACGGCTCTTTTGAATCACTTCGAAAGTGATACAAAAGACGAAATCTGTGTGATTCCGCAGTCATTTAATGACTCTGAACGTTCTAAATATTTGCAAACATGACTTAAGTAATTTTAAAACTGTTTGCTGAACAATTCTTGCATGAGAAACATGCTTGACGGCTCTTTTGAATCACTTCGAAAGTGATACAAAAGACGAAATCTGTGTGATTCCGCAGTCATTTAATGACTCTGAACGTTCTAAATATTCGCGAACATGACTTAAGTAATTTTAAAACTGTTTGCTGAACAATTCTTGCATGAGAAACATGCTTGACGGCTCTTTTGAATCACTTCGAAAGTGATACAAAAGACGAAATCTGTGTGATTCCGTAGTCATTTCATGACTGTGAACGTTCTAAATATTCGCGAACATGACTTAAGTAATTTTAAAACTGTTTGCTGAACAATTCTTGCATGAGAAACATGCTTGACGGCTCTTTTGAATCACTTCGAAAGTGATACAAAAGACGAAATCTGTGTGATTCCGTGGTCATTTCATGACTGTGAACGTTCTAAATATTTGCAAACATGACTTAAGTAATTTTAAAACTGTTTGCTGAACAATTCTTGCATGAGAAACATGCTTGACGGCTCTTTTGAATCACTTCGAAAGTGATACAAAAGACGAAATCTGTGTGATTCCGCAGTCATTTAATGACTCTGAACGTTCTAAATATTTGCAAACATGACTTAAGTAATTTTAAAACTGTTTGCTGAACAATTCTTGCATGAGAAACATGCTTGACGGCTCTTTTGAATCACTTCGAAAGTGATACAAAAGACGAAATCTGTGTGATTCCGTAGTCATTTCATGACTGTGAACGTTCTAAATATTTGCAAACATGACTTAAGTAATTTTAAAACTGTTTGCTGAACAATTCTTGCATGAGAAACATGCTTGACGGCTCTTTTGAATCACTTCGAAAGTGATACAAAAGACGAAATCTGTGTGATTCCGTAGTCATTTCATGACTGTGAACGTTCTAAATATTCGCGAACATGACTTAAGTAATTTTAAAACTGTTTGCTGAAAAATTCTTGCATGAGAAACATGCTTGACGGCTCTTTTGAATCACTTCGAAAGTGATACAAAAGACGAAATCTGTGTGATTCCGTAGTCATTTCATGACTGTGAACGTTCTAAATATTCGCGAACATGACTTAAGTAATTTTAAAACTGTTTGCTGAACAATTCTTGCATGAGAAACATGCTTGACGGCTCTTTTGAATCACTTCGAAAGTGATACAAAAGACGAAATCTGTGTGATTCCGTAGTCATTTCATGACTGTGAACGTTCTAAATATTTGCAAAGATGACTTAAGTAATTTTAAAACTGTTTGCTGAACAATTCTTGCATGAGAAAAATGCTTGACGGCTCTTTTGAATCACTTCGAAAGTGATACAAAAGACGAAATCTGTGTGATTCCGCAGTCATTTCATGACTGTGAACGTTCTAAATATTCGCGACTTAAGTAATTTTAAAACTGTTTGCTGAACAATTCTTGCATGAGAAACATGCTTGACGGCTCTTTTGAATCACTTCGAAAGTGATACAAAAGACGAAATCTGTGTGATTCCGTAGTCATTTCATGACTGTGAACGTTCTAAATATTCGCGAACATGACTTAAGTAATTTTAAAACTGTTTGCTGAAAAATTCTTGCATGAGAAACATGCTTGACGGCTCTTTTGAATCACTTCGAAAGTGATACAAAAGACGAAATCTGTGTGATTCCGTAGTCATTTCATGACTGTGAACGTTCTAAATATTCGCGACTTAAGTAATTTTAAAACTGTTTGCTGAACAATTCTTGCATGAGAAAAATGCTTGACGGCTCTTTTGAATCACTTCGAAAGTGATACAAAAGACGAAATCTGTGTGATTCCGCAGTCATTTAATGACTCTGAACGTTCTAAATATTTGCAAACATGACTTAAGTAATTTTAAAACTGTTTGCTGAACAATTCTTGCATGAGAAACATGCTTGACGGCTCTTTTGAATCACTTCGAAAGTGATACGAAAGACGAAATCTGTGCGATTCCGTAGTCATTTCATGACTGTGAACGTTCTAAATATTCGCGAACATGACTTAAGTAATTTTAAAACTGTTTGCTGAACAATTCTGGCATGAGAAACATGCTTGACGGCTCTTTTGAATCACTTCGAAAGTGATACAAAAGACGAAATCTGTGTGATTCCGTAGTCATTTCATGACTGTGAACGTTCTAAATATTCGCGAACATGACTTAAGTAATTTTAAAACTGTTTGCTGAACAATTCTTGCATGAGAAACATGCTTGACGGCTCTTTTGAATCACTTCGAAAGTGATACAAAAGACGAAATCTGTGTGATTCCGTAGTCATTTCATGACTGTGAACGTTCTAAATATTCGCGAACATGACTTAAGTAATTTTAAAACTGTTTGCTGAACAATTCTTGCATGAGAAACATGCTTGACGGCTCTTTTGAATCACTTCGAAAGTGATACAAAAGACGAAATCTGTGTGATTCCGTGGTCATTTCATGACTGTGAACGTTCTAAATATTTGCAAACATGACTTAAGTAATTTTAAAACTGTTTGCTGAACAATTCTTGCATGAGAAACATGCTTGACGGCTCTTTTGAATCACTTCGAAAGTGATACAAAAGACGAAATCTGTGTGATTCCGCAGTCATTTAATGACTCTGAACGTTCTAAATATTTGCAAACATGACTTAAGTAATTTTAAAACTGTTTGCTGAACAATTCTTGCATGAGAAACATGCTTGACGGCTCTTTTGAATCACTTCGAAAGTGATACAAAAGACGAAATCTGTGTGATTCCGTAGTCATTTCATGACTGTGAACGTTCTAAATATTCGCGAACATGACTTAAGTAATTTTAAAACTGTTTGCTGAAAAATTCTTGCATGAGAAACATGCTTGACGGCTCTTTTGAATCACTTCGAAAGTGATACAAAAGACGAAATCTGTGTGATTCCGTAGTCATTTCATGACTGTGAACGTTCTAAATATTCGCGACTTAAGTAATTTTAAAACTGTTTGCTGAACAATTCTTGCATGAGAAAAATGCTTGACGGCTCTTTTGAATCACTTCGAAAGTGATACAAAAGACGAAATCTGTGTGATTCCGCAGTCATTTAATGACTCTGAACGTTCTAAATATTTGCAAACATGACTTAAGTAATTTTAAAACTGTTTGCTGAACAATTCTTGCATGAGAAACATGCTTGACGGCTCTTTTGAATCACTTCGAAAGTGATACAAAAGACGAAATCTGTGTGATTCCGTAGTCATTTCATGACTGTGAACGTTCTAAATATTCGCGAACATGACTTAAGTAATTTTAAAACTGTTTGCTGAACAATTCTTGCATGAGAAACATGCTTGACGGCTCTTTTGAATCACTTCGAAAGTGATACAAAAGACGAAATCTGTGTGATTCCGCAGTCATTTAATGACTCTGAACGTTCTAAATATTTGCAAACATGACTTAAGTAATTTTAAAACTGTTTGCTGAACAATTCTTGCATGAGAAACATGCTTGACGGCTCTTTTGAATCACTTCGAAAGTGATACAAAAGACGAAATCTGTGTGATTCCGTAGTCATTTCATGACTGTGAACGTTCTAAATATTCGCGAACATGACTTAAGTAATTTTAAAACTGTTTGCTGAACAATTCTTGCATGAGAAACATGCTTGACGGCTCTTTTGAATCACTTCGAAAGTGATACAAAAGACGAAATCTGTGTGATTCCGCAGTCATTTAATGACTCTGAACGTTCTAAATATTTGCAAACATGACTTAAGTAATTTTAAAACTGTTTGCTGAACAATTCTTGCATGAGAAACATGCTTGACGGCTCTTTTGAATCACTTCGAAAGTGATACAAAAGACGAAATCTGTGTGATTCCGTAGTCATTTCATGACTCTGAACGTTCTAAATATTCGCGAACATGACTTAAGTAATTTTAAAACTGTTTGCTGAACAATTCTTGCATGAGAAACATGCTTGACGGCTCTTTTGAATCACTACGAAAGTGATACAAAAGACGAAATCTGTGTGATTCCGTAGTCATCTCATGACTGTGAACGTTCTAAATATTCGCGAACATGACTTAAGTAATTTTAAAACTGTTTGCTGAACAATTCTTGCATGAGAAACATGCTTGACGGCTCTTTTGAATCACTTCGAAAGTGATATGTGTGATTCCGCAGTCATTTAATGACTCTGAACGTTCTAAATATTTGCAAACATGACTTAAGTAATTTTAAAACTGTTTGCTGAACAATTCTTGCATGAGAAACATGCTTGACGGCTCTTTTGAATCACTTCGAAAGTGATACAAAAGACGAAATCTGTGTGATTCCGTAGTCATTTCATGACTGTGAACGTTCTAAATATTCGCGAACATGACTTAAGTAATTTTAAAACTGTTTGCTGAACAATTCTTGCATGAGAAACATGCTTGACGGCTCTTTTGAATCACTTCGAAAGTGATACAAAAGACGAAATCTGTGTGATTCCGCAGTCATTTAATGACTCTGAACGTTCTAAATATTTGCAAACATGACTTAAGTAATTTTAAAACTGTTTGCTGAACAATTCTTGCATGAGAAACATGCTTGACGGCTCTTTTGAATCACTTCGAAAGTGATACAAAAGACGAAATCTGTGTGATTCCGTAGTCATTTCATGACTCTGAACGTTCTAAATATTCGCAAACATGACTTAAGTAATTTTAAAACTGTTTGCTGAACAATTCTTGCATGAGAAACATGCTTGACGGCTCTTTTGAATCACTTCGAAAGTGATACGAAAGACGAAATCTGTGCGATTCCGTAGTCATTTCATGACTGTGAACGTTCTAAATATTCGCGAACATGACTTAAGTAATTTTAAAACTGTTTGCTGAACAATTCTTGCATGAGAAACATGCTTGACGGCTCTTTTGAATCACTTCGAAAGTGATACAAAAGACGAAATCTGTGTGATTCCGTAGTCATTTCATGACTGTGAACGTTCTAAATATTCGCGAACATGACTTAAGTAATTTTAAAACTGTTTGCTGAAAAATTCTTGCATGAGAAACATGCTTGACGGCTCTTTTGAATCACTTCGAAAGTGATACAAAAGACGAAATCTGTGTGATTCCGTAGTCATTTCATGACTGTGAACGTTCTAAATATTCGCGAACATGACTTAAGTAATTTTAAAACTGTTTGCTGAACAATTCTTGCATGAGAAAAATGCTTGACGGCTCTTTTGAATCACTTCGAAAGTGATACAAAAGACGAAATCTGTGTGATTCCGCAGTCATTTAATGACTCTGAACGTTCTAAATATTTGCAAACATGACTTAAGTAATTTTAAAACTGTTTGCTGAACAATTCTTGCATGAGAAACATGCTTGACGGCTCTTTTGAATCACTTCGAAAGTGATACAAAAGACGAAATCTGTGTGATTCCGTAGTCATTTCATGACTGTGAACGTTCTAAATATTTGCAAACATGACTTAAGTAATTTTAAAACTGTTTGCTGAACAATTCTTGCATGAGAAACATGCTTGACGGCTCTTTTGAATCACTTCGAAAGTGATACAAAAGACGAAATCTGTGTGATTCCGTAGTCATTTCATGACTGTGAACGTTCTAAATATTCGCGAACATGACTTAAGTAATTTTAAAGCTGTTTGCTGAAAAATTCTTGCATGAGAAACATGCTTGACGGCTCTTTTGAATCACTTCGAAAGTGATACAAAAGACGAAATCTGTGTGATTCCGTAGTCATTTCATGACTGTGAACGTTCTAAATATTCGCGAACATGACTTAAGTAATTTTAAAACTGTTTGCTGAACAATTCTTGCATGAGAAAAATGCTTGACGGCTCTTTTGAATCACTTCGAAAGTGATACAAAAGACGAAATCTGTGTGATTCCGCAGTCATTTAATGACTCTGAACGTTCTAAATATTTGCAAACATGACTTAAGTAATTTTAAAACTGTTTGCTGAACAATTCTTGCATGAGAAACATGCTTGACGGCTCTTTTGAATCACTTCGAAAGTGATACGAAAGACGAAATCTGTGCGATTCCGTAGTCATTTCATGACTGTGAACGTTCTAAATATTCGCGAACATGACTTAAGTAATTTTAAAACTGTTTGCTGAACAATTCTTGCATGAGAAACATGCTTGACGGCTCTTTTGAATCACTTCGAAAGTGATACAAAAGACGAAATCTGTGTGATTCCGCAGTCATTTAATGACTCTGAACGTTCTAAATATTTGCAAACATGACTTAAGTAATTTTAAAACTGTTTGCTGAACAATTCTTGCATGAGAAACATGCTTGACGGCTCTTTTGAATCACTTCGAAAGTGATACAAAAGACGAAATCTGTGTGATTCCGTAGTCATTTCATGACTCTGAACGTTCTAAATATTCGCAAACATGACTTAAGTAATTTTAAAACTGTTTGCTGAACAATTCTTGCATGAGAAACATGCTTGACGGCTCTTTTGAATCACTTCGAAAGTGATACGAAAGACGAAATCTGTGCGATTCCGTAGTCATTTCATGACTGTGAACGTTCTAAATATTCGCGAACATGACTTAAGTAATTTTAAAACTGTTTGCTGAACAATTCTTGCATGAGAAACATGCTTGACGGCTCTTTTGAATCACTTCGAAAGTGATACAAAAGACGAAATCTGTGTGATTCCGTAGTCATTTCATGACTGTGAACGTTCTAAATATTCGCGAACATGACTTAAGTAATTTTAAAACTGTTTGCTGAAAAATTCTTGCATGAGAAACATGCTTGACGGCTCTTTTGAATCACTTCGAAAGTGATACAAAAGACGAAATCTGTGTGATTCCGTAGTCATTTCATGACTGTGAACGTTCTAAATATTCGCGAACATGACTTAAGTAATTTTAAAACTGTTTGCTGAACAATTCTTGCATGAGAAAAATGCTTGACGGCTCTTTTGAATCACTTCGAAAGTGATACAAAAGACGAAATCTGTGTGATTCCGCAGTCATTTAATGACTCTGAACGTTCTAAATATTTGCAAACATGACTTAAGTAATTTTAAAACTGTTTGCTGAACAATTCTTGCATGAGAAACATGCTTGACGGCTCTTTTGAATCACTTCGAAAGTGATACAAAAGACGAAATCTGTGTGATTCCGTAGTCATTTCATGACTGTGAACGTTCTAAATATTTGCAAACATGACTTAAGTAATTTTAAAACTGTTTGCTGAACAATTCTTGCATGAGAAACATGCTTGACGGCTCTTTTGAATCACTTCGAAAGTGATACAAAAGACGAAATCTGTGTGATTCCGTAGTCATTTCATGACTGTGAACGTTCTAAATATTCGCGAACATGACTTAAGTAATTTTAAAACTGTTTGCTGAAAAATTCTTGCATGAGAAACATGCTTGACGGCTCTTTTGAATCACTTCGAAAGTGATACAAAAGACGAAATCTGTGTGATTCCGTAGTCATTTCATGACTGTGAACGTTCTAAATATTCGCGAACATGACTTAAGTAATTTTAAAACTGTTTGCTGAACAATTCTTGCATGAGAAAAATGCTTGACGGCTCTTTTGAATCACTTCGAAAGTGATACAAAAGACGAAATCTGTGTGATTCCGCAGTCATTTAATGACTCTGAACGTTCTAAATATTTGCAAACATGACTTAAGTAATTTTAAAACTGTTTGCTGAACAATTCTTGCATGAGAAACATGCTTGACGGCTCTTTTGAATCACTTCGAAAGTGATACGAAAGACGAAATCTGTGCGATTCCGTAGTCATTTCATGACTGTGAACGTTCTAAATATTCGCGAACATGACTTAAGTAATTTTAAAACTGTTTGCTGAACAATTCTTGCATGAGAAACATGCTTGACGGCTCTTTTGAATCACTTCGAAAGTGATACAAAAGACGAAATCTGTGTGATTCCGTAGTCATTTCATGACTGTGAACGTTCTAAATATTCGCGAACATGACTTAAGTAATTTTAAAACTGTTTGCTGAACAATTCTTGCATGAGAAACATGCTTGACGGCTCTTTTGAATCACTTCGAAAGTGATACAAAAGACGAAATCTGTGTGATTCCGCAGTCATTTAATGACTCTGAACGTTCTAAATATTTGCAAACATGACTTAAGTAATTTTAAAACTGTTTGCTGAACAATTCTTGCATGAGAAACATGCTTGACGGCTCTTTTGAATCACTTCGAAAGTGATACAAAAGACGAAATCTGTGTGATTCCGTAGTCATTTCATGACTCTGAACGTTCTAAATATTCGCGAACATGACTTAAGTAATTTTAAAACTGTTTGCTGAACAATTCTTGCATGAGAAACATGCTTGACGGCTCTTTTGAATCACTACGAAAGTGATACAAAAGACGAAATCTGTGTGATTCCGTAGTCATCTGATGACTGTGAACGTTCTAAATATTCGCGAACATGACTTAAGTAATTTTAAAACTGTTTGCTGAACAATTCTTGCATGAGAAACATGCTTGACGGCTCTTTTGAATCACTTCGAAAGTGATACAAAAGACGAAATCTGTGTGATTCCGTAGTCATTTCATGACTGTGAACGTTCTAAATATTCGCGAACATGACTTAAGTAATTTTAAAACTGTTTGCTGAACAATTCTTGCATGAGAAACATGCTTGACGGCTCTTTTGAATCACTTCGAAAGTGATACAAAAGACGAAATCTGTGTGATTCCGCAGTCATTTAATGACTCTGAACGTTCTAAATATTTGCAAACATGACTTAAGTAATTTTAAAACTGTTTGCTGAACAATTCTTGCATGAGAGACATGCTTGACGGCTCTTTTGAATCACTTCGAAAGTGATACAAAAGACGAAATCTGTGTGATTCCGTAGTCATTTCATGACTGTGAACGTTCTAAATATTCGCGAACATGACTTAAGTAATTTTAAAACTGTTTGCTGAAAAATTCTTGCATGAGAAACATGCTTGACGGCTCTTTTGAATCACTTCGAAAGTGATACAAAAGACGAAATCTGTGTGATTCCGTAGTCATTTCATGACTGTGAACGTTCTAAATATTCGCGAACATGACTTAAGTAATTTTAAAACTGTTTGCTGAACAATTCTTGCATGAGAAAAATGCTTGACGGCTCTTTTGAATCACTTCGAAAGTGATACAAAAGACGAAATCTGTGTGATTCCGCAGTCATTTAATGACTCTGAACGTTCTAAATATTTGCAAACATGACTTAAGTAATTTTAAAACTGTTTGCTGAACAATTCTTGCATGAGAAACATGCTTGACGGCTCTTTTGAATCACTTCGAAAGTGATACGAAAGACGAAATCTGTGTGATTCCGTAGTCATTTCATGACTGTGAACGTTCTAAATATTCGCGAACATGACTTAAGTAATTTTAAAACTGTTTGCTGAACAATTCTTGCATGAGAAACATGCTTGACGGCTCTTTTGAATCACTTCGAAAGTGATACGAAAGACGAAATCTGTGCGATTCCGTAGTCATTTCATGACTGTGAACGTTCTAAATATTCGCGAACATGACTTAAGTAATTTTAAAACTGTTTGCTGAACAATTCTTGCATGAGAAACATGCTTGACGGCTCTTTTGAATCACTTCGAAAGTGATACGAAAGACGAAATCTGTGCGATTCCGTAGTCATTTCATGACTGTGAACGTTCTAAATATTCGCGAACATGACTTAAGTAATTTTAAAACTGTTTGCTGAACAATTCTTGCATGAGAAACATGCTTGACGGCTCTTTTGAATCACTTCGAAAGTGATACAAAAGACGAAATCTGTGTGATTCCGTAGTCATTTCATGACTGTGAACGTTCTAAATATTCGCGAACATGACTTAAGTAATTTTAAAACTGTTTGCTGAATAATTCTTGCATGAGAAACATGCTTGACGGCTCTTTTGAATCACTTCGAAAGTGATACAAAAGACGAAATCTGTGTGATTCCGCAGTCATTTAATGACTCTGAACGTTCTAAATATTTGCAAACATGACTTAAGTAATTTTAAAACTGTTTGCTGAACAATTCTTGCATGAGAAACATGCTTGACGGCTCTTTTGAATCACTTCGAAAGTGATACAAAAGACGAAATCTGTGTGATTCCGTAGTCATTTCATGACTCTGAACGTTCTAAATATTCGCGAACATGACTTAAGTAATTTTAAAACTGTTTGCTGAACAATTCTTGCATGAGAAACATGCTTGACGGCTCTTTTGAATCACTACGAAAGTGATACAAAAGACGAAATCTGTGTGATTCCGTAGTCATCTCATGACTGTGAACGTTCTAAATATTCGCGAACATGACTTAAGTAATTTTAAAACTGTTTGCTGAACAATTCTTGCATGAGAAACATGCTTGACGGCTCTTTTGAATCACTTCGAAAGTGATACAAAAGACGAAATCTGTGTGATTCCGTAGTCATTTCATGACTGTGAACGTTCTAAATATTCGCGAACATGACTTAAGTAATTTTAAAACTGTTTGCTGAACAATTCTTGCATGAGAAACATGCTTGACGGCTCTTTTGAATCACTTCGAAAGTGATACAAAAGACGAAATCTGTGTGATTCCGCAGTCATTTAATGACTGTGAACGTTCTAAATATTTGCAAACATGACTTAAGTAATTTTAAAACTGTTTGCTGAACAATTCTTGCATGAGAAACATGCTTGACGGCTCTTTTGAATCACTTCGAAAGTGATACAAAAGACGAAATCTGTGTGATTCCGTAGTCATTTCATGACTGTGAACGTTCTAAATATTCGCGAACATGACTTAAGTAATTTTAAAACTGTTTGCTGAACAATTCTTGCATGAGAAACATGCTTGACGGCTCTTTTGAATCACTTCGAAAGTGATACAAAAGACGAAATCTGTGTGATTCCGTAGTCATTTCATGACTGTGAACGTTCTAAATATTCGCGACTTAAGTAATTTTAAAACTGTTTGCTGAACAATTCTTGCATGAGAAAAATGCTTGACGGCTCTTTTGAATCACTTCGAAAGTGATACAAAAGACGAAATCTGTGTGATTCCGCAGTCATTTAATGACTCTGAACGTTCTAAATATTTGCAAACATGACTTAAGTAATTTTAAAACTGTTTGCTGAACAATTCTTGCATGAGAAACATGCTTGACGGCTCTTTTGAATCACTTCGAAAGTGACACGAAAGACGAAATCTGTGCGATTCCGTAGTCATTTCATGACTGTGAACGTTCTAAATATTCGCGAACATGACTTAAGTAATTTTAAAACTGTTTGCTGAACAATTCTTGCATGAGAAACATGCTTGACGGCTCTTTTGAATCACTTCGAAAGTGATACAAAAGACGAAATCTGTGTGATTCCGTAGTCATTTCATGACTGTGAACGTTCTAAATATTCGCGAACATGACTTAAGTAATTTTAAAACTGTTTGCTGAACAATTCTTGCATGAGAAACATGCTTGACGGCTCTTTTGAATCACTTCGAAAGTGATACAAAAGACGAAATCTGTGTGATTCCGTAGTCATTTCATGACTGTGAACGTTCTAAATATTCGCGACTTAAGTAATTTTAAAACTGTTTGCTGAACAATTCTTGCATGAGAAAAATGCTTGACGGCTCTTTTGAATCACTTCGAAAGTGATACAAAAGACGAAATCTGTGTGATTCCGCAGTCATTTAATGACTCTGAACGTTCTAAATATTTGCAAACATGACTTAAGTAATTTTAAAACTGTTTGCTGAACAATTCTTGCATGAGAAACATGCTTGACGGCTCTTTTGAATCACTTCGAAAGTGATACGAAAGACGAAATCTGTGCGATTCCGTAGTCATTTCATGACTGTGAACGTTCTAAATATTCGCGAACATGACTTAAGTAATTTTAAAACTGTTTGCTGAACAATTCTTGCATGAGAAACATGCTTGACGGCTCTTTTGAATCACTTCGAAAGTGATACAAAAGACGAAATCTGTGTGATTCCGTAGTCATTTCATGACTGTGAACGTTCTAAATATTCGCGAACATGACTTAAGTAATTTTAAAACTGTTTGCTGAACAATTCTTGCATGAGAAACATGCTTGACGGCTCTTTTGAATCACTTCGAAAGTGATACAAAAGACGAAATCTGTGTGATTCCGTAGTCATTTCATGACTGTGAACGTTCTAAATATTCGCGAACATGACTTAAGTAATTTTAAAACTGTTTGCTGAACAATTCTTGCATGAGAAACATGCTTGACGGCTCTTTTGAATCACTTCGAAAGTGATACGAAAGACGAAATCTGTGCGATTCCGTAGTCATTTCATGACTGTGAACGTTCTAAATATTCGCGAACATGACTTAAGTAATTTTAAAACTGTTTGCTGAACAATTCTTGCATGAGAAACATGCTTGACGGCTCTTTTGAATCACTTCGAAAGTGATACAAAAGACGAAATCTGTGTGATTCCGTAGTCATTTCATGACTGTGAACGTTCTAAATATTCGCGAACATGACTTAAGTAATTTTAAAACTGTTTGCTGAACAATTCTTGCATGAGAAACATGCTTGACGGCTCTTTTGAATCACTTCGAAAGTGATACGAAAGACGAAATCTGTGCGATTCCGTAGTCATTTCATGACTGTGAACGTTCTAAATATTCGCGAACATGACTTAAGTAATTTTAAAACTGTTTGCTGAACAATTCTTGCATGAGAAACATGCTTGACGGCTCTTTTGAATCACTTCGAAAGTGATACAAAAGACGAAATCTGTGTGATTCCGCAGTCATTTAATGACTCTGAACGTTCTAAATATTTGCAAACATGACTTAAGTAATTTTAAAACTGTTTGCTGAACAATTCTTGCATGAGAAACATGCTTGACGGCTCTTTTGAATCACTTCGAAAGTGATACAAAAGACGAAATCTGTGTGATTCCGTAGTCATTTCATGACTGTGAACGTTCTAAATATTCGCGAACATGACTTAAGTAATTTTAAAACTGTTTGCTGAAAAATTCTTGCATGAGAAACATGCTTGACGGCTCTTTTGAATCACTTCGAAAGTGATACAAAAGACGAAATCTGTGTGATTCCGTAGTCATTTCATGACTGTGAACGTTCTAAATATTCGCGACTTAAGTAATTTTAAAACTGTTTGCTGAACAATTCTTGCATGAGAAAAATGCTTGACGGCTCTTTTGAATCACTTCGAAAGTGATACAAAAGACGAAATCTGTGTGATTCCGCAGTCATTTAATGACTCTGAACGTTCTAAATATTTGCAAACATGACTTAAGTAATTTTAAAACTGTTTGCTGAACAATTCTTGCATGAGAAACATGCTTGACGGCTCTTTTGAATCACTTCGAAAGTGATACGAAAGACGAAATCTGTGCGATTCCGTAGTCATTTCATGACTGTGAACGTTCTAAATATTCGCGAACATGACTTAAGTAATTTTAAAACTGTTTGCTGAACAATTCTTGCATGAGAAACATGCTTGACGGCTCTTTTGAATCACTTCGAAAGTGATACAAAAGACGAAATCTGTGTGATTCCGTAGTCATTTCATGACTGTGAACGTTCTAAATATTCGCGACTTAAGTAATTTTAAAACTGTTTGCTGAACAATTCTTGCATGAGAAAAATGCTTGACGGCTCTTTTGAATCACTTCGAAAGTGATACAAAAGACGAAATCTGTGTGATTCCGCAGTCATTTAATGACTCTGAACGTTCTAAATATTTGCAAACATGACTTAAGTAATTTTAAAACTGTTTGCTGAACAATTCTTGCATGAGAAACATGCTTGACGGCTCTTTTGAATCACTTCGAAAGTGATACGAAAGACGAAATCTGTGCGATTCCGTAGTCATTTCATGACTGTGAACGTTCTAAATATTCGCGAACATGACTTAAGTAATTTTAAAACTGTTTGCTGAACAATTCTTGCATGAGAAACATGCTTGACGGCTCTTTTGAATCACTTCGAAAGTGATACAAAAGACGAAATCTGTGTGATTCCGTAGTCATTTCATGACTGTGAACGTTCTAAATATTCGCGAACATGACTTAAGTAATTTTAAAACTGTTTGCTGAACAATTCTTGCATGAGAAACATGCTTGACGGCTCTTTTGAATCACTTCGAAAGTGATACAAAAGACGAAATCTGTGTGATTCCGTAGTCATTTCATGACTGTGAACGTTCTAAATATTCGCGACTTAAGTAATTTTAAAACTGTTTGCTGAAAAATTCTTGCATGAGAAACATGCTTGACGGCTCTTTTGAATCACTTCGAAAGTGATACAAAAGACGAAATCTGTGTGATTCCGTAGTCATTTCATGACTGTGAACGTTCTAAATATTCGCGAACATGACTTAAGTAATTTTAAAACTGTTTGCTGAACAATTCTTGCATGAGAAACATGCTTGACGGCTCTTTTGAATCACTTCGAAAGTGATACAAAAGACGAAATCTGTGTGATTCCGCAGTCATTTAATGACTCTGAACGTTCTAAATATTTGCAAACATGACTTAAGTAATTTTAAAACTGTTTGCTGAACAATTCTTGCATGAGAAACATGCTTGACGGCTCTTTTGAATCACTTCGAAAGTGATACGAAAGACGAAATCTGTGTGATTCCGTAGTCATCTCATGACTGTGAACGTTCGAAATATTCGCGAACATGACTTAAGTAATTTTAAAACTGTTTGCTGAACAATTCTTGCATGAGAAACATGCTTGACGGCTCTTTTGAATCACTTCGAAAGTGATACGAAAGACGAAATCTGTGCGATTCCGTAGTCATTTCATGACTGTGAACGTTCTAAATATTCGCGAACATGACTTAAGTAATTTTAAAACTGTTTGCTGAACAATTCTTGCATGAGAAACATGCTTGACGGCTCTTTTGAATCACTTCGAAAGTGATACAAAAGACGAAATCTGTGCGATTCCGTAGTCATTTCATGACTGTGAACGTTCTAAATATTCGCGAACATGACTTAAGTAATTTTAAAACTGTTTGCTGAACAATTCTTGCATGAGAAACATGCTTGACGGCTCTTTTGAATCACTTCGAAAGTGATACAAAAGACGAAATCTGTGTGATTCCGTAGTCATTTCATGACTGTGAACGTTCTAAATATTCGCGACTTAAGTAATTTTAAAACTGTTTGCTGAAAAATTCTTGCATGAGAAACATGCTTGACGGCTCTTTTGAATCACTTCGAAAGTGATACAAAAGACGAAATCTGTGTGATTCCGTAGTCATTTCATGACTGTGAACGTTCTAAATATTCGCGAACATGACTTAAGTAATTTTAAAACTGTTTGCTGAACAATTCTTGCATGAGAAACATGCTTGACGGCTCTTTTGAATCACTTCGAAAGTGATACAAAAGACGAAATCTGTGTGATTCCGCAGTCATTTAATGACTCTGAACGTTCTAAATATTTGCAAACATGACTTAAGTAATTTTAAAACTGTTTGCTGAACAATTCTTGCATGAGAAACATGCTTGACGGCTCTTTTGAATCACTTCGAAAGTGATACGAAAGACGAAATCTGTGTGATTCCGTAGTCATCTCATGACTGTGAACGTTCGAAATATTCGCGAACATGACTTAAGTAATTTTAAAACTGTTTGCTGAACAATTCTTGCATGAGAAACATGCTTGACGGCTCTTTTGAATCACTTCGAAAGTGATACGAAAGACGAAATCTGTGCGATTCCGTAGTCATTTCATGACTGTGAACGTTCTAAATATTCGCGAACATGACTTAAGTAATTTTAAAACTGTTTGCTGAACAATTCTTGCATGAGAAACATGCTTGACGGCTCTTTTGAATCACTACGAAAGTGATACAAAAGACGAAATCTGTGTGATTCCGTAGTCATTTCATGACTGTGAACGTTCTAAATATTCGCGAACATGACTTAAGTAATTTTAAAACTGTTTGCTGAACAATTCTTGCATGAGAAACATGCTTGACGGCTCTATTGAATCACTTCGAAAGTGATACGAAAGACGAAATCTGTGCGATTCCGTAGTCATTTCATGACTGTGAACGTTCTAAATATTCGCGAACATGACTTAAGTAATTTTAAAACTGTTTGCTGAACAATTCTTGCATGAGAAACATGCTTGACGGCTCTTTTGAATCACTTCGAAAGTGATACAAAAGACGAAATCTGTGTGATTCCGTAGTCATCTCATGACTGTGAACGTTCGAAATATTCGCGAACATGACTTAAGTAATTTTAAAACTGTTTGCTGAACAATTCTTGCATGAGAAACATGCTTGACGGCTCTTTTGAATCACTTCGAAAGTGATACGAAAGACGAAATCTGTGCGATTCCGTAGTCATTTCATGACTGTGAACGTTCTAAATATTCGCGAACATGACTTAAGTAATTTTAAAACTGTTTGCTGAACAATTCTTGCATGAGAAACATGCTTGACGGCTCTTTTGAATCACTACGAAAGTGATACAAAAGACGAAATCTGTGTGATTCCGTAGTCATTTCATGACTGTGAACGTTCTAAATATTCGCGAACATGACTTAAGTAATTTTAAAACTGTTTGCTGAACAATTCTTGCATGAGAAACATGCTTGACGGCTCTTTTGAATCACTATGAAAGTGATACAAAAGACGAAATCTGTGTGATTCCGTAGTCATCTCATGACTGTGAACGTTCGAAATATTCGCGAACATGACTTAAGTAATTTTAAAACTGTTTGCTGAACAATTCTTGCATGAGAAACATGCTTGACGGCTCTTTTGAATCACTTCGAAAGTGATACAAAAGACGAAATCTGTGTGATTCCGTAGTCATTTCATTACTGTGAACGTTCTAAATATTCGCGAACATGACTTAAGTAATTTTAAAACTGTTTGCTGAACAATTCTTGCATGAGAAACATGCTTGACGGCTCTTTTGAATCACTTCGAAAGTGATACAAAAGACGAAATCTGTGTGATTCCGTAGTCATTTCATGACTGTGAACGTTCTAAATATTCGCGAACATGACTTAAGTAATTTTAAAACTGTTTGCTGAACAATTCTTGCATGAGAAACATGCTTGACGGCTCTTTTGAATCACTACGAAAGTGATACAAAAGACGAAATCTGTGTGATTCCGTAGTCATTTCATGACTGTGAACGTTCTAAATATTCGCGAACATGACTTAAGTAATTTTAAAACTGTTTGCTGAACAATTCTTGCATGAGAAACATGCTTGACGGCTCTTTTGAATCACTTCGAAAGTGATACAAAAGACGAAATCTGTGCGATTCCGTAGTAATTTCATGACTGTGAACGTTCTAAATATTCGCGAACATGACTTAAGTAATTTTAAAACTGTTTGCTGAACAATCCTTGCATGAGAAACATGCTTGACGGCTCTTTTGAATCACTTCGAAAGTGATACAAAAGACGAAATCTGTGCGATTCCGTAGTCATTTCATGACTGTGAACGTTCTAAATATTCGCGAACATGACTTAAGTAATTTTAAAACTGTTTGCTGAACAATTCTTGCATGAGAAACATGCTTGACGGCTCTTTTGAATCACTTCGAAAGTGATACAAAAGACGAAATCTGTGTGATTCCGTAGTCATTTCATGACTCTGAACGTTCTAAATATTCGCGAACATGACTTAAGTAATTTTAAAACTGTTTGCTGAACAATTCTTGCATGAGAAACATGCTTGACGGCTCTTTTGAATCACTACGAAAGTGATACAAAAGACGAAATCTGTGCGATTCCGTAGTAATTTCATGACTGTGAACGTTCTAAATATTCGCGAACATGACTTAAGTAATTTTAAAACTGTTTGCTGAACAATTCTTGCATGAGAAACATGCTTGACGGCTCCTTTGAATCACTTCGAAAGTGATACAAAAGACGAAATCTGTGCGATTCCGTAGTCATTTCATGACTGTGAACGTTCTAAATATTCGCGAACATGACTTAAGTAATTTTAAAACTGTTTGCTGAACAATTCTTGCATGAGAAACATGCTTGACGGCTCTTTTGAATCACTACGAAAGTGATACAAAAGACGAAATCTGTGTGATTCCGTAGTCATTTCATGACTGTGAACGTTCTAAATATTCGCGAACATGACTTAAGTAATTTTAAAACTGTTTGCTGAACAATTCTTGCATGAGAAACATGCTTGACGGCTCTTTTGAATCACTACGAAAGTGATACAAAAGACGAAATCTGTGTGATTCCGTAGTCATTTCATGACTGTGAACGTTCTAAATATTCGCGAACATGACTTAAGTAATTTTAAAACTGTTTGCTGAACAATTCTTGCATGAGAAACATGCTTGACGGCTCTTTTGAATCACTTCGAAAGTGATACAAAAGACGAAATCTGTGCGATTCCGTAGTAATTTCATGACTGTGAACGTTCTAAATATTCGCGAACATGACTTAAGTAATTTTAAAACTGTTTGCTGAACAATCCTTGCATGAGAAACATGCTTGACGGCTCTTTTGAATCACTTCGAAAGTGATACAAAAGACGAAATCTGTGCGATTCCGTAGTCATTTCATGACTGTGAACGTTCTAAATATTCGCGAACATGACTTAAGTAATTTTAAAACTGTTTGCTGAACAATTCTTGCATGAGAAACATGCTTGACGGCTCTTTTGAATCACTTCGAAAGTGATACAAAAGACGAAATCTGTGTGATTCCGTAGTCATTTCATGACTCTGAACGTTCTAAATATTCGCGAACATGACTTAAGTAATTTTAAAACTGTTTGCTGAACAATTCTTGCATGAGAAACATGCTTGACGGCTCTTTTGAATCACTACGAAAGTGATACAAAAGACGAAATCTGTGCGATTCCGTAGTAATTTCATGACTGTGAACGTTCTAAATATTCGCGAACATGACTTAAGTAATTTTAAAACTGTTTGCTGAACAATTCTTGCATGAGAAACATGCTTGACGGCTCTTTTGAATCACTACGAAAGTGATACAAAAGACGAAATCTGTGCGATTCCGTAGTAATTTCATGACTGTGAACGTTCTAAATATTCGCGAACATGACTTAAGTAATTTTAAAACTGTTTGCTGAACAATTCTTGCATGAGAAACATGCTTGACGGCTCCTTTGAATCACTTCGAAAGTGATACAAAAGACGAAATCTGTGCGATTCCGTAGTCATTTCATGACTGTGAACGTTCTAAATATTCGCGAACATGACTTAAGTAATTTTAAAACTGTTTGCTGAACAATCCTTGCATGAGAAACATGCTTGACGGCTCTTTTGAATCACTTCGAAAGTGATACAAAAGACGAAATCTGTGCGATTCCGTAGTCATTTCATGACTGTGAACGTTCTAAATATTCGCGAACATGACTTAAGTAATTTTAAAACTGTTTGCTGAACAATTCTTGCATGAGAAACATGCTTGACGGCTCTTTTGAATCACTTCGAAAGTGATACAAAAGACGAAATCTGTGTGATTCCGTAGTCATTTCATGACTCTGAACGTTCTAAATATTCGCGAACATGACTTAAGTAATTTTAAAACTGTTTGCTGAACAATTCTTGCATGAGAAACATGCTTGACGGCTCTTTTGAATCACTACGAAAGTGATACAAAAGACGAAATCTGTGCGATTCCGTAGTAATTTCATGACTGTGAACGTTCTAAATATTCGCGAACATGACTTAAGTAATTTTAAAACTGTTTGCTGAACAATTCTTGCATGAGAAACATGCTTGACGGCTCCTTTGAATCACTTCGAAAGTGATACAAAAGACGAAATCTGTGCGATTCCGTAGTCATTTCATGACTGTGAACGTTCTAAATATTCGCGAACATGACTTAAGTAATTTTAAAACTGTTTGCTGAACAATTCTTGCATGAGAAACATGCTTGACGGCTCTTTTGAATCACTACGAAAGTGATACAAAAGACGAAATCTGTGTGATTCCGTAGTCATTTCATGACTGTGAACGTTCTAAATATTCGCGAACATGACTTAAGTAATTTTAAAACTGTTTGCTGAACAATTCTTGCATGAGAAACATGCTTGACGGCTCTTTTGAATCACTACGAAAGTGATACAAAAGACGAAATCTGTGTGATTCCGTAGTCATTTCATGACTGTGAACGTTCTAAATATTCGCGAACATGACTTAAGTAATTTTAAAACTGTTTGCTGAACAATTCTTGCATGAGAAACATGCTTGACGGCTCTTTTGAATCACTTCGAAAGTGATACAAAAGACGAAATCTGTGCGATTCCGTAGTAATTTCATGACTGTGAACGTTCTAAATATTCGCGAACATGACTTAAGTAATTTTAAAACTGTTTGCTGAACAATCCTTGCATGAGAAACATGCTTGACGGCTCTTTTGAATCACTTCGAAAGTGATACAAAAGACGAAATCTGTGCGATTCCGTAGTCATTTCATGACTGTGAACGTTCTAAATATTCGCGAACATGACTTAAGTAATTTTAAAACTGTTTGCTGAACAATTCTTGCATGAGAAACATGCTTGACGGCTCTTTTGAATCACTTCGAAAGTGATACAAAAGACGAAATCTGTGTGATTCCGTAGTCATTTCATGACTCTGAACGTTCGAAATATTCGCGAACATGACTTAAGTAATTTTAAAACTGTTTGCTGAACAATTCTTGCATGAGAAACATGCTTGACGGCTCTTTTGAATCACTTCGAAAGTGATACAAAAGACGAAATCTGTGTGATTCCGTAGTCATTTCATTACTGTGAACGTTCTAAATATTCGCGAACATGACTTAAGTAATTTTAAAACTGTTTGCTGAACAATTCTTGCATGAGAAACATGCTTGACGGCTCTTTTGAATCACTTCGAAAGTGATACAAAAGACGAAATCTGTGTGATTCCGTAGTCATTTCATGACTGTGAACGTTCTAAATATTCGCGAACATGACTTAAGTAATTTTAAAACTGTTTGCTGAACAATTCTTGCATGAGAAACATGCTTGACGGCTCTTTTGAATCACTACGAAAGTGATACAAAAGACGAAATCTGTGTGATTCCGTAGTCATTTCATGACTGTGAACGTTCTAAATATTCGCGAACATGACTTAAGTAATTTTAAAACTGTTTGCTGAACAATTCTTGCATGAGAAACATGCTTGACGGCTCTTTTGAATCACTTCGAAAGTGATACAAAAGACGAAATCTGTGCGATTCCGTAGTAATTTCATGACTGTGAACGTTCTAAATATTCGCGAACATGACTTAAGTAATTTTAAAACTGTTTGCTGAACAATCCTTGCATGAGAAACATGCTTGACGGCTCTTTTGAATCACTTCGAAAGTGATACAAAAGACGAAATCTGTGCGATTCCGTAGTCATTTCATGACTGTGAACGTTCTAAATATTCGCGAACATGACTTAAGTAATTTTAAAACTGTTTGCTGAACAATTCTTGCATGAGAAACATGCTTGACGGCTCTTTTGAATCACTTCGAAAGTGATACAAAAGACGAAATCTGTGTGATTCCGTAGTCATTTCATGACTCTGAACGTTCGAAATATTCGCGAACATGACTTAAGTAATTTTAAAACTGTTTGCTGAACAATTCTTGCATGAGAAACATGCTTGACGGCTCTTTTGAATCACTTCGAAAGTGATACAAAAGACGAAATCTGTGTGATTCCGTAGTCATTTCATTACTGTGAACGTTCTAAATATTCGCGAACATGACTTAAGTAATTTTAAAACTGTTTGCTGAACAATTCTTGCATGAGAAACATGCTTGACGGCTCTTTTGAATCACTTCGAAAGTGATACAAAAGACGAAATCTGTGTGATTCCGTAGTCATTTCATGACTGTGAACGTTCTAAATATTCGCGAACATGACTTAAGTAATTTTAAAACTGTTTGCTGAACAATTCTTGCATGAGAAACATGCTTGACGGCTCTTTTGAATCACTACGAAAGTGATACAAAAGACGAAATCTGTGTGATTCCGTAGTCATTTCATGACTGTGAACGTTCTAAATATTCGCGAACATGACTTAAGTAATTTTAAAACTGTTTGCTGAACAATTCTTGCATGAGAAACATGCTTGACGGCTCTTTTGAATCACTTCGAAAGTGATACAAAAGACGAAATCTGTGCGATTCCGTAGTAATTTCATGACTGTGAACGTTCTAAATATTCGCGAACATGACTTAAGTAATTTTAAAACTGTTTGCTGAACAATCCTTGCATGAGAAACATGCTTGACGGCTCTTTTGAATCACTTCGAAAGTGATACAAAAGACGAAATCTGTGCGATTCCGTAGTCATTTCATGACTGTGAACGTTCTAAATATTCGCGAACATGACTTAAGTAATTTTAAAACTGTTTGCTGAACAATTCTTGCATGAGAAACATGCTTGACGGCTCTTTTGAATCACTTCGAAAGTGATACAAAAGACGAAATCTGTGTGATTCCGTAGTCATTTCATGACTCTGAACGTTCTAAATATTCGCGAACATGACTTAAGTAATTTTAAAACTGTTTGCTGAACAATTCTTGCATGAGAAACATGCTTGACGGCTCTTTTGAATCACTACGAAAGTGATACAAAAGACGAAATCTGTGCGATTCCGTAGTAATTTCATGACTGTGAACGTTCTAAATATTCGCGAACATGACTTAAGTAATTTTAAAACTGTTTGCTGAACAATTCTTGCATGAGAAACATGCTTGACGGCTCCTTTGAATCACTTCGAAAGTGATACAAAAGACGAAATCTGTGCGATTCCGTAGTCATTTCATGACTGTGAACGTTCTAAATATTCGCGAACATGACTTAAGTAATTTTAAAACTGTTTGCTGAACAATTCTTGCATGAGAAACATGCTTGACGGCTCTTTTGAATCACTACGAAAGTGATACAAAAGACGAAATCTGTGTGATTCCGTAGTCATTTCATGACTGTGAACGTTCTAAATATTCGCGAACATGACTTAAGTAATTTTAAAACTGTTTGCTGAACAATTCTTGCATGAGAAACATGCTTGACGGCTCTTTTGAATCACTACGAAAGTGATACAAAAGACGAAATCTGTGTGATTCCGTAGTCATTTCATGACTGTGAACGTTCTAAATATTCGCGAACATGACTTAAGTAATTTTAAAACTGTTTGCTGAACAATTCTTGCATGAGAAACATGCTTGACGGCTCTTTTGAATCACTTCGAAAGTGATACAAAAGACGAAATCTGTGCGATTCCGTAGTAATTTCATGACTGTGAACGTTCTAAATATTCGCGAACATGACTTAAGTAATTTTAAAACTGTTTGCTGAACAATCCTTGCATGAGAAACATGCTTGACGGCTCTTTTGAATCACTTCGAAAGTGATACAAAAGACGAAATCTGTGCGATTCCGTAGTCATTTCATGACTGTGAACGTTCTAAATATTCGCGAACATGACTTAAGTAATTTTAAAACTGTTTGCTGAACAATTCTTGCATGAGAAACATGCTTGACGGCTCTTTTGAATCACTTCGAAAGTGATACAAAAGACGAAATCTGTGTGATTCCGTAGTCATTTCATGACTCTGAACGTTCTAAATATTCGCGAACATGACTTAAGTAATTTTAAAACTGTTTGCTGAACAATTCTTGCATGAGAAACATGCTTGACGGCTCCTTTGAATCACTTCGAAAGTGATACAAAAGACGAAATCTGTGCGATTCCGTAGTCATTTCATGACTGTGAACGTTCTAAATATTCGCGAACATGACTTAAGTAATTTTAAAACTGTTTGCTGAACAATTCTTGCATGAGAAACATGCTTGACGGCTCTTTTGAATCACTACGAAAGTGATACAAAAGACGAAATCTGTGTGATTCCGTAGTCATTTCATGACTGTGAACGTTCTAAATATTCGCGAACATGACTTAAGTAATTTTAAAACTGTTTGCTGAACAATTCTTGCATGAGAAACATGCTTGACGGCTCTTTTGAATCACTACGAAAGTGATACAAAAGACGAAATCTGTGTGATTCCGTAGTCATTTCATGACTGTGAACGTTCTAAATATTCGCGAACATGACTTAAGTAATTTTAAAACTGTTTGCTGAACAATTCTTGCATGAGAAACATGCTTGACGGCTCTTTTGAATCACTTCGAAAGTGATACAAAAGACGAAATCTGTGCGATTCCGTAGTAATTTCATGACTGTGAACGTTCTAAATATTCGCGAACATGACTTAAGTAATTTTAAAACTGTTTGCTGAACAATCCTTGCATGAGAAACATGCTTGACGGCTCTTTTGAATCACTTCGAAAGTGATACAAAAGACGAAATCTGTGCGATTCCGTAGTCATTTCATGACTGTGAACGTTCTAAATATTCGCGAACATGACTTAAGTAATTTTAAAACTGTTTGCTGAACAATTCTTGCATGAGAAACATGCTTGACGGCTCTTTTGAATCACTTCGAAAGTGATACAAAAGACGAAATCTGTGTGATTCCGTAGTCATTTCATGACTCTGAACGTTCTAAATATTCGCGAACATGACTTAAGTAATTTTAAAACTGTTTGCTGAACAATTCTTGCATGAGAAACATGCTTGACGGCTCTTTTGAATCACTACGAAAGTGATACAAAAGACGAAATCTGTGCGATTCCGTAGTAATTTCATGACTGTGAACGTTCTAAATATTCGCGAACATGACTTAAGTAATTTTAAAACTGTTTGCTGAACAATTCTTGCATGAGAAACATGCTTGACGGCTCTTTTGAATCACTACGAAAGTGATACAAAAGACGAAATCTGTGCGATTCCGTAGTAATTTCATGACTGTGAACGTTCTAAATATTCGCGAACATGACTTAAGTAATTTTAAAACTGTTTGCTGAACAATTCTTGCATGAGAAACATGCTTGACGGCTCCTTTGAATCACTTCGAAAGTGATACAAAAGACGAAATCTGTGCGATTCCGTAGTCATTTCATGACTGTGAACGTTCTAAATATTCGCGAACATGACTTAAGTAATTTTAAAACTGTTTGCTGAACAATCCTTGCATGAGAAACATGCTTGACGGCTCTTTTGAATCACTTCGAAAGTGATACAAAAGACGAAATCTGTGCGATTCCGTAGTCATTTCATGACTGTGAACGTTCTAAATATTCGCGAACATGACTTAAGTAATTTTAAAACTGTTTGCTGAACAATTCTTGCATGAGAAACATGCTTGACGGCTCTTTTGAATCACTTCGAAAGTGATACAAAAGACGAAATCTGTGTGATTCCGTAGTCATTTCATGACTCTGAACGTTCTAAATATTCGCGAACATGACTTAAGTAATTTTAAAACTGTTTGCTGAACAATTCTTGCATGAGAAACATGCTTGACGGCTCTTTTGAATCACTACGAAAGTGATACAAAAGACGAAATCTGTGCGATTCCGTAGTAATTTCATGACTGTGAACGTTCTAAATATTCGCGAACATGACTTAAGTAATTTTAAAACTGTTTGCTGAACAATTCTTGCATGAGAAACATGCTTGACGGCTCCTTTGAATCACTTCGAAAGTGATACAAAAGACGAAATCTGTGCGATTCCGTAGTAATTTCATGACTGTGAACGTTCTAAATATTCGCGAACATGACTTAAGTAATTTTAAAACTGTTTGCTGAACAATTCTTGCATGAGAAACATGCTTGACGGCTCTTTTGAATCACTTCGAAAGTGATACAAAAGACGAAATCTGTGTGATTCCGTAGTCATTTCATGACTCTGAACGTTCTAAATATTCGCGAACATGACTTAAGTAATTTTAAAACTGTTTGCTGAACAATTCTTGCATGAGAAACATGCTTGACGGCTCTTTTGAATCACTACGAAAGTGATACAAAAGACGAAATCTGTGCGATTCCGTAGTAATTTCATGACTGTGAACGTTCTAAATATTCGCGAACATGACTTAAGTAATTTTAAAACTGTTTGCTGAACAATTCTTGCATGAGAAACATGCTTGACGGCTCCTTTGAATCACTTCGAAAGTGATACAAAAGACGAAATCTGTGCGATTCCGTAGTCATTTCATGACTGTGAACGTTCTAAATATTCGCGAACATGACTTAAGTAATTTTAAAACTGTTTGCTGAACAATTCTTGCATGAGAAACATGCTTGACGGCTCTTTTGAATCACTACGAAAGTGATACAAAAGACGAAATCTGTGTGATTCCGTAGTCATTTCATGACTGTGAACGTTCTAAATATTCGCGAACATGACTTAAGTAATTTTAAAACTGTTTGCTGAACAATTCTTGCATGAGAAACATGCTTGACGGCTCTTTTGAATCACTTCGAAAGTGATACGAAAGACGAAATCTGTGCGATTCCGTAGTCATTTCATGACTGTGAACGTTCTAAATATTCGCGAACATGACTTAAGTAATTTTAAAACTGTTTGCTGAACAATTCTTGCATGAGAAACATGCTTGACGGCTCTATTGAATCACTTCGAAAGTGATACGAAAGACGAAATCTGTGCGATTCCGTAGTCATTTCATGACTGTGAACGTTCTAAATATTCGCGAACATGACTTAAGTAATTTTAAAACTGTTTGCTGAACAATTCTTGCATGAGAAACATGCTTGACGGCTCTTTTGAATCACTTCGAAAGTGATACAAAAGACGAAATCTGTGTGATTCCGTAGTCATCTCATGACTGTGAACGTTCGAAATATTCGCGAACATGACTTAAGTAATTTTAAAACTGTTTGCTGAACAATTCTTGCATGAGAAACATGCTTGACGGCTCTTTTGAATCACTTCGAAAGTGATACGAAAGACGAAATCTGTGCGATTCCGTAGTCATTTCATGACTGTGAACGTTCTAAATATTCGCGAACATGACTTAAGTAATTTTAAAACTGTTTGCTGAACAATTCTTGCATGAGAAACATGCTTGACGGCTCTTTTGAATCACTACGAAAGTGATACAAAAGACGAAATCTGTGTGATTCCGTAGTCATTTCATGACTGTGAACGTTCTAAATATTCGCGAACATGACTTAAGTAATTTTAAAACTGTTTGCTGAACAATTCTTGCATGAGAAACATGCTTGACGGCTCTTTTGAATCACTATAAAAGTGATACAAAAGACGAAATATGTGTGATTCCGTAGTCATCTCATGACTGTGAACGTTCGAAATATTCGCGAACATGACTTAAGTAATTTTAAAACTGTTTGCTGAACAATTCTTGCATGAGAAACATGCTTGACGGCTCTTTTGAATCACTTCGAAAGTGATACAAAAGACGAAATCTGTGTGATTCCGTAGTCATTTCATTACTGTGAACGTTCTAAATATTCGCGAACATGACTTAAGTAATTTTAAAACTGTTTGCTGAACAATTCTTGCATGAGAAACATGCTTGACGGCTCTTTTGAATCACTTCGAAAGTGATACAAAAGACGAAATCTGTGTGATTCCGTAGTCATTTCATGACTGTGAACGTTCTAAATATTCGCGAACATGACTTAAGTAATTTTAAAACTGTTTGCTGAACAATTCTTGCATGAGAAACATGCTTGACGGCTCTTTTGAATCACTACGAAAGTGATACAAAAGACGAAATCTGTGTGATTCCGTAGTCATTTCATGACTGTGAACGTTCTAAATATTCGCGAACATGACTTAAGTAATTTTAAAACTGTTTGCTGAACAATTCTTGCATGAGAAACATGCTTGACGGCTCTTTTGAATCACTTCGAAAGTGATACAAAAGACGAAATCTGTGCGATTCCGTAGTAATTTCATGACTGTGAACGTTCTAAATATTCGCGAACATGACTTAAGTAATTTTAAAACTGTTTGCTGAACAATTCTTGCATGAGAAACATGCTTGACGGCTCTTTTGAATCACTTCGAAAGTGATACAAAAGACGAAATCTGTGTGATTCCGTAGTCATTTCATTACTGTGAACGTTCTAAATATTCGCGAACATGACTTAAGTAATTTTAAAACTGTTTGCTGAACAATTCTTGCATGAGAAACATGCTTGACGGCTCTTTTGAATCACTACGAAAGTGATACAAAAGACGAAATCTGTGTGATTCCGTAGTCATTTCATGACTGTGAACGTTCTAAATATTCGCGAACATGACTTAAGTAATTTTTAAACTGTTTGCTGAACAATTCTTGCATGAGAAACATGCTTGACGGCTCTTTTGAATCACTATGAAAGTGATACAAAAGACGAAATCTGTGTGATTCCGTAGTCATCTCATGACTGTGAACGTTCGAAATATTCGCGAACATGACTTAAGTAATTTTAAAACTGTTTGCTGAACAATTCTTGCATGAGAAACATGCTTGACGGCTCTTTTGAATCACTTCGAAAGTGATACAAAAGACGAAATCTGTGTGATTCCGTAGTCATTTCATGACTGTGAACGTTCTAAATATTCGCGAACATGACTTAAGTAATTTTAAAACTGTTTGCTGAACAATTCTTGCATGAGAAACATGCTTGACGGCTCTTTTGAATCACTACGAAAGTGATACAAAAGACGAAATCTGTGTGATTCCGTAGTCATTTCATGACTGTGAACGTTCTAAATATTCGCGAACATGACTTAAGTAATTTTAAAACTGTTTGCTGAACAATTCTTGCATGAGAAACATGCTTGACGGCTCTTTTGAATCACTTCGAAAGTGATACAAAAGACGAAATCTGTGCGATTCCGTAGTAATTTCATGACTGTGAACGTTCTAAATATTCGCGAACATGACTTAAGTAATTTTAAAACTGTTTGCTGAACAATTCTTGCATGAGAAACATGCTTGACGGCTCTTTTGAATCACTTCGAAAGTGATACAAAAGACGAAATCTGTGTGATTCCGTAGTCATTTCATTACTGTGAACGTTCTAAATATTCGCGAACATGACTTAAGTAATTTTAAAACTGTTTGCTGAACAATTCTTGCATGAGAAACATGCTTGACGGCTCTTTTGAATCACTACGAAAGTGATACAAAAGACGAAATCTGTGTGATTCCGTAGTCATTTCATGACTGTGAACGTTCTAAATATTCGCGAACATGACTTAAGTAATTTTTAAACTGTTTGCTGAACAATTCTTGCATGAGAAACATGCTTGACGGCTCTTTTGAATCACTATGAAAGTGATACAAAAGACGAAATCTGTGTGATTCCGTAGTCATCTCATGACTGTGAACGTTCGAAATATTCGCGAACATGACTTAAGTAATTTTAAAACTGTTTGCTGAACAATTCTTGCATGAGAAACATGCTTGACGGCTCTTTTGAATCACTTCGAAAGTGATACAAAAGACGAAATCTGTGTGATTCCGTAGTCATTTCATGACTGTGAACGTTCTAAATATTCGCGAACATGACTTAAGTAATTTTAAAACTGTTTGCTGAACAATTCTTGCATGAGAAACATGCTTGACGGCTCTTTTGAATCACTACGAAAGTGATACAAAAGACGAAATCTGTGTGATTCCGTAGTCATTTCATGACTGTGAACGTTCTAAATATTCGCGAACATGACTTAAGTAATTTTAAAACTGTTTGCTGAACAATTCTTGCATGAGAAACATGCTTGACGGCTCTTTTGAATCACTACGAAAGTGATACAAAAGACGAAATCTGTGTGATTCCGTAGTCATTTCATGACTGTGAACGTTCTAAATATTCGCGAACATGACTTAAGTAATTTTAAAACTGTTTGCTGAACAATTCTTGCATGAGAAACATGCTTGACGGCTCTTTTGAATCACTTCGAAAGTGATACAAAAGACGAAATCTGTGCGATTCCGTAGTAATTTCATGACTGTGAACGTTCTAAATATTCGCGAACATGACTTAAGTAATTTTAAAACTGTTTGCTGAACAATTCTTGCATGAGAAACATGCTTGACGGCTCTTTTGAATCACTTCGAAAGTGATACAAAAGACGAAATCTGTGTGATTCCGTAGTCATTTCATTACTGTGAACGTTCTAAATATTCGCGAACATGACTTAAGTAATTTTAAAACTGTTTGCTGAACAATTCTTGCATGAGAAACATGCTTGACGGCTCTTTTGAATCACTACGAAAGTGATACAAAAGACGAAATCTGTGTGATTCCGTAGTCATTTCATGACTGTGAACGTTCTAAATATTCGCGAACATGACTTAAGTAATTTTTAAACTGTTTGCTGAACAATTCTTGCATGAGAAACATGCTTGACGGCTCTTTTGAATCACTATGAAAGTGATACAAAAGACGAAATCTGTGTGATTCCGTAGTCATCTCATGACTGTGAACGTTCGAAATATTCGCGAACATGACTTAAGTAATTTTAAAACTGTTTGCTGAACAATTCTTGCATGAGAAACATGCTTGACGGCTCTTTTGAATCACTTCGAAAGTGATACAAAAGACGAAATCTGTGTGATTCCGTAGTCATTTCATGACTGTGAACGTTCTAAATATTCGCGAACATGACTTAAGTAATTTTAAAACTGTTTGCTGAACAATTCTTGCATGAGAAACATGCTTGACGGCTCTTTTGAATCACTACGAAAGTGATACAAAAGACGAAATCTGTGTGATTCCGTAGTCATTTCATGACTGTGAACGTTCTAAATATTCGCGAACATGACTTAAGTAATTTTAAAACTGTTTGCTGAACAATTCTTGCATGAGAAACATGCTTGACGGCTCTTTTGAATCACTTCGAAAGTGATACAAAAGACGAAATCTGTGCGATTCCGTAGTAATTTCATGACTGTGAACGTTCTAAATATTCGCGAACATGACTTAAGTAATTTTAAAACTGTTTGCTGAACAATTCTTGCATGAGAAACATGCTTGACGGCTCTTTTGAATCACTTCGAAAGTGATACAAAAGACGAAATCTGTGTGATTCCGTAGTCATTTCATGACTGTGAACGTTCTAAATATTCGCGAACATGACTTAAGTAATTTTAAAACTGTTTGCTGAACAATTCTTGCATGAGAAACATGCTTGACGGCTCTTTTGAATCACTTCGAAAGTGATACAAAAGACGAAATCTGTGTGATTCCGTAGTCATTTCATTACTGTGAACGTTCTAAATATTCGCGAACATGACTTAAGTAATTTTTAAACTGTTTGCTGAACAATTCTTGCATGAGAAACATGCTTGACGGCTCTTTTGAATCACTATGAAAGTGATACAAAAGACGAAATCTGTGTGATTCCGTAGTAATTTCATGACTGTGAACGTTCTAAATATTCGCGAACATGACTTAAGTAATTTTAAAACTGTTTGCTGAACAATTCTTGCATGAGAAACATGCTTGACGGCTCTTTTGAATCACTAAAAAAGTGATACAAAAGACGAAATATGTGTGATTCCGTAGTCATCTCATGACTGTGAACGTTCGAAATATTCGCGAACATGACTTAAGTAATTTTAAAACTGTTTGCTGAACAATTCTTGCATGAGAAACATGCTTGACGGCTCTTTTGAATCACTTCGAAAGTGATACAAAAGACGAAATCTGTGTGATTCCGTAGTCATTTCATTACTGTGAACGTTCTAAATATTCGCGAACATGACTTAAGTAATTTTAAAACTGTTTGCTGAACAATTCTTGCATGAGAAACATGCTTGACGGCTCTTTTGAATCACTTCGAAAGTGATACAAAAGACGAAATCTGTGTGATTCCGTAGTCATTTCATGACTGTGAACGTTCTAAATATTCGCGAACATGACTTAAGTAATTTTAAAACTGTTTGCTGAACAATTCTTGCATGAGAAACATGCTTGACGGCTCTTTTGAATCACTACGAAAGTGATACAAAAGACGAAATCTGTGTGATTCCGTAGTCATTTCATGACTGTGAACGTTCTAAATATTCGCGAACATGACTTAAGTAATTTTAAAACTGTTTGCTGAACAATTCTTGCATGAGAAACATGCTTGACGGCTCTTTTGAATCACTACGAAAGTGATACAAAAGACGAAATCTGTGTGATTCCGTAGTCATTTCATGACTGTGAACGTTCTAAATATTCGCGAACATGACTTAAGTAATTTTAAAACTGTTTGCTGAACAATTCTTGCATGAGAAACATGCTTGACGGCTCTTTTGAATCACTTCGAAAGTGATACAAAAGACGAAATCTGTGCGATTCCGTAGTAATTTCATGACTGTGAACGTTCTAAATATTCGCGAACATGACTTAAGTAATTTTAAAACTGTTTGCTGAACAATTCTTGCATGAGAAACATGCTTGACGGCTCTTTTGAATCACTTCGAAAGTGATACAAAAGACGAAATCTGTGTGATTCCGTAGTCATTTCATTACTGTGAACGTTCTAAATATTCGCGAACATGACTTAAGTAATTTTAAAACTGTTTGCTGAACAATTCTTGCATGAGAAACATGCTTGACGGCTCTTTTGAATCACTACGAAAGTGATACAAAAGACGAAATCTGTGTGATTCCGTAGTCATTTCATGACTGTGAACGTTCTAAATATTCGCGAACATGACTTAAGTAATTTTTAAACTGTTTGCTGAACAATTCTTGCATGAGAAACATGCTTGACGGCTCTTTTGAATCACTATGAAAGTGATACAAAAGACGAAATCTGTGTGATTCCGTAGTCATCTCATGACTGTGAACGTTCGAAATATTCGCGAACATGACTTAAGTAATTTTAAAACTGTTTGCTGAACAATTCTTGCATGAGAAACATGCTTGACGGCTCTTTTGAATCACTTCGAAAGTGATACAAAAGACGAAATCTGTGTGATTCCGTAGTCATTTCATGACTGTGAACGTTCTAAATATTCGCGAACATGACTTAAGTAATTTTAAAACTGTTTGCTGAACAATTCTTGCATGAGAAACATGCTTGACGGCTCTTTTGAATCACTACGAAAGTGATACAAAAGACGAAATCTGTGTGATTCCGTAGTCATTTCATGACTGTGAACGTTCTAAATATTCGCGAACATGACTTAAGTAATTTTAAAACTGTTTGCTGAACAATTCTTGCATGAGAAACATGCTTGACGGCTCTTTTGAATCACTTCGAAAGTGATACAAAAGACGAAATCTGTGCGATTCCGTAGTAATTTCATGACTGTGAACGTTCTAAATATTCGCGAACATGACTTAAGTAATTTTAAAACTGTTTGCTGAACAATTCTTGCATGAGAAACATGCTTGACGGCTCTTTTGAATCACTTCGAAAGTGATACAAAAGACGAAATCTGTGTGATTCCGTAGTCATTTCATGACTGTGAACGTTCTAAATATTCGCGAACATGACTTAAGTAATTTTAAAACTGTTTGCTGAACAATTCTTGCATGAGAAACATGCTTGACGGCTCTTTTGAATCACTTCGAAAGTGATACAAAAGACGAAATCTGTGTGATTCCGTAGTCATTTCATTACTGTGAACGTTCTAAATATTCGCGAACATGACTTAAGTAATTTTTAAACTGTTTGCTGAACAATTCTTGCATGAGAAACATGCTTGACGGCTCTTTTGAATCACTATGAAAGTGATACAAAAGACGAAATCTGTGTGATTCCGTAGTAATTTCATGACTGTGAACGTTCTAAATATTCGCGAACATGACTTAAGTAATTTTAAAACTGTTTGCTGAACAATTCTTGCATGAGAAACATGCTTGACGGCTCTTTTGAATCACTAAAAAAGTGATACAAAAGACGAAATATGTGTGATTCCGTAGTCATCTCATGACTGTGAACGTTCGAAATATTCGCGAACATGACTTAAGTAATTTTAAAACTGTTTGCTGAACAATTCTTGCATGAGAAACATGCTTGACGGCTCTTTTGAATCACTTCGAAAGTGATACAAAAGACGAAATCTGTGTGATTCCGTAGTCATTTCATTACTGTGAACGTTCTAAATATTCGCGAACATGACTTAAGTAATTTTAAAACTGTTTGCTGAACAATTCTTGCATGAGAAACATGCTTGACGGCTCTTTTGAATCACTTCGAAAGTGATACAAAAGACGAAATCTGTGTGATTCCGTAGTCATTTCATGACTGTGAACGTTCTAAATATTCGCGAACATGACTTAAGTAATTTTAAAACTGTTTGCTGAACAATTCTTGCATGAGAAACATGCTTGACGGCTCTTTTGAATCACTACGAAAGTGATACAAAAGACGAAATCTGTGTGATTCCGTAGTCATTTCATGACTGTGAACGTTCTAAATATTCGCGAACATGACTTAAGTAATTTTAAAACTGTTTGCTGAACAATTCTTGCATGAGAAACATGCTTGACGGCTCTTTTGAATCACTACGAAAGTGATACAAAAGACGAAATCTGTGTGATTCCGTAGTCATTTCATGACTGTGAACGTTCTAAATATTCGCGAACATGACTTAAGTAATTTTAAAACTGTTTGCTGAACAATTCTTGCATGAGAAACATGCTTGACGGCTCTTTTGAATCACTTCGAAAGTGATACAAAAGACGAAATCTGTGCGATTCCGTAGTAATTTCATGACTGTGAACGTTCTAAATATTCGCGAACATGACTTAAGTAATTTTAAAACTGTTTGCTGAACAATTCTTGCATGAGAAACATGCTTGACGGCTCTTTTGAATCACTTCGAAAGTGATACAAAAGACGAAATCTGTGTGATTCCGTAGTCATTTCATTACTGTGAACGTTCTAAATATTCGCGAACATGACTTAAGTAATTTTAAAACTGTTTGCTGAACAATTCTTGCATGAGAAACATGCTTGACGGCTCTTTTGAATCACTACGAAAGTGATACAAAAGACGAAATCTGTGTGATTCCGTAGTCATTTCATGACTGTGAACGTTCTAAATATTCGCGAACATGACTTAAGTAATTTTTAAACTGTTTGCTGAACAATTCTTGCATGAGAAACATGCTTGACGGCTCTTTTGAATCACTATGAAAGTGATACAAAAGACGAAATCTGTGTGATTCCGTAGTCATCTCATGACTGTGAACGTTCGAAATATTCGCGAACATGACTTAAGTAATTTTAAAACTGTTTGCTGAACAATTCTTGCATGAGAAACATGCTTGACGGCTCTTTTGAATCACTTCGAAAGTGATACAAAAGACGAAATCTGTGTGATTCCGTAGTCATTTCATGACTGTGAACGTTCTAAATATTCGCGAACATGACTTAAGTAATTTTAAAACTGTTTGCTGAACAATTCTTGCATGAGAAACATGCTTGACGGCTCTTTTGAATCACTACGAAAGTGATACAAAAGACGAAATCTGTGTGATTCCGTAGTCATTTCATGACTGTGAACGTTCTAAATATTCGCGAACATGACTTAAGTAATTTTAAAACTGTTTGCTGAACAATTCTTGCATGAGAAACATGCTTGACGGCTCTTTTGAATCACTTCGAAAGTGATACAAAAGACGAAATCTGTGCGATTCCGTAGTAATTTCATGACTGTGAACGTTCTAAATATTCGCGAACATGACTTAAGTAATTTTAAAACTGTTTGCTGAACAATTCTTGCATGAGAAACATGCTTGACGGCTCTTTTGAATCACTTCGAAAGTGATACAAAAGACGAAATCTGTGTGATTCCGTAGTCATTTCATGACTGTGAACGTTCTAAATATTCGCGAACATGACTTAAGTAATTTTAAAACTGTTTGCTGAACAATTCTTGCATGAGAAACATGCTTGACGGCTCTTTTGAATCACTTCGAAAGTGATACAAAAGACGAAATCTGTGTGATTCCGTAGTCATTTCATTACTGTGAACGTTCTAAATATTCGCGAACATGACTTAAGTAATTTTTAAACTGTTTGCTGAACAATTCTTGCATGAGAAACATGCTTGACGGCTCTTTTGAATCACTATGAAAGTGATACAAAAGACGAAATCTGTGTGATTCCGTAGTCATCTCATGACTGTGAACGTTCGAAATATTCGCGAACATGACTTAAGTAATTTTAAAACTGTTTGCTGAACAATTCTTGCATGAGAAACATGCTTGACGGCTCTTTTGAATCACTTCGAAAGTGATACAAAAGACGAAATCTGTGTGATTCCGTAGTCATTTCATGACTGTGAACGTTCTAAATATTCGCGAACATGACTTAAGTAATTTTAAAACTGTTTGCTGAACAATTCTTGCATGAGAAACATGCTTGACGGCTCTTTTGAATCACTTCGAAAGTGATACAAAAGACGAAATCTGTGCGATTCCGTAGTCATTTCATGACTGTGAACGTTCTAAATATTCGCGAACATGACTTAAGTAATTTTAAAACTGTTTGCTGAACAATTCTTGCATGAGAAACATGCTTGACGGCTCTTTTGAATCACTTCGAAAGTGATACAAAAGACGAAATCTGTGTGATTCCGTAGTCATTTCATGACTGTGAACGTTCTAAATATTCGCGAACATGACTTAAGTAATTTTAAAACTGTTTGCTGAACAATTCTTGCATGAGAAACATGCTTGACGGCTCTTTTGAATCACTACGAAAGTGATACAAAAGACGAAATCTGTGTGATTCCGTAGTCATTTCATGACTGTGAACGTTCTAAATATTCGCGAACATGACTTAAGTAATTTTAAAACTGTTTGCTGAACAATTCTTGCATGAGAAACATGCTTGACGGCTCTTTTGAATCACTTCGAAAGTGATACAAAAGACGAAATCTGTGCGATTCCGTAGTAATTTCATGACTGTGAACGTTCTAAATATTCGCGAACATGACTTAAGTAATTTTAAAACTGTTTGCTGAACAATTCTTGCATGAGAAACATGCTTGACGGCTCTTTTGAATCACTTCGAAAGTGATACAAAAGACGAAATCTGTGTGATTCCGTAGTCATTTCATGACTGTGAACGTTCTAAATATTCGCGAACATGACTTAAGTAATTTTAAAACTGTTTGCTGAACAATTCTTGCATGAGAAACATGCTTGACGGCTCTTTTGAATCACTTCGAAAGTGATACAAAAGACGAAATCTGTGTGATTCCGTAGTCATTTCATTACTGTGAACGTTCTAAATATTCGCGAACATGACTTAAGTAATTTTTAAACTGTTTGCTGAACAATTCTTGCATGAGAAACATGCTTGACGGCTCTTTTGAATCACTATGAAAGTGATACAAAAGACGAAATCTGTGTGATTCCGTAGTCATCTCATGACTGTGAACGTTCGAAATATTCGCGAACATGACTTAAGTAATTTTAAAACTGTTTGCTGAACAATTCTTGCATGAGAAACATGCTTGACGGCTCTTTTGAATCACTTCGAAAGTGATACAAAAGACGAAATCTGTGTGATTCCGTAGTCATTTCATGACTGTGAACGTTCTAAATATTCGCGAACATGACTTAAGTAATTTTAAAACTGTTTGCTGAACAATTCTTGCATGAGAAACATGCTTGACGGCTCTTTTGAATCACTTCGAAAGTGATACAAAAGACGAAATCTGTGCGATTCCGTAGTCATTTCATGACTGTGAACGTTCTAAATATTCGCGAACATGACTTAAGTAATTTTAAAACTGTTTGCTGAACAATTCTTGCATGAGAAACATGCTTGACGGCTCTTTTGAATCACTTCGAAAGTGATACAAAAGACGAAATCTGTGCGATTCCGTAGTAATTTCATGACTGTGAACGTTCTAAATATTCGCGAACATGACTTAAGTAATTTTAAAACTGTTTGCTGAACAATTCTTGCATGAGAAACATGCTTGACGGCTCTTTTGAATCACTTCGAAAGTGATACAAAAGACGAAATCTGTGTGAAAAGACGAAATCTGTGTGATTTCATGACTGTGAACGTTCTAAATATTCGCGAACATGACTTAAGTAATTTTAAAACTGTTTGCTGAACAATTCTTGCATGAGAAACATGCTTGACGGCTCTTTTGAATCACTACGAAAGTGATACAAAAGACGAAATCTGTGTGATTCCGTAGTCATTTCATGACTGTGAACGTTCTAAATATTCGCGAACATGACTTAAGTAATTTTAAAACTGTTTGCTGAACAATTCTTGCATGAGAAACATGCTTGACGGCTCTTTTGAATCACTATGAAAGTGATACAAAAGACGAAATATGTGTGATTCCGTAGTCATCTCATGACTGTGAACGTTCGAAATATTCGCGAACATGACTTAAGTAATTTTAAAACTGTTTGCTGAACAATTCTTGCATGAGAAACATGCTTGACGGCTCTTTTGAATCACTTCGAAAGTGATACAAAAGACGAAATCTGTGTGATTCCGTAGTCATTTCATTACTGTGAACGTTCTAAATATTCGCGAACATGACTTAAGTAATTTTAAAACTGTTTGCTGAACAATTCTTGCATGAGAAACATGCTTGACGGCTCTTTTGAATCACTTCGAAAGTGATACAAAAGACGAAATCTGTGTGATTCCGTAGTCATTTCATGACTGTGAACGTTCTAAATATTCGCGAACATGACTTAAGTAATTTTAAAACTGTTTGCTGAACAATTCTTGCATGAGAAACATGCTTGACGGCTCTTTTGAATCACTTCGAAAGTGATACAAAAGACGAAATCTGTGCGATTCCGTAGTAATTTCATGACTGTGAACGTTCTAAATATTCGCGAACATGACTTAAGTAATTTTAAAACTGTTTGCTGAACAATTCTTGCATGAGAAACATGCTTGACGGCTCTTTTGAATCACTTCGAAAGTGATACAAAAGACGAAATCTGTGCGATTCCGTAGTAATTTCATGACTGTGAACGTTCTAAATATTCGCGAACATGACTTAAGTAATTTTAAAACTGTTTGCTGAACAATTCTTGCATGAGAAACATGCTTGACGGCTCTTTTGAATCACTTCGAAAGTGATACAAAAGACGAAATCTGTGTGATTCCGTAGTCATTTCATGACTCTGAACGTTCTAAATATTCGCGAACATGACTTAAGTAATTTTAAAACTGTTTGCTGAACAATTCTTGCATGAGAAACATGCTTGACGGCTCTTTTGAATCACTACGAAAGTGATACAAAAGACGAAATCTGTGTGATTCCGTAGTCATTTCATGACTGTGAACGTTCTAAATATTCGCGAACATGACTTAAGTAATTTTAAAACTGTTTGCTGAACAATTCTTGCATGAGAAACATGCTTGACGGCTCTTTTGAATCACTTCGAAAGTGATACGAAAGACGAAATCTGTGCGATTCCGTAGTCATTTCATGACTGTGAACGTTCTAAATATTCGCGAACATGACTTAAGTAATTTTAAAACTGTTTGCTGAACAATTCTTGCATGAGAAACATGCTTGACGGCTCTATTGAATCACTTCGAAAGTGATACGAAAGACGAAATCTGTGCGATTCCGTAGTCATTTCATGACTGTGAACGTTCTAAATATTCGCGAACATGACTTAAGTAATTTTAAAACTGTTTGCTGAACAATTCTTGCATGAGAAACATGCTTGACGGCTCTTTTGAATCACTTCGAAAGTGATACAAAAGACGAAATCTGTGTGATTCCGTAGTCATCTCATGACTGTGAACGTTCGAAATATTCGCGAACATGACTTAAGTAATTTTAAAACTGTTTGCTGAACAATTCTTGCATGAGAAACATGCTTGACGGCTCTTTTGAATCACTTCGAAAGTGATACGAAAGACGAAATCTGTGCGATTCCGTAGTCATTTCATGACTGTGAACGTTCTAAATATTCGCGAACATGACTTAAGTAATTTTAAAACTGTTTGCTGAACAATTCTTGCATGAGAAACATGCTTGACGGCTCTTTTGAATCACTTCGAAAGTGATACAAAAGACGAAATCTGTGTGATTCCGTAGTCATTTCATTACTGTGAACGTTCTAAATATTCGCGAACATGACTTAAGTAATTTTAAAACTGTTTGCTGAACAATTCTTGCATGAGAAACATGCTTGACGGCTCTTTTGAATCACTACGAAAGTGATACAAAAGACGAAATCTGTGTGATTCCGTAGTCATTTCATGACTGTGAACGTTCTAAATATTCGCGAACATGACTTAAGTAATTTTTAAACTGTTTGCTGAACAATTCTTGCATGAGAAACATGCTTGACGGCTCTTTTGAATCACTATGAAAGTGATACAAAAGACGAAATCTGTGTGATTCCGTAGTCATCTCATGACTGTGAACGTTCGAAATATTCGCGAACATGACTTAAGTAATTTTAAAACTGTTTGCTGAACAATTCTTGCATGAGAAACATGCTTGACGGCTCTTTTGAATCACTTCGAAAGTGATACAAAAGACGAAATCTGTGTGATTCCGTAGTCATTTCATGACTGTGAACGTTCTAAATATTCGCGAACATGACTTAAGTAATTTTAAAACTGTTTGCTGAACAATTCTTGCATGAGAAACATGCTTGACGGCTCTTTTGAATCACTACGAAAGTGATACAAAAGACGAAATCTGTGTGATTCCGTAGTCATTTCATGACTGTGAACGTTCTAAATATTCGCGAACATGACTTAAGTAATTTTAAAACTGTTTGCTGAACAATTCTTGCATGAGAAACATGCTTGACGGCTCTTTTGAATCACTTCGAAAGTGATACAAAAGACGAAATCTGTGCGATTCCGTAGTAATTTCATGACTGTGAACGTTCTAAATATTCGCGAACATGACTTAAGTAATTTTAAAACTGTTTGCTGAACAATTCTTGCATGAGAAACATGCTTGACGGCTCTTTTGAATCACTTCGAAAGTGATACAAAAGACGAAATCTGTGCGATTCCGTAGTCATTTCATGACTGTGAACGTTCTAAATATTCGCGAACATGACTTAAGTAATTTTAAAACTGTTTGCTGAACAATTCTTGCATGAGAAACATGCTTGACGGCTCTTTTGAATCACATCGAAAGTGATACAAAAGACGAAATCTGTGTGATTCCGTAGTCATTTCATGACTGTGAACGTTCTAAATATTCGCGAACATGACTTAAGTAATTTTAAAACTGTTTGCTGAACAATTCTTGCATGAGAAACATGCTTGACGGCTCTTTTGAATCACTACGAAAGTGATACAAAAGACGAAATCTGTGTGATTCCGTAGTCATCTCATGACTGTGAACGTTCTAAATATTCGCGAACATGACTTAAGTAATTTTAAAACTGTTTGCTGAACAATTCTTGCATGAGAAACATGCTTGACGGCTCTTTTGAATCACTATGAAAGTGATACAAAAGACGAAATCTGTGTGATTCCGTAGTCATTTCATTACTGTGAACGTTCTAAATATTCGCGAACATGACTTAAGTAATTTTAAAACTGTTTGCTGAACAATTCTTGCATGAGAAACATGCTTGACGGCTCTTTTGAATCACTTCGAAAGTGATACAAAAGACGAAATCTGTGTGATTCCGTAGTCATTTCATGACTGTGAACGTTCTAAATATTCGCGAACATGACTTAAGTAATTTTAAAACTGTTTGCTGAACAATTCTTGCATGAGAAACATGCTTGACGGCTCTTTTGAATCACTTCGAAAGTGATACAAAAGACGAAATCTGTGTGATTCCGTAGTCATCTCATGACTGTGAACGTTCGAAATATTCGCGAACATGACTTAAGTAATTTTAAAACTGTTTGCTGAACAATTCTTGCATGAGAAACATGCTTGACGGCTCTTTTGAATCACTTCGAAAGTGATACAAAAGACGAAATCTGTGTGATTCCGTAGTCATTTCATTACTGTGAACGTTCTAAATATTCGCGAACATGACTTAAGTAATTTTAAAACTGTTTGCTGAACAATTCTTGCATGAGAAACATGCTTGACGGCTCTTTTGAATCACTACGAAAGTGATACAAAAGACGAAATCTGTGTGATTCCGTAGTCATTTCATGACTGTGAACGTTCTAAATATTCGCGAACATGACTTAAGTAATTTTAAAACTGTTTGCTGAACAATTCTTGCATGAGAAACATGCTTGACGGCTCTTTTGAATCACTTCGAAAGTGATACAAAAGACGAAATCTGTGCGATTCCGTAGTCATTTCATGACTGTGAACGTTCTAAATATTCGCGAACATGACTTAAGTAATTTTAAAGCTGTTTGCTGAACAATTCTTGCATGAGAAACATGCTTGACGGCTCTTTTGAATCACATCGAAAGTGATACAAAAGACGAAATCTGTGTGATTCCGTAGTCATTTCATGACTGTGAACGTTCTAAATATTCGCGAACATGACTTAAGTAATTTTAAAACTGTTTGCTGAACAATTCTTGCATGAGAAACATGCTTGACGGCTCTTTTGAATCACTACGAAAGTGATACAAAAGACGAAATCTGTGTGATTCCGTAGTCATCTCATGACTGTGAACGTTCTAAATATTCGCGAACATGACTTAAGTAATTTTAAAACTGTTTGCTGAACAATTCTTGCATGAGAAACATGCTTGACGGCTCTTTTGAATCACTATGAAAGTGATACAAAAGACGAAATCTGTGTGATTCCGTAGTCATCTCATGACTGTGAACGTTCGAAATATTCGCGAACATGACTTAAGTAATTTTAAAACTGTTTGCTGAACAATTCTTGCATGAGAAACATGCTTGACGGCTCTTTTGAATCACTTCGAAAGTGATACAAAAGACGAAATCTGTGTGATTCCGTAGTCATTTCATTACTGTGAACGTTCTAAATATTCGCGAACATGACTTAAGTAATTTTAAAACTGTTTGCTGAACAATTCTTGCATGAGAAACATGCTTGACGGCTCTTTTGAATCACTTCGAAAGTGATACAAAAGACGAAATCTGTGTGATTCCGTAGTCATTTCATGACTGTGAACGTTCTAAATATTCGCGAACATGACTTAAGTAATTTTAAAACTGTTTGCTGAACAATTCTTGCATGAGAAACATGCTTGACGGCTCTTTTGAATCACTTCGAAAGTGATACAAAAGACGAAATCTGTGTGATTCCGTAGTCATTTCATGACTGTGAACGTTCTAAATATTCGCGAACATGACTTAAGTAATTTTAAAACTGTTTGCTGAACAATTCTTGCATGAGAAACATGCTTGACGGCTCTTTTGAATCACTACGAAAGTGATACAAAAGACGAAATCTGTGTGATTCCGTAGTCATTTCATGACTGTGAACGTTCTAAATATTCGCGAACATGACTTAAGTAATTTGCAAACTGTTTGCTGAACAATTCTTGCATGAGAAACATGCTTGACGGCTCTTTTGAATCACTTCGAAAGTGATACAAAAGACGAAATCTGTGCGATTCCGTAGTAATTTCATGACTGTGAACGTTCTAAATATTCGCGAACATGACTTAAGTAATTTTAAAACTGTTTGCTGAACAATTCTTGCATGAGAAACATGCTTGACGGCTCTTTTGAATCACTTCGAAAGTGATACAAAAGACGAAATCTGTGCGATTCCGTAGTCATTTCATGACTGTGAACGTTCTAAATATTCGCGAACATGACTTAAGTAATTTTAAAACTGTTTGCTGAACAATTCTTGCATGAGAAACATGCTTGACGGCTCTTTTGAATCACTTCGAAAGTGATACAAAAGACGAAATCTGTGTGATTCCGTAGTCATTTCATGACTGTGAACGTTCTAAATATTCGCGAACATGACTTAAGTAATTTTAAAACTGTTTGCTGAACAATTCTTGCATGAGAAACATGCTTGACGGCTCTTTTGAATCACTACGAAAGTGATACAAAAGACGAAATCTGTGTGATTCCGTAGTCATCTCATGACTGTGAACGTTCTAAATATTCGCGAACATGACTTAAGTAATTTTAAAACTGTTTGCTGAACAATTCTTGCATGAGAAACATGCTTGACGGCTCTTTTGAATCACTTCGAAAGTGATACGAAAGACGAAATCTGTGCGATTCCGTAGTCATTTCATGACTGTGAACGTTCTAAATATTCGCGAACATGACTTAAGTAATTTTAAAACTGTTTGCTGAACAATTCTTGCATGAGAAACATGCTTGACGGCTCTTTTGAATCACTTCGAAAGTGATACAAAAGACGAAATCTGTGTGATTCCGTAGTCATCTCATGACTGTGAACGTTCGAAATATTCGCGAACATGACTTAAGTAATTTTAAAACTGTTTGCTGAACAATTCTTGCATGAGAAACATGCTTGACGGCTCTTTTGAATCACTTCGAAAGTGATACAAAAGACGAAATCTGTGTGATTCCGTAGTCATTTCATTACTGTGAACGTTCTAAATATTCGCGAACATGACTTAAGTAATTTTAAAACTGTTTGCTGAACAATTCTTGCATGAGAAACATGCTTGACGGCTCTTTTGAATCACTTCGAAAGTGATACAAAAGACGAAATCTGTGTGATTCCGTAGTCATTTCATGACTGTGAACGTTCTAAATATTCGCGAACATGACTTAAGTAATTTTAAAACTGTTTGCTGAACAATTCTTGCATGAGAAACATGCTTGACGGCTCTTTTGAATCACTACGAAAGTGATACAAAAGACGAAATCTGTGTGATTCCGTAGTCATTTCATGACTGTGAACGTTCTAAATATTCGCGAACATGACTTAAGTAATTTTAAAACTGTTTGCTGAACAATTCTTGCATGAGAAACATGCTTGACGGCTCTTTTGAATCACTTCGAAAGTGATACAAAAGACGAAATCTGTGCGATTCCGTAGTAATTTCATGACTGTGAACGTTCTAAATATTCGCGAACATGACTTAAGTAATTTTAAAACTGTTTGCTGAACAATTCTTGCATGAGAAACATGCTTGACGGCTCTTTTGAATCACTTCGAAAGTGATACAAAAGACGAAATCTGTGCGATTCCGTAGTCATTTCATGACTGTGAACGTTCTAAATATTCGCGAACATGACTTAAGTAATTTTAAAACTGTTTGCTGAACAATTCTTGCATGAGAAACATGCTTGACGGCTCTTTTGAATCACTTCGAAAGTGATACAAAAGACGAAATCTGTGCGATTCCGTAGTCATTTCATGACTGTGAACGTTCTAAATATTCGCGAACATGACTTAAGTAATTTTAAAACTGTTTGCTGAACAATTCTTGCATGAGAAACATGCTTGACGGCTCTTTTGAATCACTACGAAAGTGATACAAAAGACGAAATCTGTGTGATTCCGTAGTCATCTCATGACTGTGAACGTTCTAAATATTCGCGAACATGACTTAAGTAATTTTAAAACTGTTTGCTGAACAATTCTTGCATGAGAAACATGCTTGACGGCTCTTTTGAATCACTATGAAAGTGATACAAAAGACGAAATCTGTGTGATTCCGTAGTCATCTCATGACTGTGAACGTTCGAAATATTCGCGAACATGACTTAAGTAATTTTAAAACTGTTTGCTGAACAATTCTTGCATGAGAAACATGCTTGACGGCTCTTTTGAATCACTTCGAAAGTGATACAAAAGACGAAATCTGTGTGATTCCGTAGTCATTTCATTACTGTGAACGTTCTAAATATTCGCGAACATGACTTAAGTAATTTTAAAACTGTTTGCTGAACAATTCTTGCATGAGAAACATGCTTGACGGCTCTTTTGAATCACTTCGAAAATGATACAAAAGACGAAATCTGTGTGATTCCGTAGTCATTTCATGACTGTGAACGTTCTAAATATTCGCGAACATGACTTAAGTAATTTTAAAACTGTTTGCTGAACAATTCTTGCATGAGAAACATGCTTGACGGCTCTTTTGAATCACTTCGAAAGTGATACAAAAGACGAAATCTGTGTGATTCCGTAGTCATCTCATGACTGTGAACGTTCGAAATATTCGCGAACATGACTTAAGTAATTTTAAAACTGTTTGCTGAACAATTCTTGCATGAGAAACATGCTTGACGGCTCTTTTGAATCACTTCGAAAGTGATACAAAAGACGAAATCTGTGTGCTTCCGTAGTCATTTCATTACTGTGAACGTTCTAAATATTCGCGAACATGACTTAAGTAATTTTAAAACTGTTTGCTGAACAATTCTTGCATGAGAAACATGCTTGACGGCTCTTTTGAATCACTTCGAAAGTGATACAAAAGACGAAATCTGTGTGATTCCGTAGTCATCTCATGACTGTGAACGTTCGAAATATTCGCGAACATGACTTAAGTAATTTTAAAACTGTTTGCTGAACAATTCTTGCATGAGAAACATGCTTGACGGCTCTTTTGAATCACTTCGAAAGTGATACAAAAGACGAAATCTGTGTGATTCCGTAGTCATTTCATTACTGTGAACGTTCTAAATATTCGCGAACATGACTTAAGTAATTTTAAAACTGTTTGCTGAACAATTCTTGCATGAGAAACATGCTTGACGGCTCTTTTGAATCACTTCGAAAGTGATACAAAAGACGAAATCTGTGTGATTCCGTAGTCATTTCATGACTGTGAACGTTCTAAATATTCGCGAACATGACTTAAGTAATTTTAAAACTGTTTGCTGAACAATTCTTGCATGAGAAACATGCTTGACGGCTCTTTTGAATCACTTCGAAAGTGATACAAAAGACGAAATCTGTGTGATTCCGTAGTCATCTCATGACTGTGAACGTTCGAAATATTCGCGAACATGACTTAAGTAATTTTAAAACTGTTTGCTGAACAATTCTTGCATGAGAAACATGCTTGACGGCTCTTTTGAATCACTTCGAAAGTGATACAAAAGACGAAATCTGTGTGATTCCGTAGTCATTTCATTACTGTGAACGTTCTAAATATTCGCGAACATGACTTAAGTAATTTTAAAACTGTTTGCTGAACAATTCTTGCATGAGAAACATGCTTGACGGCTCTTTTGAATCACTTCGAAAGTGATACAAAAGACGAAATCTGTGTGATTCCGTAGTCATTTCATGACTGTGAACGTTCTAAATATTCGCGAACATGACTTAAGTAATTTTAAAACTGTTTGCTGAACAATTCTTGCATGAGAAACATGCTTGACGGCTCTTTTGAATCACTACGAAAGTGATACAAAAGACGAAATCTGTGTGATTCCGTAGTCATTTCATGACTGTGAACGTTCTAAATATTCGCGAACATGACTTAAGTAATTTTAAAACTGTTTGCTGAACAATTCTTGCATGAGAAACATGCTTGACGGCTCTTTTGAATCACTTCGAAAGTGATACAAAAGACGAAATCTGTGCGATTCCGTAGTAATTTCATGACTGTGAACGTTCTAAATATTCGCGAACATGACTTAAGTAATTTTAAAACTGTTTGCTGAACAATTCTTGCATGAGAAACATGCTTGACGGCTCTTTTGAATCACTTCGAAAGTGATACAAAAGACGAAATCTGTGCGATTCCGTAGTCATTTCATGACTGTGAACGTTCTAAATATTCGCGAACATGACTTAAGTAATTTTAAAACTGTTTGCTGAACAATTCTTGCATGAGAAACATGCTTGACGGCTCTTTTGAATCACTTCGAAAGTGATACAAAAGACGAAATCTGTGTGATTCCGTAGTCATTTCATGACTGTGAACGTTCTAAATATTCGCGAACATGACTTAAGTAATTTTAAAACTGTTTGCTGAACAATTCTTGCATGAGAAACATGCTTGACGGCTCTTTTGAATCACTACGAAAGTGATACAAAAGACGAAATCTGTGTGATTCCGTAGTCATCTCATGACTGTGAACGTTCTAAATATTCGCGAACATGACTTAAGTAATTTTAAAACTGTTTGCTGAACAATTCTTGCATGAGAAACATGCTTGACGGCTCTTTTGAATCACTTCGAAAGTGATACAAAAGACGAAATCTGTGTGATTCCGTAGTCATTTCATTACTGTGAACGTTCTAAATATTCGCGATCATGACTTAAGTAATTTTAAAACTGTTTGCTGAACAATTCTTGCATGAGAAACATGCTTGACGGCTCTTTTGAATCACTTCGAAAGTGATACAAAAGACGAAATCTGTGTGATTCCGTAGTCATTTCATGACTGTGAACGTTCTAAATATTCGCGAACATGACTTAAGTAATTTTAAAACTGTTTGCTGAACAATTCTTGCATGAGAAACATGCTTGACGGCTCTTTTGAATCACTACGAAAGTGATACAAAAGACGAAATCTGTGTGATTCCGTAGTCATTTCATGACTGTGAACGTTCTAAATATTCGCGAACATGACTTAAGTAATTTTAAAACTGTTTGCTCAACAATTCATGCATGAGAAACATGCTTGACGGTTCTTTTGAATCACTTCGAAAGTGATACAAAAGACGAAATCTGTGCGATTCCGTAGTAATTTCATGACTGTGAACGTTCTAAATATTCGCGAACATGACTTAAGTAATTTTAAAACTGTTTGCTGAACAATTCTTGCATGAGAAACATGCTTGACGGCTCTTTTGAATCTCTTCGAAAGTGATACAAAAGACGAAATCTGTGCGATTCCGTAGTCATTTCATGACTGTGAACGTTCGAAATATTCGCGAACATGACTTAAGTAATTTTAAAACTGTTTGCTGAAAAATTCTTGCATGAGAAACATGCTTGACGGCTCTTTTGAATCACTTCGAAAGTGATACAAAAGACGAAATCTGTGTGATTCCGTAGTCATTTCATGACTGTGAACGTTCTAAATATTCGCGAACATGACTTAAGTAATTTTAAAACTGTTTGCTGAACAATTCTTGCATGAGAAAAATGCTTGACGGCTCTTTTGAATCACTTCGAAAGTGATACAAAAGACGAAATCTGTGTGATTCCGCAGTCATTTAATGACTCTGAACGTTCTAAATATTTGCAAACATGACTTAAGTAATTTTAAAACTGTTTGCTGAACAATTCTTGCATGAGAAACATGCTTGACGGCTCTTTTGAATCACTTCGAAAGTGATACAAAAGACGAAATCTGTGTGATTCCGTAGTCATTTCATTACTGTGAACGTTCTAAATATTCGCGAACATGACTTAAGTAATTTTAAAACTGTTTGCTGAACAATTCTTGCATGAGAAACATGCTTGACGGCTCTTTTGAATCACTTCGAAAGTGATACAAAAGACGAAATCTGTGTGATTCCGTAGTCATTTCATTACTGTGAACGTTCTAAATATTCGCGAACATGACTTAAGTAATTTTAAAACTGTTTGCTGAACAATTCTTGCATGAGAAACATGCTTGACGGCTCTTTTGAATCACTTCGAAAGTGATACAAAAGACGAAATCTGTGTGATTCCGTAGTCATTTCATGACTGTGAACGTTCTAAATATTCGCGAACATGACTTAAGTAATTTTAAAACTGTTTGCTGAACAATTCTTGCATGAGAAACATGCTTGACGGCTCTTTTGAATCACTTCGAAAGTGATACAAAAGACGAAATCTGTGTGATTCCGTAGTCATCTCATGACTGTGAACGTTCGAAATATTCGCGAACATGACTTAAGTAATTTTAAAACTGTTTGCTGAACAATTCTTGCATGAGAAACATGCTTGACGGCTCTTTTGAATCACTTCGAAAGTGATACAAAAGACGAAATCTGTGTGATTCCGTAGTCATTTCATTACTGTGAACGTTCTAAATATTCGCGAACATGACTTAAGTAATTTTAAAACTGTTTGCTGAACAATTCTTGCATGAGAAACATGCTTGACGGCTCTTTTGAATCACTTCGAAAGTGATACAAAAGACGAAATCTGTGTGATTCCGTAGTCATTTCATTACTGTGAACGTTCTAAATATTCGCGAACATGACTTAAGTAATTTTAAAACTGTTTGCTGAACAATTCTTGCATGAGAAACATGCTTGACGGCTCTTTTGAATCACTTCGAAAGTGATACAAAAGACGAAATCTGTGTGATTCCGTAGTCATTTCATTACTGTGAACGTTCTAAATATTCGCGAACATGACTTAAGTAATTTTAAAACTGTTTGCTGAACAATTCTTGCATGAGAAACATGCTTGACGGCTCTTTTGAATCACTTCGAAAGTGATACAAAAGACGAAATCTGTGTGATTCCGTAGTCATTTCATGACTGTGAACGTTCTAAATATTCGCGAACATGACTTAAGTAATTTTAAAACTGTTTGCTGAACAATTCTTGCATGAGAAACATGCTTGACGGCTCTTTTGAATCACTACGAAAGTGATACAAAAGACGAAATCTGTGTGATTCCGTAGTCATTTCATGACTGTGAACGTTCTAAATATTCGCGAACATGACTTAAGTAATTTTAAAACTGTTTGCTCAACAATTCATGCATGAGAAACATGCTTGACGGTTCTTTTGAATCACTTCGAAAGTGATACAAAAGACGAAATCTGTGCGATTCCGTAGTAATTTCATGACTGTGAACGTTCTAAATATTCGCGAACATGACTTAAGTAATTTTAAAACTGTTTGCTGAACAATTCTTGCATGAGAAACATGCTTGACGGCTCTTTTGAATCACTTCGAAAGTGATACAAAAGACGAAATCTGTGCGATTCCGTAGTCATTTCATGACTGTGAACGTTCGAAATATTCGCGAACATGACTTAAGTAATTTTAAAACTGTTTGCTGAAAAATTCTTGCATGAGAAACATGCTTGACGGCTCTTTTGAATCACTTCGAAAGTGATACAAAAGACGAAATCTGTGTGATTCCGTAGTCATTTCATGACTGTGAACGTTCTAAATATTCGCGAACATGACTTAAGTAATTTTAAAACTGTTTGCTGAACAATTCTTGCATGAGAAAAATGCTTGACGGCTCTTTTGAATCACTTCGAAAGTGATACAAAAGACGAAATCTGTGTGATTCCGCAGTCATTTAATGACTCTGAACGTTCTAAATATTTGCAAACATGACTTAAGTAATTTTAAAACTGTTTGCTGAACAATTCTTGCATGAGAAACATGCTTGACGGCTCTTTTAAATCACTTCGAAAGTGATACAAAAGACGAAATCTGTGTGATTCCGTAGTCATTTCATTACTGTGAACGTTCTAAATATTCGCGAACATGACTTAAGTAATTTTAAAACTGTTTGCTGAACAATTCTTGCATGAGAAACATGCTTGACGGCTCTTTTGAATCACTTCGAAAGTGATACAAAAGACGAAATCTGTGTGATTCCGTAGTCATTTCATTACTGTGAACGTTCTAAATATTCGCGAACATGACTTAAGTAATTTTAAAACTGTTTGCTGAACAATTCTTGCATGAGAAACATGCTTGACGGCTCTTTTGAATCACTTCGAAAGTGATACAAAAGACGAAATCTGTGTGATTCCGTAGTCATCTCATGACTGTGAACGTTCGAAATATTCGCGAACATGACTTAAGTAATTTTAAAACTGTTTGCTGAACAATTCTTGCATGAGAAACATGCTTGACGGCTCTTTTGAATCACTTCGAAAGTGATACAAAAGACGAAATCTGTGTGATTCCGTAGTCATTTCATTACTGTGAACGTTCTAAATATTCGCGAACATGACTTAAGTAATTTTAAAACTGTTTGCTGAACAATTCTTGCATGAGAAACATGCTTGACGGCTCTTTTGAATCACTTCGAAAGTGATACAAAAGACGAAATCTGTGTGATTCCGTAGTCATTTCATTACTGTGAACGTTCTAAATATTCGCGAACATGACTTAAGTAATTTTAAAACTGTTTGCTGAACAATTCTTGCATGAGAAACATGCTTGACGGCTCTTTTGAATCACTTCGAAAGTGATACAAAAGACGAAATCTGTGTGATTCCGTAGTCATTTCATGACTGTGAACGTTCTAAATATTCGCGAACATGACTTAAGTAATTTTAAAACTGTTTGCTGAACAATTCTTGCATGAGAAACATGCTTGACGGCTCTTTTGAATCACTTCGAAAGTGATACAAAAGACCAAATCTGTGTGATTCCGTAGTCATCTCATGACTGTGAACGTTCGAAATATTCGCGAACATGACTTAAGTAATTTTAAAACTGTTTGCTGAACAATTCTTGCATGAGAAACATGCTTGACGGCTCTTTTGAATCACTTCGAAAGTGATACAAAAGACGAAATCTGTGTGATTCCGTAGTCATTTCATGACTGTGAACGTTCTAAATATTCGCGAACATGACTTAAGTAATTTTAAAACTGTTTGCTGAACAATTCTTGCATGAGAAACATGCTTGACGGCTCTTTTGAATCACTTCGAAAGTGATACAAAAGACGAAATCTGTGCGATTCCGTAGTCATTTCATGACTGTGAACGTTCTAAATATTCGCGAACATGACTTAAGTAATTTTAAAACTGTTTGCTGAACAATTCTTGCATGAGAAACATGCTTGACGGCTCTTTTGAATCACTTCGAAAGTGATACAAAAGACGAAATCTGTGTGATTCCGTAGTCATTTCATGACTGTGAACGTTCTAAATATTCGCGAACATGACTTAAGTAATTTTAAAACTGTTTGCTGAACAATTCTTGCATGAGAAACATGCTTGACGGCTCTTTTGAATCACTTCGAAAGTGATACAAAAGACGAAATCTGTGTGATTCCGTAGTCATTTCATTACTGTGAACGTTCTAAATATTCGCGAACATGACTTAAGTAATTTTAAAACTGTTTGCTGAACAATTCTTGCATGAGAAACATGCTTGACGGCTCTTTTGAATCACTTCGAAAGTGATACAAAAGACGAAATCAGTGTGATTCCGTAGTCATTTCATTACTGTGAACGTTCTAAATATTCGCGAACATGACTTAAGTAATTTTAAAACTGTTTGCTGAACAATTCTTGCATGAGAAACATGCTTGACGGCTCTTTTGAATCACTTCGAAAGTGATACAAAAGACGAAATCTGTGTGATTCCGTAGTCATTTCATGACTGTGAACGTTCTAAATATTCGCGAACATGACTTAAGTAATTTTAAAACTGTTTGCTGAACAATTCTTGCATGAGAAACATGCTTGACGGCTCTTTTGAATCACTTCGAAAGTGATACAAAAGACGAAATCTGTGTGATTCCGTAGTCATCTCATGACTGTGAACGTTCGAAATATTCGCGAACATGACTTAAGTAATTTTAAAACTGTTTGCTGAACAATTCTTGCATGAGAAACATGCTTGACGGCTCTTTTGAATCACTTCGAAAGTGATACAAAAGACGAAATCTGTGTGATTCCGTAGTCATTTCATTACTGTGAACGTTCTAAATATTCGCGAACATGACTTAAGTAATTTTAAAACTGTTTGCTGAACAATTCTTGCATGAGAAACATGCTTGACGGCTCTTTTGAATCACTTCGAAAGTGATACAAAAGACGAAATCTGTGTGATTCCGTAGTCATTTCATGACTGTGAACGTTCTAAATATTCGCGAACATGACTTAAGTAATTTTAAAACTGTTTGCTGAACAATTCTTGCATGAGAAACATGCTTGACGGCTCTTTTGAATCACTTCGAAAGTGATACAAAAGACGAAATCTGTGTGATTCCGTAGTCATTTCATGACTGTGAACGTTCTAAATATTCGCGAACATGACTTAAGTAATTTTAAAACTGTTTGCTGAACAATTCTTGCATGAGAAACATGCTTGACGGCTCTTTTGAATCACTTCGAAAGTGATACAAAAGACGAAATCTGTGTGATTCCGTAGTCATTTCATTACTGTGAACGTTCTAAATATTCGCGAACATGACTTAAGTAATTTTAAAACTGTTTGCTGAACAATTCTTGCATGAGAAACATGCTTGACGGCTCTTTTGAATCACTTCGAAAGTGATACAAAAGACGAAATCAGTGTGATTCCGTAGTCATTTCATTACTGTGAACGTTCTAAATATTCGCGAACATGACTTAAGTAATTTTAAAACTGTTTGCTGAACAATTCTTGCATGAGAAACATGCTTGACGGCTCTTTTGAATCACTTCGAAAGTGATACAAAAGACGAAATCTGTGTGATTCCGTAGTCATTTCATGACTGTGAACGTTCTAAATATTCGCGAACATGACTTAAGTAATTTTAAAACTGTTTGCTGAACAATTCTTGCATGAGAAACATGCTTGACGGCTCTTTTGAATCACTTCGAAAGTGATACAAAAGACGAAATCTGTGTGATTCCGTAGTCATCTCATGACTGTGAACGTTCGAAATATTCGCGAACATGACTTAAGTAATTTTAAAACTGTTTGCTGAACAATTCTTGCATGAGAAACATGCTTGACGGCTCTTTTGAATCACTTCGAAAGTGATACAAAAGACGAAATCTGTGTGATTCCGTAGTCATTTCATTACTGTGAACGTTCTAAATATTCGCGAACATGACTTAAGTAATTTTAAAACTGTTTGCTGAACAATTCTTGCATGAGAAACATGCTTGACGGCTCTTTTGAATCACTTCGAAAGTGATACAAAAGACGAAATCTGTGTGATTCCGTAGTCATTTCATGACTGTGAACGTTCTAAATATTCGCGAACATGACTTAAGTAATTTTAAAACTGTTTGCCGAACAATTCTTGCATGAGAAACATGCTTGACGGCTCTTTTGAATCACTACGAAAGTGATACAAAAGACGAAATCTGTGTGATTCCGTAGTCATTTCATGACTGTGAACGTTCTAAATATTCGCGAACATGACTTAAGTAATTTTAAAACTGTTTGCTGAACAATTCTTGCATGAGAAACATGCTTGACGGCTTTTTGAATCACTTCGAAAGTGATACAAAAGACGAAATCTGTGCGATTCCGTAGTAATTTCATGACTGTGAACGTTCTAAATATTCGCGAACATGACTTAAGTAATTTTAAAACTGTTTGCTGAACAATTCTTGCATGAGAAACATGCTTGACGGCTCTTTTGAATCACTTCGAAAGTGATACAAAAGACGAAATCTGTGCGATTCCGTAGTCATTTCATGACTGTGAACGTTCTAAATATTCGCGAACATGACTTAAGTAATTTTAAAACTGTTTGCTGAACAATTCTTGCATGAGAAACATGCTTGACGGCTCTTTTGAATCACTTCGAAAGTGATACAAAAGACGAAATCTGTGTGATTCCGTAGTCATTTCATGACTGTGAACGTTCTAAATATTCGCGAACATGACTTAAGTAATTTTAAAACTGTTTGCTGAACAATTCTTGCATGAGAAACATGCTTGACGGCTCTTTTGAATCACTACGAAAGTGATACAAAAGACGAAATCTGTGTGATTCCGTAGTCATCTCATGACTGTGAACGTTCTAAATATTCGCGAACATGACTTAAGTAATTTTAAAACTGTTTGCTGAACAATTCTTGCATGAGAAACATGCTTGACGGCTCTTTTGAATCACTTCGAAAGTGATACAAAAGACGAAATCTGTGTGATTCCGTAGTCATTTCATGACTGTGAACGTTCTAAATATTCGCGAACATGACTTAAGTAATTTTAAAACTGTTTGCTGAACAATTCTTGCATGAGAAACATGCTTGACGGCTCTTTTGAATCACTACGAAAGTGATACAAAAGACGAAATCTGTGTGATTCCGTAGTCATTTCATGACTGTGAACGTTCTAAATATTCGCGAACATGACTTAAGTAATTTTAAAACTGTTTGCTCAACAATTCATGCATGAGAAACATGCTTGACGGTTCTTTTGAATCACTTCGAAAGTGATACAAAAGACGAAATCTGTGCGATTCCGTAGTAATTTCATGACTGTGAACGTTCTAAATATTCGCGAACATGACTTAAGTAATTTTAAAACTGTTTGCTGAACAATTCTTGCATGAGAAACATGCTTGACGGCTCTTTTGAATCACTTCGAAAGTGATACAAAAGACGAAATCTGTGCGATTCCGTAGTCATTTCATGACTGTGAACGTTCTAAATATTCGCGAACATGACTTAAGTAATTTTAAAACTGTTTGCTGAACAATTCTTGCATGAGAAACATGCTTGACGGCTCTTTTGAATCACTTCGAAAGTGATACAAAAGACGAAATCTGTGTGATTCCGTAGTCATTTCATGACTCTGAACGTTCTAAATATTCGCGAACATGACTTAAGTAATTTTAAAACTGTTTGCTGAACAATTCTTGCATGAGAAACATGCTTGACGGCTCTTTTGAATCACTACGAAAGTGATACAAAAGACGAAATCTGTGTGATTCCGTAGTCATCTCATGACTGTGAACGTTCTAAATATTCGCGAACATGACTTAAGCAATTTTAAAACTGTTTGCTGAACAATTCTTGCATGAGAAACATGCTTGACGGCTCTTTTGAATCACTTCGAAAGTGATACAAAAGACGAAATCTGTGTGATTCCGTAGTCATTTCATGACTGTGAACGTTCTAAATATTCGCGAACATGACTTAAGTAATTTTAAAACTGTTTGCTGAACAATTCTTGCATGAGAAACATGCTTGACGGCTCTTTTGAATCACTACGAAAGTGATACAAAAGACGAAATCTGTGTGATTCCGTAGTCATCTCATGACTGTGAACGTTCTAAATATTCGCGAACATGACTTAAGTAATTTTAAAACTGTTTGCTGAACAATTCTTGCATGAGAAACATGCTTGACGGCTCTTTTGAATCACTTCGAAAGTGATACAAAAGACGAAATCTGTGCGATTCCGTAGTCATTTCATTACTGTGAACGTTCTAAATATTCGCGAACATGACTTAAGTAATTTTAAAACTGTTTGCTGAACAATTCTTGCATGAGAAACATGCTTGACGGCTCTTTTGAATCACTATGAAAGTGATACAAAAGACGAAATCTGTGTGATTCCGTAGTCATCTCATGACTGTGAACGTTCTAAATATTCGCGAACATGACTTAAGCAATTTTAAAACTGTTTGCTGAACAATTCTTGCATGAGAAACATGCTTGACGGCTCTTTTGAATCACTTCGAAAGTGATACAAAAGACGAAATCTGTGTGATTCCGTAGTCATTTCATGACTGTGAACGTTCTAAATATTCGCGAACATGACTTAAGTAATTTTAAAACTGTTTGCTGAACAATTCTTGCATGAGAAACATGCTTGACGGCTCTTTTGAATCACTACGAAAGTGATACAAAAGACGAAATCTGTGTGATTCCGTAGTCATCTCATGACTGTGAACGTTCTAAATATTCGCGAACATGACTTAAGTAATTTTAAAACTGTTTGCTGAACAATTCTTGCATGAGAAACATGCTTGACGGCTCTTTTGAATCACTTCGAAAGTGATACAAAAGACGAAATCTGTGCGATTCCGTAGTCATTTCATTACTGTGAACGTTCTAAATATTCGCGAACATGACTTAAGTAATTTTAAAACTGTTTGCTGAACAATTCTTGCATGAGAAACATGCTTGACGGCTCTTTTGAATCACTATGAAAGTGATACAAAAGACGAAATCTGTGTGATTCCGTAGTCATCTCATGACTGTGAACGTTCGAAATATTCGCGAACATGACTTAAGTAATTTTAAAACTGTTTGCTGAACAATTCTTGCATGAGAAACATGCTTGACGGCTCTTTTGTATCACTTCGAAAGTGATACAAAAGACGAAATCTGTGTGATTCCGTAGTCATCTCATGACTGTGAACGTTCTAAATATTCGCGAACATGACTTAAGTAATTTTAAAACTGTTTGCTGAACAATTCTTGCATGAGAAACATGCTTGACGGCTCTTTTGAATCACTTCGAAAGTGATACAAAAGACGAAATCTGTGTGATTCCGTAGTCATTTCATGACTGTGAACGTTCTAAATATTCGCGAACATGACTTAAGTAATTTTAAAACTGTTTGCCGAACAATTCTTGCATGAGAAACATGCTTGACGGCTCTTTTGAATCACTACGAAAGTGATACAAAAGACGAAATCTGTGTGATTCCGTAGTCATTTCATGACTGTGAACGTTCTAAATATTCGCGAACATGACTTAACTAATTTTAAAACTGTTTGCTGAACAATTCTTGCATGAGAAACATGCTTGACGGCTTTTTGAATCACTTCGAAAGTGATACAAAAGACGAAATCTGTGCGATTCCGTAGTAATTTCATGACTGTGAACGTTCTAAATATTCGCGAACATGACTTAAGTAATTTTAAAACTGTTTGCTGAACAATTCTTGCATGAGAAACATGCTTGACGGCTCTTTTGAATCACTTCGAAAGTGATACAAAAGACGAAATCTGTGCGATTCCGTAGTCATTTCATGACTGTGAACGTTCTAAATATTCGCGAACATGACTTAAGTAATTTTAAAACTGTTTGCTGAACAATTCTTGCATGAGAAACATGCTTGACGGCTCTTTTGAATCACTTCGAAAGTGATACAAAAGACGAAATCTGTGTGATTCCGTAGTCATTTCATGACTGTGAACGTTCTAAATATTCGCGAACATGACTTAAGTAATTTTAAAACTGTTTGCTGAACAATTCTTGCATGAGAAACATGCTTGACGGCTCTTTTGAATCACTACGAAAGTGATACAAAAGACGAAATCTGTGTGATTCCGTAGTCATCTCATGACTGTGAACGTTCTAAATATTCGCGAACATGACTTAAGTAATTTTAAAACTGTTTGCTGAACAATTCTTGCATGAGAAACATGCTTGACGGCTCTTTTGAATCACTTCGAAAGTGATACAAAAGACGAAATCTGTGTGATTCCGTAGTCATTTCATGACTGTGAACGTTCTAAATATTCGCGAACATGACTTAAGTAATTTTAAAACTGTTTGCTGAACAATTCTTGCATGAGAAACATGCTTGACGGCTCTTTTGAATCACTACGAAAGTGATACAAAAGACGAAATCTGTGTGATTCCGTAGTCATTTCATGACTGTGAACGTTCTAAATATTCGCGAACATGACTTAAGTAATTTTAAAACTGTTTGCTCAACAATTCATGCATGAGAAACATGCTTGACGGTTCTTTTGAATCACTTCGAAAGTGATACAAAAGACGAAATCTGTGCGATTCCGTAGTAATTTCATGACTGTGAACGTTCTAAATATTCGCGAACATGACTTAAGTAATTTTAAAACTGTTTGCTGAACAATTCTTGCATGAGAAACATGCTTGACGGCTCTTTTGAATCACTTCGAAAGTGATACAAAAGACGAAATCTGTGCGATTCCGTAGTCATTTCATGACTGTGAACGTTCTAAATATTCGCGAACATGACTTAAGTAATTTTAAAACTGTTTGCTGAACAATTCTTGCATGAGAAACATGCTTGACGGCTCTTTTGAATCACTTCGAAAGTGATACAAAAGACGAAATCTGTGTGATTCCGTAGTCATTTCATGACTCTGAACGTTCTAAATATTCGCGAACATGACTTAAGTAATTTTAAAACTGTTTGCTGAACAATTCTTGCATGAGAAACATGCTTGACGGCTCTTTTGAATCACTACGAAAGTGATACAAAAGACGAAATCTGTGTGATTCCGTAGTCATCTCATGACTGTGAACGTTCTAAATATTCGCGAACATGACTTAAGCAATTTTAAAACTGTTTGCTGAACAATTCTTGCATGAGAAACATGCTTGACGGCTCTTTTGAATCACTTCGAAAGTGATACAAAAGACGAAATCTGTGTGATTCCGTAGTCATTTCATGACTGTGAACGTTCTAAATATTCGCGAACATGACTTAAGTAATTTTAAAACTGTTTGCTGAACAATTCTTGCATGAGAAACATGCTTGACGGCTCTTTTGAATCACTACGAAAGTGATACAAAAGACGAAATCTGTGTGATTCCGTAGTCATCTCATGACTGTGAACGTTCTAAATATTCGCGAACATGACTTAAGTAATTTTAAAACTGTTTGCTGAACAATTCTTGCATGAGAAACATGCTTGACGGCTCTTTTGAATCACTTCGAAAGTGATACAAAAGACGAAATCTGTGCGATTCCGTAGTCATTTCATTACTGTGAACGTTCTAAATATTCGCGAACATGACTTAAGTAATTTTAAAACTGTTTGCTGAACAATTCTTGCATGAGAAACATGCTTGACGGCTCTTTTGAATCACTATGAAAGTGATACAAAAGACGAAATCTGTGTGATTCCGTAGTCATCTCATGACTGTGAACGTTCGAAATATTCGCGAACATGACTTAAGTAATTTTAAAACTGTTTGCTGAACAATTCTTGCATGAGAAACATGCTTGACGGCTCTTTTGTATCACTTCGAAAGTGATACAAAAGACGAAATCTGTGTGATTCCGTAGTCATCTCATGACTGTGAACGTTCTAAATATTCGCGAACATGACTTAAGTAATTTTAAAACTGTTTGCTGAACAATTCTTGCATGAGAAACATGCTTGACGGCTCTTTTGAATCACTTCGAAAGTGATACAAAAGACGAAATCTGTGTGATTCCGTAGTCATTTCATGACTGTGAACGTTCTAAATATTCGCGAACATGACTTAAGTAATTTTAAAACTGTTTGCTGAACAATTCTTGCATGAGAAACATGCTTGACGGCTCTTTTGTATCACTTCGAAAGTGATACAAAAGACGAAACCTGTGTGATTCCGCAGTCATTTAATGACTCTGAACGTTCTAAATAATCGCAAACATGACTTAAGTAATTTTAAAACTGTTTGCTGAACAATTCTTGCATGAGAAACATGCTTGACGGCTCTTTTGAATCACTTCGAAAGTGATACAAAAGACGAAATCTGTGTGATTCCGTAGTCATTTCATGACTGTGAACGTTCTAAATATTCGCGAACATGACTTAAGTAATTTTAAAACTGTTTGCTGAACAATTCTTGCATGAGAAACATGCTTGACGGCTCTTTTGTATCACTTCGAAAGTGATACAAAAGACGAAACCTGTGTGATTCCGCAGTCATTTAATGACTCTGAACGTTCTAAATAATCGCAAACATGACTTAAGTAATTTTAAAACTGTTTGCTGAACAATTCTTGCATGAGAAACATGCTTGACGGCTCTTTTGAATCATTTCGAAAGTGATACAAAAGACGAAATCTGTGTGATTCCGTAGTCATTTCATGACTGTGAACGTTCTAAATATTCGCGAACATGACTTAAGTAATTTTAAAACTGTTTGCTGAACAATTCTTGCATGAGAAACATGCTTGACGGCTCTTTTGAATCACTTCGAAAGTGATACAAAAGACGAAATCTGTGTGATTCCGTAGTCATTTCATGACTGTGAACGTTCTAAATATTCGCGAACATGACTTAAGTAATTTTAAAACTGTTTGCTGAACAATTCTTGCATGAGAAACATGCTTGACGGCTCTTTTGAATCACTTCGAAAGTGATACAAAAGACGAAATCTGTGTGATTCCGCAGTCATTTAATGACTCTGAACGTTCTAAATATTTGCAAACATGACTTAAGTAATTTTAAAACTGTTTGCTGAACAATTCTTGCATGAGAAACATGCTTGACGGCTCTTTTGAATCACTTCGAAAGTGATACAAAAGACGAAATCTGTGCGATTCCGTAGTAATTTCATGACTGTGAACGTTCTAAATATTCGCGAACATGACTTAAGTAATTTTAAAACTGTTTGCTGAACAATTCTTGCATGAGAAACATGCTTGACGGCTCTTTTGAATCACTTCGAAAGTGATACAAAAGACGAAATCTGTGCGATTCCGTAGTAATTTCATGACTGTGAACGTTCTAAATATTCGCGAACATGACTTAAGTAATTTTAAAACTGTTTGCTGAACAATTCTTGCATGAGAAACATGCTTGACGGCTCTTTTGAATCACTACGAAAGTGATACAAACGACGAAATCTGTGTGATTCCGTAGTCATCTCATGACTGTGAACGTTCTAAATATTCGCGAACATGACTTAAGTAATTTTAAAACTGTTTGCTGAACAATTCTTGCATGAGATTCTTGCATTCTTGCATTCTTGCCTCTTATAATTGAATTTTCATCTTCAAAATAAGTTGTTTTTCTCTCGATCTTCACTTCATTTCATCGTTTTTCCATCGCTCGGAGTGGTTCGCTCCGCTCTTTCCCCCACCAGACACAGTCTTAAGCGGACAACAGACCCCAATGCATTTCATTTCTCGTCTATTTCACCGATGCGGCCATTTGAAAATGTGAAAAATTCAAACTAAACTCCCGCACGGAATGAAATGTACTGTAAATTTGGGCAGGTGCAACCGATCGATTTGGCTTCGTTCTCTTGAGTGATCTTTCTCTGACTAAGCTAATCCGCCATTATGGCTCAGTTGGTTAGAGCTTTTGCTAGACAACGGAACATCGTAAGGTCAATTCCACTCAAAACAACCGATCTCAGTGAAATGAGAAAGCGAGAATGAATATTGATACAAGCCGTGAAATGCATTGGCCTTAATACTGTGCAGAGGTAACTTTTCTGTCGAATGAGACACTAAATTGTCACAGAATTTCGACTTCAGTTGTAATTTAAATCGCCTAAAATAATTTGACAGCTTCGGCCTTAGGAAGATTATTATCACAAGAAAAATCTTTTCAAAATGCGAATACTAAAGATATATTATCTGCTTGCAATAGTGTTCTTCCTCTCTCCAATTTCTCAGAGCGGTGAGCAATATGAAATGCTACTGATAATTGATCTTTGATCTTCAGGAAACCGTAACTGCGGCCGAATAAGTATCACAGTTGAACCTGATTACACTGAAGTGAGTTATATTTTTAAAAACAATTAATATTTCGCAAATATTCTGCTTGTGAAATTATCGAAAGACAAATTGTCGGCCTGTTTAAGAAGCTTTCTTCAATTTAATTGCATTAACACAATGTTTTTAAAATACATTTTTTTCTCTGTTTTTCACGTGATATGCGAATAAACAAATGAGCCATAAAGCCTAAAATCGTAAAATTGCTTGAAATAAAGACACCCATTCGTGTTTTGGAGTGTTCGATCGCAAATCGGTTATAAGTTAACAACAGTTCGGTCATTATGTGCTCATGCGACTATGCGACGCTGGTTTGCATATTCTGTTGAAATTTTTTTTTAAACATAAGAGCCCCCAATTTATTATTGTGTTCGCTGGTATGTATGAAATATCAGCTCCTTTACATATTATTCCACTCTACCGTAGTTATTCCTGATTCACCACCAGCTCGCGTCGATTGCTCTTTTTGGGCATTCCCACATTTCGATCTTGGCTGTAAACGACGATCACTTGTATCAATTTCCTGTTCTCCTCACTTTCAGTGCCCATTCTGATTCATCGTTAAATCGTTGATCTCAGGATAAACTTGAGAACATGCCTTTAACTTGAGTTCATCCTTTATTCAAATGACCGCCTTCGAGTTACGCCAGTCTTTACGAATATTTCACGTCCGAGGAATGTAAATCCTCCGGCCATCTGTGCACCAACCGTCGACTTTCTTCTTCTTCCGATTGATTGATGTCCTCCATCATTGCACCCAGGTAGGCATGCCTTCATATCTATTTGTTTGGTCCCTGTAGCCAATCCTGTAGCCAAGGGATTTTCCCCGACGATTTCGTCCGTTTTGAGGGTATTACTATCAATAATTGCAGACTTGGCCGTAACGAATATGTTGATGCGGATAAATTGAAGTGTACTCCGGGTCGTCACTGGAAGTATACCAATATAGAACAAAGTATATCAGAGAAAATTGGTCCTTCCCATACGCACATTGATGTCAATTGCACAATCAAAGGCAAGTTTAGAAGATACTAAAATGTCGTGCACAGTATTTACCGCGGCCATTGAGAATTGCATGAGACTCTGGTCTTTCTCCCAACAGGGGCTGCAGTGAAAGTGGGCGTGATTTCGCTCTCTCAGTACCCAAGAACAAATTTAGGGGCGAGAGAGGCCTCTTTTCCTCCGGTGGGCCCCAGAGAATGAAGTGCCCCACTAAAAGACGCACTGGATAAATGGAGAAAAACTGCGCCATTACACATAATGTAAGCACATAAACAATAGAAATACTATTACAGTACAATATGAAAATTTCATTGAATCTAGGCTGGGTTAATTGCTGTAATTCAGGCTGCACCTGCTCTTCTATCACCACAGTTTCTCAATATCGAAAACGGAGAAAGTGTTGAGGATAAAATTAATAGTCAAGTTGATCAGTGAAATTATATGCCAGTAAACCCACAATCTAAACACATTTGCGATTAAAAAAATCATTCTTGAAAAAATCATTCTTGTTTTCATGGGAATTAGCCTCCATTCTAATTAGAGCTTCGATATTGTAATGCTTGTTTTCATACGTGAGGGTAACAAATGTTCAGATACACCCATCTTGTAAAAAGGTTCATTTTTTCGTATTTGCAAGGTACGATGTTGTATCCCTCTCGTTATCTAATCAATTCTATAGAGCACTCGTTGATCACTCAACAACTTGAGTTGTTTGAAACTGAGTGTAGACTTTATTTCATTACAAAGAATACAATTTTTTTCAGTTGAATGTTTTTTTAAAATTACAGATAAAGGTGAGAAAAAGAAACTAAAATAAGCAATGCGAGTAATTAATCAGGAAGTACAATATGAATGCATGACGTTATCTCAGAAGGTCGTCTCGGTGCGAACTGTGGCTGAAATTGAAGAATTATTTAATATTGGACCTTCACCATTTTTTTCTCATCATCTTCAAAACGTATGAACTCACTCGTCGCGTATTTCCTATTGAGTTCGTAAACTGTCGGAATCTTGTCGATCGTCTCAGTTAATTCTCTCATTCTTGAATTCAAATGCGAAAGTTCCCAGGAATTCCGAAGTCCAGCAGAATTATCACGATTTCTCTCCAATTCATATTTTGTTGCCAAGATTTCTCTTCCCGCGCTGCTGATGCATTCAAGAATAGACGAAAGCACTACCTGAATAAGGAAATTATCGATTGATTTCGATGATTTATATCGGCGCCTTTTTACTTTAACCTCAACTGTAGCTGTCAGTAGGAATGCGGTTTCGGTGATCGTTTTACGGTCTTTTGAATGAGAGATCAGAAATACGGCTGAAAGGTGAAGAGAGTACGTGAAAGAGAGACTGCCAGAGGATATACACAATAGCTAACCAATAGTCCTAGCTGTCATTTGGGACAGTAAAGGCACATGGAAAACGCACCCCAACATCAACGAGAAATAGTGCGCCTGGCTGTTGTTCCTTCCATGTCTCAACTTGATTCCATTCATCGTCCATTAAGTTGCGTAGAGTGGAGAGGGAAAGCTCCAACGCTTCCAAGTGTGCCTGAAAAAAATATTTTTTCTAGAAAAAAGTAAAATTTAAAATTTAGTAACAAAAATTTTACATTAATTTATTAATAATATGTTTATAATAACATGCCTCTCGACGAACAATAGACAGTGCTCTCTGTTCTTCGTTGTAGTCATTCAAAGGTGCGAAGAAAAGAGTGTCGAATGATTCCCTGACGGGATCGTAAGATCTTCTGAAATTATTCTTTTAAGATTGAAGAAAAAACATTGCTGTGTTGTATTAAAATACAACACAGCAATGTTTTTTCTTCAATCTCTTCAACCTATATTCAACCATCTAGTTAAAAAGGGATGTTATCTTCTAAAAATATTGTAATTTGAACAAACATTCCATTTAACGCATTACTATAAACACAAACTTGAGTTGTTGGAATCGATTGTCCCACTTAGCTTCATACTCGGCATTCGACGTGTTATATTGCATAGAAAACACCTTCAATGTATATTTTAAAACCATTTCTATTTTTGTTTTTTTTACAAATGTATCAGCAAAAATCATACGTTGCGCACTCCACTTTGGCGATTATTAAAATGTGCGAAGAAGCAAGCATTAATGAAAACAACTAACGAATCTCTGGAACATTTCCTTCCACTGTCTTCTCCTGTCTTCATCTCTCTCATGTTTGATTCGATTCATTTCCTCGATTCTTATCTTTTCTTCTCTCACTATTTCCTCGATCGTCGCATCGTCTAAATGACTAATTCTAGTTAGGCTCGTTTTCACTCTTTTCGTAATTCATTTCTTAAAGTATTTTCATCTCTTTTCTGCACCACACTCACGTTTCTCCGTAATTCGAATCCTTTCCTTTTCGTTCTCGGCAATTTTCAAATCAGCTTCAGCTCGAAGAATTGCTGTTGTCTCTTCGTACCTTCAACATATTTAGTTCATTTAATCTTAAAGATTAAAATATCGATTTAGAATAGAATAACCGTCTTAGTCTCTCCTTCTCTTCTGCCTCCGCTTCCTCCTTTTCTCTCATCTTTTCAGCATCATAAGTCAATTTGGTTTCGGCTCGTTGCTGCTCTCTATGCAACGCAGCCTGCTCTTCCAATGTGCCTGCAGTATTTGAATGATTACGAAAACGGCAACGTTTCAATCGATATCTTGTATCTTTTGAATAATCAAAAAGTAACTCACGATCAGCATCGATTTGCAGCTTTTTGGCGAACATGGACTGCTCAACTTCGTTCAAGATCTGAGATTCGTGTATCCTTGATAAATTAATCGAAGAATATTAATTTAACTAGAATCTGGCTAAAATGGAGAAATTAGTTTTTGGAAAATGTCAAAATGGAATCCGTGGTGAGATCGTCGTCAATTTGCATGATATTTTCGCAATCTCAAAATGTCTGCCTCAATTTTCATAGAGAATTCCGTGTGAAAATCAAAACAATAATAATAATATTACCTGTGTTGTTCTCGTTTCGTCGTTTCGTCGTTTCTTCGCTGCGCCTCGAGATTACTCATAAAATCGTTCGTTCGAGCGTCGATTTGTTGCTGAGATCTGACAATCGATTTTTGTTTAATAAATGCAATTCCATCAATTGATATTTTCCAGCTGGAATGGAAGGCCAACAACACGTCACTTTATCCATTATCATTACCATGCCGAAATGAATTAGGGGTGAACATATACGACTTACGCGGTTTCCCTCGACATTTCGTCAAGAATTCTTCTAGTCGATTCAGCAGATTCCACAAAGGCAGCATTACCGGCGTTAGAAAGGGCAGCGGACGCACTCTGAATTGTTTCCGTATACATACATACATACATACATACATATTTATCCTGACATCAAGGCAAGGGCCTGCAGGAGGTATCATTCGGGGGCAGAGGAGGTCGGGATCTTCAAATTCGAGGCAACTGGGTCAAGGGAATGGATCTTGCTTGGCTTCTTTGGTCAATTTGTTTCCGTATCAAAGATACAAATGACATTATGATATGTTTTCTATCTTCATAACTGTTTTTCATAAAGGGGGGGGGGAAATAATATAACATCGTAATATCTATTGATCACGCTCGAAATTAGTCGGAACACACACAGCCAATCTACAAATATTAAGTGTAAATGTTTGACAGACTACAATTACTAGTCAACAATTAAGAAAAGATCAAAGAAAAGCCAAAGGAAATGGTGAAAGTTCAAATTGTACCTGTCTCGCGTTGTTGAACTGAGCCATACCCGCGTAAAGCTGAGCGGCGCCTGTTATGGTTAAGGTGGTTGGGGGGATGGTTGATTTATTGTTTTTTCAGTCTTCATATCAATCAACTTATTCAATAGTTTACGATTTATTTATTTTCTTTGGAATTATTATAATTATATTGTAATTTAATATCCAACCTCTTCTCGCATCATTTTCTGTTTTCTCTCTTCGTTCTTTCTCAGCTCGTTGCTCTTGCCGCCTTCTTAACGAATATTCTATGTTATTAGAATTCTCGAAATGCATGTAACATTAGTGTGAATTCTCAAGTATGAACCTTAAGATTAATTGAGAGCGTGCAAGAATAAGTGAGATCTCCAATCTGTTCCCAATAATATTCCTCATTGAAATTCATCTAATAACAACCAATAATAACCTCTCAGCATCCTCATATTCTCGATCTTCTCTTATTCGAAACCCTTCTTTGTCCTGTCTAATTAGTTCCTCTTCACGCATTCTGAATCATAATTTAGTTGTATTGTCTTTTATTCTCTAATCTACCTTGCAAGTTGTTGTTTCTGCTCGTTTATCATTCGTTCCATCTCGATAGCTCTGAAAGTTTATTTAAAAGCTGTACAGCAAACTAATACATTTGTCGTAAAATATTGCATCTTTAAATTATTACCGAAAAAAGATATATTTTCGCCCGCCTAAATACCTCCTCACTCTCTCCTCCTCTTCTCTCTTTCGCTGCTCCTCAGCCAACCATTGGCGATATTTTCGCTCATCTTCCTCCTCTTTTCTTCTAAACAGCGGGTAATAATGAATATGTCAATCCGTGTTCCATATTAATGAATCAATAATATTTCGACTAAGCCTATTTTGAACGTACCTCGCTTCATCGAAAGCTTGTCTCTCAAACTCTTCCCTCAATCTGCGCTGTAATTTTTTTTATTTAATCCAAATTTAAATAATTCAACTTAAATTATATAAATTACCTGCTCAGTCTCTGCTCGTTTTCTAATCCTATCGGCTTCCTCTTCTCGTTCCAAGTTTGCATAGAAATCAGCCGCGCTCTCTCTCTTTTTCGACTTCTTCCCCACTTCGGACTTTCCGTATCTGTCCATTGATTCCTGAGAAATTCGGTTTACTGATCGAGGCAGAAAATTAACTCCTAAAGGATAGTTAAAAGAGATTAAAAACTAAATATTGAATATCTTAACACCTCTCCTGGTTGGAGATCAGTAGAGTTGTTCTGCAATTATTACAGTTTAATAATATTATTGTTCGCTTCATACCTGTTCCGAAGAAGAGCCAAAGAGATATTTCCTACAACGCTCCAGAACCCAAGACATTGAATTAAACTGGCGTTTAAGAAGTATATCCAGATGTACAAATTGGAAAAGATATAAGGTACGGATGCCAACCGTGGAACAGGCAACAACAAGAAAAACGTTGGAAAATGCGTTTACCAAAAATATGAATAACGAATTGTTGACAAGATAAAACGATTTCGTATGCATTAACTATCGAATCCACCACTGAATCTCCATCCAAATTTACTCTTGAGCGGATTCGACAATCGACTTTGATTTCGGATCCTAAATTAGTACAATGGGAATTAGGTAATGACCAAATATATTGAAAATACTGGTTGCCCTTTGTTAAAAGTAAAGTGCGAAATTATGCCTGAACGTAATACTTACGTAATACTTTTGGATAGCGCTGTTTTCTCCATTACGATATTGAGAGAATCCTCTTCGATTTCTGGTAGAGTATTGATGTCGTCTTTCAGCGTTTCACTACTTCCATATAAACATCAGCGACGCTTCGATTGAGCTCTCTTAAATATAAAAATTTGGTGAGTTAAAACAAAGGTTTTTTTTAGATAATAAATATTTTATCTAAACATACCTCTTTGAGCTCGAGTGTGATATCTCTTGCATAGGCGTCAGCAACGTCTTCCACATGCTTGATCGCATTCTAAAGATACACACATTTATCATTCAATATTTCAATGTGTGTTTTCCAAAATTAACCTACTTGCAAATTGAATTGTTTAGTTAGATATGTGAAATACTAACATTATAGTTTTGCTCAGCTCATGCGGACTCTTCAGAGTGATCTCGACAAGACTATTGATCGCAAATGCAATATGGGCACCATGTTTTTACATATCCCAGTCCCACTCCAGAACCCATACAAAATAGGCACTATTTTTCCAAACCTCACCATGACTTCTTTCTCCTCCAATTCTCCATTTCGATGTAGTCATCTTGAGCCTTTCCCCACCATCCGAAGAGGCCTCTCCGACAATCTCTTGTATTCGATTCCTCACGACCAGAACCAAACCAATGCAAGCAATTGGTCGCAGTTAGAACAACCTATGCTTAAAAAAAGAATGATAATTAATGAATTAAGTAAGAGCACGGATGAGAACCGCTGAATCAGTAACGAATACGAAATGAGAATTGCATTTAAATCTTTACATTTTAAAATGGTTGAGTAAATATATACATGCTAGTAATAAAAAAACAGTATCTGATATTGTAAGATGAGGTAATGGTTTAGAAACACCAACAAAATCAGAGGATGTTAATTATCATTTAAACATGCTGTTGAAATGACAGAATGGTATATTTCACTCCTCGGTGACGATTGGATCTTCAACTTTCTCCTCAGTCACTGAATGTTCGTTATCACAGGTCTTCTCGTGGAAATCCATTGTTGGAGCTGGCAGTGCTGCTGGTTTCGCGGCCTGGTAACAACGATTTTAAGAAGAAAAGAAATTTTATATTTCCATCTTCGAGCTGTGCTAATTCGAGAACCAGTAGGGGTGTTTCAGAAAAAAGTGTCAATTCGGAGAGGGCTATAAAAAATCGGTATAAAAACAATTTTGAATAGATTTCACTCTTTGAAGACTAATAAGGAAATAATTTAAACATAATATTCACCGGTGCCGTGAGAGCTGCGTTCTTCTCCATTGCAACTGCGAGTGAATCGACGGACATTTTGGGGAGATTATCGATCGCTTCTTTGAGTTTTTCACAACTGGCATACATTTCAACCAATTTATCCTCCTCCGATTCCTCAAACGAAATTAACGATAAAAGTATCAGTAGAGATGAGTAGAGAGCATTTTGTAAGAGGGAAAAATTACTGAAATTATTGCCAATATTTATCCCACAATCCATTAGAGAATAAACACGATTACCTTCTTGAGTTTGAGCGTGAGTTCCTTTGCGTAGGGATTAGCAACGTTCTCCACCACACGGAGAGCGTCCTAAATATTTATTTTATCGAGACACATTTTTTTTTGCGTCCGAGAGTTACCTATTTCGTAAGAAGTATGCATAGAAGATTCGATTTATTTTAATTTTAAGATCGTTTAACTAATTAAAAAAACCCAATCAAACGCACTCAACGCGACACTGATTAATCACGACTCGTCCAAGCAGAGATTGTGGAATCCAAAGCGCAAGCAACTCGCCTCCTTTTTCCCACCCTACTGTTAATTCGAACAGACTCAAACATGTTTGACATGGTTCCTTAACGGGCGCTAATATCCTTAGCTCCGAGACAGAGAGCACGGGAAAGTGAATTTTGCTCAATCGCGCCTCTTCCGACTTCAAACGGTGATAACTTTTCTTATACATAACCAATTCTCAATGTTTCTATTCGATTACCATCAATCATGTTTATGAAACATATCGGCTGGAATTATCCTGGACCCTTTGATTCAATAAATAAAAAAATTGTCAGATAACTTCCATGCTTTGCATTAATGTTCTTCGAATTCATCGAAAATAAATAAGAAAATTTTGTGCAAACGAAAGTTATCATCCCTTTAAAAGTCTCGGACACTATTTGGCAAAGTGGGCGGGGTCAAGGGCGGGCGACTCACGCCATCTAGGAGTGTTGGTAAAGAGCCGTGAAATATAAAAATGTTGAGCTTTTTTATCTTTTAAATAGAGAGCTAAATACTCCACGAGGCGATATGCTTATAAAAAGTTAAATACCTTCCATTCCTTTTGCTTTTCGAGAAGAGTTCGACACGAATCGACCTGGAATACAAAAATGTAATTAACTAATTTGTTGAAAGAACTAAAACAATAAATTTACTTGTTTTATCATTTCTCCAAGGATCCTCTTCATGGAAAGAGCCAATTTAGTCAGCTCGACCTACAAGAAAGAGAAACGGGCGATAATTGTCTTCTGTTTTCTCACATAACATTTTCGACAAATTCGGCAGTGGAACACGCACGCACAGACTCACACTCAGACAGACAAAGCTTTTGAAGTAATAGTAAATAGTAATTCTTACGTATCGCGACAAATTATATGCGAAATAATAAAGAGCGAGCTCACTTTGTACTGAACTGCTTCTTCAGACATTGGATCCTGATAATAGTTTATTATATTTAGAAAATACAAGAAATTGTAATTACCCCGAGTAGAATGAGCCATTTATCGCAGCTTTTGATTGAATCATCAATCAACGCCGATTTGATCGATTGAAGTGGAGCTAGTTCTACATAAAAGAAGATAGTAGTATTTAAATTGTATAAATCAAAATGTATTACTCTTATAACTCTAAATGTATAAGTGAAATCGTCATCGACCATTTCGGAATTATTTTGTTGAGAACTATGTTTTTTTTTAAATTATGAGGTGCCAAAGAAATTACTTTCGAGAGATAATTTATAATTGAAACAATATTGGCATATATAGTTGGACTTTACCAAATATATATATCTTTATCACTAACCTTCTGCGGATGCTGTGAGACGGAGATATTCAGCGTTTTGCTGAAGAAAAATGTTTTTTTCGGTATTGCATTTTACTGTCACAGAAATCAACGAAACATTCACAGTCAAGCCGCAAAAAACTTGTGAGGAATTTCAAAACACCTCACGAAGTTGACTAAGAAATACAGTTTGATCAAAGCTTATTAATCTGTCTAAAGCTCGTGCCATACTTATAGTTAATCTAATCTATCAGGTTGTTGCAAAAGTTTCGATCTTTTTGTGGTGTCATATTTGAGCCACCGTATCTCAGCCGTACAAAATGCAAGCGGTTCATATTCAAAGAATGTTATGAAGTAACAATTGTACTTGCTAGCCATCGGGTTACTGTAGGTATCACATTCCTAATCGGCTAGAAAATTTAGAAATACGACTCAGTATCGAAAACCGAAAATAGAGGTAAGCTACGATTGGCCTCTAGTCAACTTGGAAATCAGTCCAACTTTTCTCAATATAAAAATCTAAGACCCCCTTGTATCCTCTATCGAACGATGTTCATAGCGTAGTAGTCGGATATTGGTATCATGAGTTATAACTCATTGAATTATGGGTGTCCATGAAACGCATGTCTGGATCAAGACATCGCTGTTTGCTTGGACTATGCCCCTACAAGACCTATCTAGGGGCGATGTATTGTATCATCATTAGTGAAACTTCTGAACATTATTGGTTGGTGAATTTACTTTTCGATTACCAGAGGATCGAAAAATCCAAAAACATCTCAAAATCGCGAAAGTTCACAAAAATACGTATCATAGTTGATTCGTAGAAAACCTCTCAGATTCGCGTAAGGTCAGTCCAGCTCCACTCTTTCATTGAGGTAGTTTGGCTATGCCAACTCCTTAGAATAACCACGTAATCCCATTGATTCATTGTTAAATAATGATTTGGAACATGCGAAACATCGTTTTCGACCACAAAAAAATGACCACAAATTGCCGAGTTCAAAAAATACTATCAGATAGCGTAATCGAAAAACCAACTGCAGCGATAGATACTATTAGGAGAATCCTACGAAACAATATAGTGTCAGTTCACATCGTATCTGTATCCGAGAATAGCATCCAAAAAAGTGATTTCACGAAATGTGTTCTATGACCATCTTAATTCAAGAGCTCCGCAATTTTTTTCCCGAAGCAGGGTAAATGTGGTATAGGGTCGCATGCATATGCCCACTAATTCTCTTTAGAGTTCTGTGCTTTGTGATGGCCTATCTATTGCCTTCATGGAATAGTAACTCGAAAAGTAGCTCTATGTCAGCTCTCACATTGCCCAATTCAAGACTCATAGAGTAACGCATTCTCAATCACTGCATACCATATAATGCGCGATAAGTAATGCAAGGACAGACCTTCAACTTATGCATAATCATGAGTTGACTTTCCAATCAAAAGATACTTGTTGAAATACATTGAATGAAAAAAGATCGAAACTTTTGCAACAACCGAATATGTAACTCTAATCATTCTCATTATCTCAGATTATCCATACCTGAAACTTTTCTTTCTCCTTTGCGATGGCAACGCCTGTGAGGGCAAGCATTTGTGCATTCTTCTCTCTGCAAAACTTTCATTTTAAAATAAATTCAATTAGAAACATCTGATAGTCGCCAAAACTTGAAACATTAATATTCAGAGAGTGAAAACTAACTCTGCAAACTCGATCATTTTCTTGTTCATGCTTTCGCTTTTTGCCGCGCTTTCCATTAGAATTTGCTCATTCTTCAGGTAGACTTCTTCTATCTGCAATTATTTTCGTTCCGCGATAATTAAGATTTTGTGCAAATTGTTTGTCATCAATCATTCCTTGTATTTTTTCTATACCACCATATCTCTGAGCATTCTAATTTCTAACTTCTATATTCTATATTGACTAATTCTTTATTTTTTAATTGCTAAAATCTAATTTGTTCATACCTTTGCAGTAGTTTCCTTCCGTAGTTCAATGTATTCATCGTGTGCCTTCTTCAATTCTTCTCCGTGTTCTTTATGAAGAGCATCCACTTTTGCATTCGACTCCTTATGCAAATCACCCAATTCCTTGTCCTTTTCCTGAAAATTTTTTTTTTATCATTCAATGGCTCGCTGTCATATTGTATCCCTTTCCTCTGATACCTTCACTGTTGCTTGATAGTCTTTAGTCATTCGATCTCGCTCCTCCTGACTCATTTTATCCTTGTGTTCCATAGCCCTGTAGAAGACATGTTATTTTAAATTAACTGTTTTCCATATTTGGTAACCGCACTCACTTCTTGTAATTCTCATCGAGAGTGTTCCTCTCCGATCTTAGTTTATCCTCTCTCTGTTGTGCCAAATCCGTTGCTTCTTTGACCTAAATAACACGACAGTCACGTAAGGATCTTGTGAACAATTCTGAGGCCAGTATTCCATAGGCCTCACAATTGTTCACAAGATATCGCGAGGCGTTTGTGCCATAGATCGATTTTTTCGAAGATTAAGTAGATATCTGCGCGAATTTTCAAAAGATGGAAGGAAGTCTGCGGAAAATACAAGCAAACGATTCTCACCTTGTTGTTGAATGTCTCAGTGAGTTTCTCAACTCTCGCTGCATTCTTCTCATCTTTCGCCTCAATTGCCTCTCGATGTTCCTGAAAAAGGAAACTACAAATGAAACAACTGAAAGAGTAAGACTATATATATATCTTCGTCGTACGTTTCCAGATGTTGCGTACAATATTCTACTGCTAGTTACTTATAGTTAGAGTATATTTTTAATATATTGCCGTATTATATTCATCTTTTTTTTTAGCTATTACACTCCGACAGAACAGATGTTTACCTTGGCCAATGCATCTCTCTGCTTCGCATTTTCGCTGCTGATTTTGTTCATCTCAGCGAATGCTTGCTCTTTCGTCTTCATTATGCCCCTGTTCAAGAGCGATTACATACAATTATGTTTATTCTCATATCTCGTTAGACGTGAAAGTAGTGCATAATTTCACTTAATAATAATCGTATAAATATACATACATAATTGATAAACATTTACTCGTTTGCTTTTTCAGTCGCGGCCATAGTCTCTCTCAGCATTTTGTCCTCTCGAGCTTTAGCTTCAGCAAGCAGAGCATCCCTCTGAAAATATTATCAACATTGTGATGACAAAGTTGTCCAAATATATAAATATACTTTTAAATGTAAATGGGTTAAATGAATAAGCCGAAAGCAGAACTAACCTTGTTTTCACTCTCAATTCTCAGTCGAGTCTCATTTTCTCTCGCCTCTCTTTCCGTTTTTCTTCTTCGCTCCTCGGCGTCCTGTGCATAATTGAAATATTGAAGGATGTAAAAAAATAAAATTTCTCTTTGTCTCTCACTCTCTCCACTGCTCTCATCGCGTCGTGTTGATCCATGAGCAACTTGTTCTGCAGCGCCGCCGATTCACGGACCATTTCCATCTTCTCCCTGTATATTACGAAGTTGTATACGTTATTGTTACAAGAGTAAATGTATTCTGTAAATTTGTGTGCTACGGCAAAAGTGTACTCGTGCTAAATAACACCGGAAATACTTCAACAATTCTCCATAGCGAGTACCCAATCGAAGGACGATCACTAATTGAGGGGTAATTGAAAATGGCATGGAGATTAGAGTTCCGATTATTGTTGACCACTCGAAAAGTCGAAATCAAAAAGAACAACGCGATTCGACTCCGTTTCGGATCAGTTCTCTGTTTCGTTGTTAGTCTTCTTTTGTTCTCGAACAAAGGTTATTTCGAGTGGTCAACACTAGTTCATACTATAGTATTTCGAGTGGTCAACACTAGTTCATACCATGTCAAATAATAGACTGATAACCTCTCTGATTTCATTCTTTCTTCTGCTGCATTTCTTTCAGCAACTGCAGATGCGCGATTGGCCGCATCGAGCTGAAATATTAAAATATTGAGAACTAGCCGAGATGTATTAAGGTTAAATGCACTACGCTCTATGCATAGTTCTTAATTTCATAACAGAAACCAATTGCTTCACATCTCTCAATAGTACACAATTTCAAGAATACTCGGCTAATTTTTTTCTCGCAATTTCTCACTGAGTAACCTTCCCCATCATATCTCCCTAAAAGCAGACTCCCTAACGATTACAAAATTGTCGGAACCTAGCATATTCACCTATAAATAGGATGAACAAACAAACCTCTTTCTGTGCCTTTTCTTTCTGCTCTGCCAATCTCGCTGCATTCTCTTCCTCTTTCTTCTTCTGTTCTTGTAGCGCCTTCTGAAAATCGGAAGGTTCATATTCTACTCAGGAATCCACTCAGTAATGATTAAAAGATAACAAAAGAGCTTGTAAATGAGTCAGGCCTTCTTGGCTCAATAAGAAAAAAATATAGGAAAAATAGACATTACACAGAAAAATATCCTCTAAACAGTGGAAAAACGCACAAAGTTCGCTCTGTGAAGCGCTTCATCCGCCTCACGTCTCTCGTCTTCCGTCTGACCCGTCAATCTATAACAATATTATTAAATCAATTAATATTATTCTTCCTCGCCCTTTCCACATATCGATGAGTCCCATTGTTGCTGTTCAAAGTTGCACGACTTCGTCTCCTGCAACAATATAAGGAAAACATGGACAATGAAAATGGCTAATTTGATTTTGGGTCGAATTCTAGACTGGGTAGGAGAAACACCGATCAGCAATGTTTGTGAGTGCGCTCAGAATTGTATATGTATGACAACATCACTTGCAGATAAGAGAAACGTGTAATCAGCCGAACGATGTGAACGGTTTCTCAAGATTTTATTGATGCGAAATTTTAGGAGGAACTTTCTAGTCCGTCAACATGTTTTGCAACGAGAATCTTTCGAAATATTTGAGCGGTAATATTTTGAAAGTGTTGATGTACATACTCCGTAAGTATATTTCTCTCGAAAATCTCGAAAAAATGCTCTAATTTGCGGGATCAAAGGATGCTCGAATTTGCCCGAATAGAGAAGAGGAAGGATGCAGACCGGCTACGAGAGCAAACTACGCTTCAAATGTCAAAAAATTATCGAGCAGTTTCTTACAAAGAAAATACTCTAATGCTTACTTCCTGCCCGAAGTTTAGCATAATCACAACGATTTTATAGTTTTATAGATAATGCAAGAGAAGTTAGAGATAAGAGCCCGTTTGCGTAAGAGTCGTACAAACGTCAACAGGCGTCCGTACAGCAAAAAAGTGATGGTCTCAGATAATACCTTTTTTCGACACACTTCGATGGGTTAGAAAGACTGGCAGAATTTAATGATATGCAAATTTGAATGGAGATCAATATGATTGCTCTTTGCTCTGTGCTCTGCTCTGTGAATGGAGCTCTGAAGATTCGACTTATTAGCGGTATATTGAGAATAACTCAATAACCAGCTCTCGAAACCGAAATATCCAAAGAAGGACTCTAGATGAATTTGTGAGAGGAACATCACTGTGTTCTTCAATTTTTGAAAGTGCCTTACATTTTGGAAATTCATTTAATATAAAAATCATAACCGAAAAGAGATAGCTGAAACTTTCACAGTATCTCGAACATACCTTAGGTGATACATGCTATTTTTCTGGTAGCACAAAACCTCCTGAAAAGGGAGTTATGATTTTTTGAATGTCGAAATATGAGGGCGAAAATCCAAATTCGAGAGTAAATTGCCCGATTTGCATGAATTAGCCGCCTCATTTCTCATTTTCAGACACCGCGCGGGCTCGGGGATTAGAAATGAAAGGGTGATTTGATGCAAATTGGGCAATTATTGTCGAATTTGGATTCTCACCCTCACATATCGACACTCAAAAAATCATAACTCCCTTAGCAGGAGGTTTTGTGCTACCAGAAAAATACCATGGATCACCTAATGTACGCTCGAGATACTGTGAAAGTTTTTTCTTTTTGGTTATGATTTTTATATTAAATGAATTTCCAAAATGTAAGGCACTTTCGAAAATTGAAATACACAGTGATGTTCCTCTCACAAATTCAACTAGAGTCCTTCTTTGGATATTTTTGTTTCGACCACTGGTTATTGAGTTATTCTCAATATACCGCTAATAAGTCGAATCTTCAGAGCTCCATATTGATCTCCAATCAAATTTGCATATTATGAAATTCTGCCAGACTTTCTAACCCATCCAATTGTTTCGAAAACAGGTATTATCTCAGACAATCACTTTTTTGCTGTACCGAACTTTGTCTGACTCTTACGCAAACGGGCTCATAAATAGAGAAAAGTGTGACGGGAAACACAAGAGAGAAACCACTTTCCCAACACATAGATTACGAAACGACTTCGAAACGGTTGTTGTAAACAGGATCATAGTCTCTAATTAATAGGAAAAGCGAGGCAAAGAACAATGTAACCAAACAATATTAGTTGGGAGTTTTGATTTGCGCAGTTTGGATCACACTACACACAACTTTCCTCAGTATGTGAAATCCGAGGCACGTCTACTTCAGTCACGCTAAAAATTTCTCTCGTTCTGTCTCTTCTCTAATCCACAATGCACAGTTTCGATCATTCTACATGCAAAACTCTGCAGCTTGTCAATGATCAATGACCAAGGTTTATTGCTATGCTCAATACCGTTTCTCGTATCAGTTTAGATTGGCGCGTGATCGAAACACTAGCGAATTGATATCTATCTCAAGTGAGAATGAAACCGTTAGCATATTTTAGTGTTAGTGTACTTCTTCCAACAATGGAATCAAGGTATTTCAAGGACATGAGAGACCTTTGGATTAAACATAACGAAAGAACGCGTAGTCAAAGGATTTATCGACAAAAATGCTTATTTAACTGTACGATTGAATTGTTCATCCGAACCAACTTCCAATCCATCCAATCATCGTTGTCGATTCATTAGCGATCGCTTGCTGTCCCTGACTGTCAGCTATTCCCAGCTGGGCCAAACCGTTCTCAATGACCTAAAATACACCCTAAGAATTAGTATTTGGACGGAATGAGAAATCGTCAACATAAGAACAACAAAAATTTTTGGATCCAGTAAGTACTTGATCACATTTATTATTGGGATGTAGTTGTCTACCTCGGTCTTGTTTTAAATATATCACGCCAATGCGCCCCATAACTATCCCTACAAGCCCTTTCAGATTGATTGCTTACCTCGAGAGCGGAAGCTCTTCCGAGTGGAGGCATTCCCACAATTTCTTGTTGCATTCGATCGAAATATTCAATAATCGAATCCACGTGTTTATCATGCATATCCTCCCCACGATTCTGCAAATTCGAATCATCCGTCGACATATTACGAAAGTTATCTTTGAATAATGATCGCAACTTCAATATGCTAAATTGTACTGTACCAGGACAGCTCTCAGTTTGGCAAAGACTTTGAGAAACGATTGAATTGCGAGTTCGATTTTAGCGGCTGATTCCTGAAGGCGAGATTATCAGTAACTAAATCATTTATTTGTATCACCAGAACGCTGAGCCTCAAGGGGGTATCGATGGTGGAGTTGGTGGACAAGGAGTGCTCTAACTCGCTTATTGTTTTCCGAATTTCAGCACATTGCTCGTCCAATTTCTTCGCTAGAGCCTGAGATTGTTGTGATTATTTACGTTTTTTTAAATGATTTGCTACATGATTTATATAAGACTAGTGCATCTAAAAAAAGTACCAATTTCGTTACTTTTGCAATTTTTCCAATATTGGGTGAACCACTTGAAATTCGAATGCGGTCCTCCAAATAGACACATGCATTGAGATAATTCAACAAACTATTATATTTCTAAAACAAATGAAGGGGCTGCAATGACACTGATGTAATAATTATTTTATTTTTGGAAATGCGCATTGTTTGCCATAACCGATTCTATTGCCTTGAAATTGGCAGATACAAACTACAATTGCCATTTTCGAGCGCTCGAAATTGGCAGCTCCTGTATTTTCCAGACCCCGATTTTCCAGAAGCTGCCAATTTCGAGCGCTCGAAAATGGCAGATACAAACTACAATTGCCATTTTCGAGCGCTCGAAATTGGCAGATACAAACTACAATTGCCATTTTCGAGCGCTCGAAAATGGCAGCTTCTGAAAAATCGAGGTCTGGAAAATTCAGGAGCAGCCAATTTCGAGCGCACGAAAATGGCAACTGTAGTTTGTATCTGCCATTTTCGAGCGCTCGAAAATGGCAGCTTCTGGAAAATCGGGGTCTGTTAAATACAGGAGCTGCCAATTTCGAGCGCTCGAAAATGGCAATTGTAGTTTGTATCTGCCAATATCAACGGTGTGGTTACTCAATTATGATTGACGAAAAGTTGTGAATAAATCAATAAAGTTTAATGCGGTGGATTGGCAGTATACGTTTTCAAACACGATGTGGCACATATGATCGCTTAAATGTATCAGAATACGTCTCTGTAGCATTTAAACATGAAAATGACACATTTTTACAGGAATATGTTCTGGAGTTGAAATTGGGTACTTTTTTAGATGCACTTGTCTTATATTATCATTTACCCACATGCATATTATCTTTTACCTGCATTTATAATATTTATTATCCTTCCTTGTTTCTTTAAAGGGACCTGGTACTGCAAATGAAGTGAATTTCAGATTAAAGAAAATTTTCCTCCGATTCGAATGAAAAAAACCGCATATTTTTACGATTTTTTTGAAATTAGTTATGAATTTCCAAAAGTTTCATTTTTGGCTGGAATGATCCGGCACTACTGTGTTTAGCCGCTAAACACAGTAGCGCCGGGTCATTCTGGCCCGAAACGGGATCTTTGAAAATTCATAACTAATTTCAAAAAAATCGTAAAATATGCGGTGTTTTGCATTCGAATCGGAAGAAAATTCTCTTTAATCTGAAATTCACTTCATTTGCAGTACCAGGTCCCTTTAATTGCCGTCACACCCTTCGCGGGTGTATCAAATAAATAAATAAATCGTTCACCTTTCGTCTCACATGCTCATTCGTCTTCTTGTTATTGGTTGTCTGTGCGAAAATATAATTTATAATATTGAAAGGACATTTTAATCGCACCATAACGCTAAAAGTATTGAACGCCTCCAGTTGGTCGTTGCCAAGGGTGAACAATTGAGATTGTAATTGAGAAAGAGGAACGCAGTCTGAAAGCAAAGGATTTATATTAATTATTATTACTCAAATGATGGCTTCGAATCATTGGTGATCTACACCCACACACCATTTCATTCGGAGGAAGATGGGGCGTCGGAGCGGTCAAAATGAGGCCATTTTAGGCATAAATAAATGCATAACTAAATTCTAAGATCGAAATCGAAAAATCGGCTTCCGTAACTTTGTTTGGAACTGCCTTACCCAAATTCTCTGAAATTTGAATGATTATAGCTTTACTCCCCGAAGAAGAGATATCAAATGAAATTTTTAAATTATATCCCCTCTTAGGGAAATGCTAATAATTATACGATTTATTTGCACAATATAAATCTATCAATTCCAAACAAAGTTACGGAAGCCGATTTTTCGATTTCGATCTTAAAATTTAGTTATGCATTTATTTATGCCTAAAATGGCCTCATTTTGACCGCTCCGACGCCCCCTCTTCCCCCGAATGACATGGTGTGACCCACAGATGAATTAAATTTCCGCTTTCATAAAGTACTTTCTCGTGTTTGGAAAAAGGCGAGTGATCAGGACAAAATACCTCACCCCTATCGCTCATCACAGCTTTCTGCATTCTTGTCATAAGGGCGTACATGCCTTCAATTAGTTTCTGATGATGCGCCATGAACACGGCCGTGAGCTGAGTTGAACGTCTATAAATCATTGATATTCAAACCATTGATTTTGTTCACTCACTACATCGTCTTAATTTCGCTTTATAGATCAACTGTTGTAATTATATGGCCACTTACTCCTTCTCTTTGTGAATTCTATTATACAAGTCATCCTGCATTTTATTGATTTTCTCATCGTAACCGATACATACTGCTTGGTGTTCTTTCTCCTGAAAAAAAAAGATTTCAGCGAAGACAAAAATATGAAACTCACCTTTTGTAGTAACTGATCGTAGACATCTTTAATGACATTGAGATCCATTCCTCCAGTACCTCTCATACTGATTACGAATGAATAGATGATTGGGTTTCATGCCGAAGATATCAGAACCGGATAAAACCGCATTCGAACAAATTAAAATATATTTCAAAAAATCTAACTATTTTATGCCTTTTAAATAATAATAATGGACAACCATTTTTTGAATAGTATTGACAAGTAGAATAAAAAAGTCGGATAACCCTCGAGAATTCTAATTATTCTTTTAATTTGGATCGACCGGTGCTTGTAGAGAGAGTCTTGATGTGTCAGAATTCAGGCCCATTAAATTGAAACGGTCCTGAGAAAGATCTTACCACTTTCAAATTTTTATCGCAGATACCTGGTGATTCTGGGTTATTGCCCCCTGTCTGCTCTCTATCATTCCCATCACAGATTCTTCGTGCATCGATGGTAGGTCAAAGATTGCGTCTTTTATCTTGTCGAATTGTTCAGTGAGGTAAGCAACCATTTGTGGAGTCACAGCTTTGCGTTTCTGTAGAGGAGATAAATAGTGACATCGGATATCCCTAATTGAATTCTTGGCTTGTTTTTTCGACCACAAGGTTTACTTTTGAATTGGTCTATGAGCAGTAATTTCATGTCAACAAATTTCGAAACTTCATGTGGGCGACTATGATTTTGTCATTTCATCTTTGGACGCATTATGTCATGTTTTGCAAGATGAAATGAACAAATTAGATAACTATTAGATAATTCTCACCGCCTGTAGCATAATCTTCGTTGCTGATCTTGTGAATGACGAAGTTTTGATTTGAAGTTGAGTGAGAAGTGACTGGAAATAGCGTGATGCAACCAATTATTACCTTGTCCTGTTCTTTCCATCAAAGGGAGAAATTCCTACCCTCCATTCGGCTCTCGTTGCAGCTTTCACGGCACTGCAAGAGTCCAACTGAAAAGGAATAAAAAAGTAAATATGTCTCAAGAGATTTTACAGTAGCAAGCTCCCACACTAGATGGAGAATAATAGAAACATTAGTAAATTATGGGGTTAAATTTGATGGAAAGTTTACCTGATTGATGCTATCCATGACCGCTCGATGTAGACTCTTGCAACACTCATTAAGTTCGCTTGCGCTATTCTAAATGAATTATTGAATTTGAAACTACCTATAAACTTAATGATCATAATATACAATTATTTTTTACCTCCATTTTTGCAGCGTTCTGCGGTGATTTTTTGCCTGCGAATTCGTCGTGCGCCTGAATATAAAGTATATACCAGTCGATTTCAGACAAATCACCATTTCAAAATTAAGAATGGCCTCGTCCGTTTGGGAGGACGCCTCCTGTAATTTGATCTTGAGTGACATCAACTTCGAGGTTTGCTGCTCGGATGAAATCGCTCTTGGAACAGCACTGAGTATCTGTAAATATACAGTAGGTATATTTAATTTATGAGAAAATATTTTGAAAAAAATTGGGAAAAGACCTGCTGGTACTGATGGGTATCGTCCTGACGCTGTTTCATCGCCAGGAAAAGCATCGCGTGCGATCTCCTTAAAAAAAAGGTCATATTTATTTTCTTATATTTGTAAACTTACTCTTTCTCCTCGAGCATTTGTTCATGCAAATCAGCTCGATCGGCTTGATTCTTCAGATGAATTTCCATGAGTTGATCATGCATTTCTTTCTCCTGAATTATACAATTTGTTATACCCGTTCTTACACATAATGATCTATTTTGCGTGATTTGATTATCAAGCTCATAAATTAACAAATTTATTCAACCTTTTCTCAGTACGTACCCTCTCCATTCTCTCATGTTCGATTTGCTTGAGTGTAGCGAGATCTCGTGCCTGCTGAGCTCGATTTATCTCATGCAAATCGTCGATTCTCGTTTCAGTTTCCTTCCGAAGAGTGTCAATCGCCGCGTCTTTAGACTGAATCTCGATTTTAATAATTGATTATAAACACAGATTGGGAAGTATCCAACTTCCCTTACTCTGGAGATGTTGTATCCTTCCGAGAGAGCACTCGAGAGATGATCTCTCGATGTTACATTCACTCTCCGCAGGAAACAACATCTCCAGAGTTAGGGAAGTTGGAGACTTCCCGCTCTGAATAGTCACTGTATCAAACCTCAATGAATTCTTGATGTGTCTTTTGCATTTGAAGTCGTTCTTCCTTTGAAAGTTCCACTTGCTCGGACATTTGTCTGAAAACATATTTTAAAAGTCATTCTAAATAATAGAAATATGTAAATCAAATTACCTCTGAAAGTGCTCCTCTGCTCTAATTTTCTCCTCCTTCAGAATTTGTTCTCTTCTCACGGCATCTGCTCGAAGAGACGACGTCTTAATTAGGGATGGATTAGCAAGAAATTACTCTCCATTTCATGCACTCTCATACCGATCAGATCGACAAGTTAGTGTGCAGAATGATGAGGGCATTTCTTGCTAAGTCCCTTTTACCCCTACTCTAATTCGAGTAGATCTTTAGTGAAGAAACTTTTGTTCTTTGAACACTCCAACAATTCGATTTCCAATAATCTCACTTCTTTCTCGAAATTCGCTTGCGTTTGTTGCTGCTGCTGGAGAAATTTGTGTTGTTGTTCATTGAGATGTTCGAGATGTTTCTAAATATTTTGATCCTTCTCAACGAAATTTTGATATGCCCAAACCGTCTGCAATTCCATCTTTTCCTTGTCGGATTTATTGACAATCTCCAACTTCTCCTTATTTGCATTTTCTTTCGAGTCTAGAAGATCTCTGCAAGCTAATTATCACATGGTGCTCAATGAAATAATTATATTAGTTCACGATCCAAACCGTTGTTTCTGCTCCAAGTTCTTGTTGTAGTCCGAATTAATTCGATCAAGTCTTTCAGAAGCCGCTTTCCTTTCTGCGGCACTCTGTAAATGCATGATGTAGTGGATTATAGATGTAGAAATCGAATCATTGTCTCGATCAAAATTGGCAACTACTTTATAACAAATTATTGGATTTGCCAATTTCAATTGATGATTCTATCGACGAAACAGGGTACTCTGAGGAGCTACGATAATTCACCTTTGCTTCATTGGTTTTGATAATTTCCGACTCTCTCCTCCGATGTTCTGCATTAAGAGCGTCCTTTTCCGCACTCGATTTCTAAATAATTGAATATGATTACAATATCGATTGCTAAATTCAGGTCGCATTTGTAAAAGTTTTTTTTTAAAAATCTGTGAACCTTCATTTCTCGAATATTCTCCTCATATCGTTTCTCCATCTGATTATTGTGCTCTCTGAGCAATTTGGCCTCTTCTTCCTTTCTTTCCCTAAATTATACTCACTCGTGCTCCACTGCTAACTGAGAAGGTAAATGAAAATCTTTTGAAAGACTGATGAAGGCTTTCGGTCAACATTTATTTCCAGGTTCTAAAAAAACTTTCAAAAATTAAAAAAAAAATGTTAAGAAAATATTTTTTAATTGTTCCTCTCCCTTAGTATATTCTCCTCTAGTGTTACGATGCTTCGATACTTTCACTCACTTTATCATTCGCTGTTCATTTTCTCTCCTCTCCTCTTCAACTCTTCTCGTTTCCTCACGGGCCCGACGTGCCTATAATTTAAATAGTCGATAAGACAATATAGAAGAAATAAGCGATATAATGAAATATTTAGATATTAAAGGGATACGGCATCGAAAAAAAATTCATAATTAATTTTTTTTAAACGTAAAAATATGTAGTTTTTACAATACAATTAAAAGAATATATAATTATGATTTTTTGGCTGCAAACTCCCTTAAACTTACCTCGGCTTCTTTTGATCGAATATCATATTCATGTCTTTCTCTCGCCTCGTCTTCTCTCTGAAATGTGAATAAATGTGATAAATAATCTAATTTTTTAAAAGAATTAGTTAGGATACCTGTTGAGCATTTCTTCTCTCTCTCTCAAGTCCATTGGCAGCTTCTCTTCTGTCGCTTTCCGTTTTGCCCGTCAGACTAAATCACATTTTAGTTCACCAGTCATATGTTAATTTTAACACGTTTATCGATTAGCTCGTCTGTGAGATATCACAGTAATGGTATTACTGCCTACTACATACCTATTTGCATACACTACCGAAAAAGCTGTTCATTTTTTGTAGCAACGAAGGAAAGGAACATACCCATCCCACATATCTCCCCAACCCATTGTTTATCGGAAGAGAGATAGTAGGAGAACTGCTGCAAGAATTTAATGGAAACAAAGAGAAATGCAAGTTGATAATGATAGAGCGGATTTTGGCGCATTTTCCGCCAAAGAGTCTTTCCTATCAGAGGGTTTGATCACTGCTCTCTCTCAACACGTTGTTTACTTCTTCTCTCTCACACGTAAAGAGACAAGAGATAGCGGTTTAAACATTATCACACTCGTGTGAAACGGGAAGGGAAAGAGGGAACGGGATGAGGGTAGAGAGAGAGAGAGAGGGGGAGAGAGAGAACTTACTCGCCTCTCAAACATCACAACAACATTTCGAAACACAAATTATCCGTTTGCATAGCGAGAAATACACCACAATAAACGGGAAAGAGGGGTTTACAAAAAAAATCATTCCTGGAAGAAAGAAGGAAGAAATGGAGATATGGACCTAAGCAAAGTGAATTCTGCTGCATTAGAAGGGAAAAGTTTAGCTGCAGTGTAGAAAATGTATCTTTCACTGATGTTCTGAGGTGTTCACTTTTTTGGAGAAAAGTAGCTGCAAAAAGCAGAAAAATGTATCGTGAATAGAAGTTATTTTCTATAAATGATATTGTGGAAGATCGGGTAGACTGCGATGATATAGCTTTGTTTCATTCAGTTTGCAATTTTTAACATTGGCCCGCCCCCCGTCGACCGCTAAACCCCCAATCACATACAGAGAGTGAGGACGTGTTTGGCCACCACCAAACCACTCAAAGAGCGCAAGTATCCATTATATGGAAGCACGCAAATACACATAGTTGTGGTATACACGCTAGACCCTTTTAATAATATTTGTATATACTTTTAATGATACCACGAATGAGACGTTCGACAAAACAAAGGGATTAGAATTCGTTCCTTTCCATTCAAACATTGAAACGTTTCGCTTTGTTTTGCTAATCCGCTTGTCCTGTCTCATTACATTTTAGGGAAACAACAGGGCATCGAGTGAGACGTATCATTTCTAACCTCCCTTGTGATTCGAATGGAATTGGTATACATATATGGATGAACAATGGAAGTGAGACGTCTCATTTTTTGTCAATTTCACTAATCCGGAGTGAGACGTCTCACCCCAACACATGGTTTAAGTTTGATCACTACTCTCTCTCTCTTGATCAGAAGAGAGTGTAAAGAGAAAGAGGGTGATCACAAACTTCGTAAACACTTCCTGCCTTTCGAAACCTTTCTCGAGAATGGATTTTCGAAAAATGCTTATAATACAGTATAATACAGTAGTACATAAACAGTAAGAATTTTACAGAATAAAATATTTACAGAAATACAGAGTACATGTAAACCATCGGATAAGGGGAGCTTTTTCGATGATTGAGTAGTATGCTGTGGTAAATGCCTACTATAAACTTTAAGTATTTATCCTAATTCAGCATTTTCCAATCGAGCTTTTCACACAATGCGACTAACAAGGGGAGACCGCGTAGTCTATATGGGTTTTCCAAATGAGACCTAGTGGGATCGATTACTATCATAAACGTAAGAAGTAATCGGTGGTTGAAAACTGCTAAAGAGATCTTGTGATATCTGCACTCTCTGTAGGGAAGTGGCTAAAATTGCGGCAAATAAGCCAATCACAAGGGTGGAGAAGAGGGGGGACTTATTTCGCAGTTTTAAACTAGCGATTATCACTTACTTTTATGAGAGTAATCGATCCCACTAGGTCTCATTCGGAAATTCCATATCGACTATTGTTATGTCTGTGCACAACGGGTGTTTTAGTAATAATATTTATATAATACGGGAGCAAAAGGATAACGACGTCTCGCTAGGCGAGCGGAGGACAAGACTAATGAATTACGTCAGAATTACGAAGCACACTTTAGACGTTGCGTAAAGTGTGTAAGAAGTGTATGGAAGTGTATGGAATACAGTATGTCCTACGCACTTGGGGTGTTGTGCTAGGTCAGATACATGACTAGGCTCATACACAGCACCTCCGCCACAAGATATGAAATGCGAGTATTGAATATCTGACGATGTAAAGTTACGATAGTACGAAGGTAACTTATAATGTAGTAAAGAATCAATATCGTAGTACTGGGTAATGATGGTCAATTATGATGGGACTCATTCAGAGTAACTGTCTTCGTGTCGTTCTCCACATCTTCCGTGGGCTCGAATCTTTCTTCGACGATTGAAGTTGCACTCGATGTAGTCGCACTTGTCGTGGTAGTTGAGACTCGTGAGACGACGTAGTTGTCCTCGACGATGTCCTTCTTCCCGCACGATCCGTAGATGCACTTCTCCATGGTCATCGACCGTCTCTCGACACAAATTCCATCATGACGCATGATCTCTCGATGTACGGTATTACCCATGGCGAACTCTCAGACTCCCCTTGTAAGTGACCAATGAGCAACTGTTGATGTGATACTCTAATGCTTTTCTCGTATCGCTTGTGATAAAAATGCGCGTGACTTTGCAACACTTGCACATTATTATCTTACCAAAGAAGTGAAACCGTTACAAGTTGGATTCATTCGAGAATTCCGGCCTATATAACACATATATGCCTCAAGTTTTCAAACGGAGGGAATTAATTTTTTTTAATTGAAATATTTTTCTCGAACACCTTTACCTTTCCGAAACAGCGGAAAATCATGGGGAACACACTGCATAATCTGTTTCTCTCATTGTCTTCACTTTCTATTTGATCCAGGCCAATTTTCAGTAAGCGATTATTTGAACTGTGGCCATGTGGATTTGGTAAACCAAACAGTTTCTTCCCCTCTTCACTTCTCCGTCGATCAACTTCTGCCACTTTCAATAGCTGACCGTCAGGGACAGCAAGCGATCGCTAATGAATCGACTACGATGATTGGATGGATTGGAAGTTGGTTCGGATGAACAATTCAATTGTACAGTTAAATAAGCATTTTTGTCGATAAATCTTTTGACTACGCGTTCTTTCGTTATGTTTAATCCAAAGGTCTCTCATGTCCTTGAAATACCTTGATTCCATCGTTGGTACACTAACACATCTATATGGTAACGGTTTCATTCTCACTTGAGATAGATAGCAATTCACTAGTGTTGCGATCACGCGCCATTATAAACTGATGCGAGAAACGGAATTGAGCATAGCAATAAATCTTGCTCATTGATCATTGAGAAACTGCAGAATTTTGCATGTAGAATGATCGAAACTGTGCATTACTATATATTAGAAAATGCTAACGTCTGTCTGTGTGTCTGTCTGTCTGTCTGTTTGTTTTTTGTGATTCCTTCCGTTCGCAAAATTTACGTCTTTTCGCTATAAATCGCTTCAAAATCAAGCTCTTCTCAGAACCTTTTGCATATGATAATAGACCAGAATTGCTTTAAAACTTTACAAAATTTAAATCACAAAATCCATGGCCAAGTGGGTTACGCGCTGGACTAGCAATCCGACCGACGCAGGTTCGACCCCCGCCGCGGGCAAACCTTTTGCCGCATTTTTCGCGAGTGCCAGAAACTGTTCTAACACGTTTTTGAGTTCCGTGAAACACGTTTTCACCTGTTTTGCCGAGTTTTAACGTGAAAAATCGAAAAAATCGAAAAGTTTTAAAATGATTCAGAGAGCGTAGAAGTTCGCAGGAAAAATGTTTTACGATGTTCGAAACGTGTCTGAACGTGTTCTAACACATTTTAACGTAAAAAAATCGAAAATTTTGAAAACTTCCAAAAAGATTCAGAGAGCGTAGGGAATCACAGGAAACATCTCTGAAAGTGTTCTAAAAGTTCTGAACGCACTGTATCCTGCGTTTCCGGTGGAAAAGGCTCGTGAGGCAGAGAGCGATCGAAAAAAGTTGCTACTACTCCACTTCGTGGATCCGTGGCAACTTTTTTCGATCGCTCTCTGCCTCACGAGCCTTTTCCACCGGAATAAGCCAGTACTCTTGGTAGCGATTAACATTCCCCAGAATACTGCGAGCTTTAATGTAACCCGGAGCCACCTACCGAGCTCCCCCTGGACCGTACCGGGAGCCACCTACCGGGCTCCCCCTGGACCGAACCCGCACCCAGAACTGTGCATAGAGCGTAGTGTACGCATAGAGCGTAGTGCATTTAACCTCAATACAACCCCGCTAGTTGTGGATTAGAGAAGAGATAGAACTAGAGAGATCTTTCGCGTGAATGTATTAGACGTGCGCCGGATTTCTCATTGAAAAACTGAGGAATATTGTAGTATGATCCAAACTGAGCAAGTCAAAATTTTGTGAAATCAACAAAGTTGTCCACGAATCTTGTTTGCCTTAATTGTTCTTTAACTCACTTGCCCTGTTATCCAGAGATTATGATGATGTTTGCAACAAAACGTTTCGAAGTGATTTCGAAATCAAGGGTGTTGGGCAAGTGGTTACTCTCGTGTTTCTCGTAACACTCTTTATCTCTTTTCCTCTCTAACTTCGCTTCATTCCTATAAAATCGTAGTGATTATGCTAAACCCCGGGCAGGAAATACGCATTCGAGAATTTTCATTGTCATAAACTGCCAGAAAATCATTTGAACAACTTTTTTAGTTGTGCCTGTTCACATGACAGGGTTTTAATGAGTAAGCACCATTGTTTTCGATCGTGTATTGCGTGATGTAGGAGCTATGGTCCATCAGTGTTTGCCCATTCGTCCCAAGATCCCTTTGCCGGCGTTCCCCTTCTCTATTGGGATCCACTCGAGCATCTTTCGGTCCCACAAAATTAAAGATTTAAAAAATTCTTCCCATTTCTTGGTGCCGACCAAATAAGAAATAACGTATTTTACTAGAGCGAACTTTTTTTTCGAGATTCTAGATATATAATCATATCTATTTTCAGTACATAAGTATTTTCGCTCTATTTTCGCTAGAGTACAATGCATACAACAACAAATTACAGTTGTCGCACCTATTACCGATTAACTGAGTAACATAGAACCACAGTGATATTGTTTGTTGTACAAATATATATTCGTAAATATGGCAAGTAAGTGATGCAAGCGACTTGTAGAAGTGCGCTCTCAATTTTCGTAAGGAGAAATCTACACACGAAGTTTGCTGATGTACATCACAACTTTCAAAACGTTACCGCTCAAATATTTTGAAAGATTCTCGTTGCAAAACATGTTGACGGACTGGAATTTTCCGCCTAAATTTCGCATCAATAAAATCATGAGAAATTGTTTCTGACCATTTCTTCGTGCCGATCAAATAAGAAATAACGTATTTTACTACAGCGAATCTACCAATCGAAGCTACGAATCGATCGCTTTTCAACTCAAATAAAACGAATATTGATTTTACGTTTTTTGTAAATAAAACCGGAGTCTCAAATAATTGATTAATTGATTGAGTCACCTAAAACAGAGTGCACTCAATGTCTAATATTGTACCAGTATATTCCGCATTGAACTTGTCACGCTCACTGCTCTAGTGTTATTACCTCGAGCATTGCTCGCCGAGTCATTTCTGGCAACTCATTTTGACCGGTCACTCGCGAGCATAAATGAGAAATGAATCTCGCGAGTGCTTCTTATTCGCGAGAAACTTTGACTAACATGCTCGTGAGTGTCGCGTAACTCGCGATAACAGCACTACTGCTCATGCACATCTACAACTTTATTGAAATACACCATTTCTGTTTCTTCGGCGCTATTACCGTAGCGTTATCAGTTTGCATGAGAAGGATTCGCTCTTGTTTGTGTGAAACGACGGAATGTCGTTAATTTCACGGCTATTTCGAAGGCGGTTTAGGATCCTTTGTAGCGAATTTTGCGTGAGGAAGCGCTTCTTTCCAACGATAAGATCAGTTCGGCTGATCACGCGTTTCTCTTATCTGCAAGTGATGTTGCGATACAAATACAGCTCTGAGAGCGCACGCAAACATTGCTGATCGGTGCTCCTTCCACCCATCTTAGAATTCGACCCAAGAAGTTCTACCATATCTGAGCACTACTGTGTGCTAAATAATCGGACTAAATTAAATTGCCCCTTCGCATCGTTCTATGTTTTCCTCGATGCATCTATTTGAGTTGTTCCAGGACAGGAAATTGAGCAACTCTGAACAACAACACCAATGGGACTCGGCGATATGTGGAACGGGTGAATTGGAATAACATTAATACATTTCATATGTTAGTTACAGGTTAACGGGCAAGACGGAACAAGAGAGACGTGAGGCGGACGATGCTCTTCACAGAGCGAAATATGTGCGTATTTCTACAGTTCCACAGATTTCTTCACTCTTTTTGATTTCCCACGTCATTCGTAATTTGGATGCTTGCCATACGAACTGTCACGCGTTCGATCCCCGCCCAGGTTTACAAAACCTTCCATCCCTCTCGGTGGCGGTAAAAGTGTTAGCAACTGTGATTGCGAAAGGTAACGTGCCCCAGAAGCTTGGATAGCAGGGGATACGTAGTCCTTTACAGAAACCGGCCTAACCGGTGTGCCTCTCAGAGTTGTCGCTTGTCGACGTAAAGTCCTCTTGATTCCGGTAGTTACCTTTCTGGTAGTTATTCACTCGTAATATTTGTATAGTCTATTTCGCTTCGACAGCAAAATACCAACAGCTATTATAGTTCTCGCGAAAAGTATATCCCCAACTCTATTGCATTTTAAAAATCTATTTTCTTTATCGCGGAATGAATTTGAACAGAAAATGATCATTCCGATACTCAGTTGGCCTTGCAAGAACAAAAGAAGAAAGAGGAAGAGAATGCAGCAAGATTGGCGGAGCAGAAAGAAAAGGCACAGAGAGATGTGAGTTTGTTTCCCATGTTAAATTCAAAGGGTTTCCCATGGGTCGAAGTGGTGCGAAGAGCCAAACTGAGGATTCAAATATCGGGAATATATAATTTTTGCATATTACCCTGTTAGCTCTTATTCATAATATAATCGTGTGATATAAAATAGGAAAAGCATGTGTTTTGAGATTTGTTCATTCAGAGCTCTGAAAGTACTCAACGTATGATCAATATATTCGTTTGGATTCGAACTGTGCTGATTCTATTCTGTTTTTCGTTAGGGAATTACTCTGAAAAATCTCCCTGAAAGAGTGAATATCCTCACATCATGTGTGAACAATAGGGTGGCGTAAACAGTGCAGAACCGATGCAGGGTGCACTCTCGATGTGTGCACCGAACGGTGCGCGATGCAGAGGTGCACGTCAAAATGTGAGAGTGGTGCACCGGAATGCTCCGTGCACCACGGTGCACACCCCCTATCAACGCGTTTTATCGTGCTCCAACGGTGCACGAAACGCTCGATTTTACTCCTTCCAACTTTCTTCCTTTCTGAAACGTAAAGTGAAAATCACACTGTTGTACTGTCAGGAAATGGTTTGTGACTTTCAATCGACTCATTGGATATCTTATCAGGCCGATAAGGGATGCATCTAATTCCAATCATTAATACTACAATAATTTCAGCTAGATGCAGCCAATCGAGCCTCGGCTGCTGCTGCAAAAATGGCTGATGAAGAGAGACAGAAGTCAGAGAGGTAATCACAGAAATAATCGAATTTTTCCTTTAGATGGACGTTAGAAGAAAATGCGTAAAACATAGGATAATATTTTTTAACACCCACAAACACTTCACCAAGCGTTTATCGCTTCCCTGTCCTGCCCAGCATGAACGCAAACCCTTTCGATAGTTTGCACAAAACCGCCTTATCACATTGGAATATAAATTACATCCTGAGTGGGGGGAACTTATATGTGTTCAATATCGAAAGTTAAGGGTCAAATGATAGCGTCAGAAGATGCGCTTCGCTATCAGTAATTGTGCAGAATTGTGCCCGTGTTTTATAGAGAACACAAATTTATAGAAAAAAATATGTGATAATTGTGGAATACTACGATGATTTTCAGGGATAAGTTGGTGATGGTTCGAGAAACGGCGGCGTTGCAGAATAAGATGCTAATAGATCAGCATGAAGCGATGCGAGCAGTTGAGAGGGTGAGAGAAACTTAGAAACAATAAACAAATTAATTTATTTATTTTTCACATCCTTCAATATTTCAATTGTAATGCTCAGGACGCCGAGGAGCGAAGGAGAAAAACGGAAAGAGAGGCGAGAGAAAATGAGACTCGACTGAGAATTGAGAGTGAAAACAAGGTCAGTTTCTCCCTTCGTCTGAAATAAATCTCACTTTCAAAAAATATTCTTTGCCATTTTTGTGACGACAAAGTTGAACATGTTATCAGAGGGATGCTCTGCTTGCTGATTCCAAAGCTCGAGAGGACAAAATGCTGAGAGAGACCATGGCCGCCACGGAAAAAGCAAATGAGTGAATGTTTATTAATTTTTTATTTATAAACACGTTTTTTGGTGAAATAAACTTTGCATTATATTCAAGAATTTATCGGTATCATCGTTTGTCTAACGAGATTAGAAAACAAAGAAAGAATTTCATGTAATACTTCTTGAACAGAGGCATAATGAAGACGAAAGAGCAAGCATTCGCCGAGATGAACAAAATCAGCAGCGAAAATGCGATGCAGAGAGATGCATTGGCCAAGGTAAACAACTGTTCTGACGGAGAGTAATGTTCTTAAAAATACAACTTACTTTTGAGTAATATCATACAGTCAATAAAAATATTAATATATGATAATACAGTATAAAACATAAAATATCTACAATACAAAGTAAATAAGAGTTTAATTTTGTACCCGGTCGTTTATAACGAAGGTAAAGTCTTTTCTGCTCGGTACTGACATTTGTAGTTTCCTTTTTCAGGAACATCGAGAGGAAATTGAGGCGAAAGATGAGAAGAATGCAGCGAGAGTTGAGAAACTCACTGAGACATTCAACAACAAGGTGTATCGTTGATAGTCGACTAATAGAGCAGCCTCCATTTGTTTGCTTAGAGTTAGAGATATCGTCCACTGTGTTCCTCCCAACTATGAAAATTCGTAAAGAGAACTAACTTATCCAGGTGAAAGAAGCAACGGATTTGGCACAACAGAGAGAGGATAAACTACGATTGGAGAGAAACACTCTCGATGAGAATTATAAGAAGTGAGTCGATATACAACATATATAAAACAATTGCTTTATAATGAAATAATTGTTCAGAGCGATGGAGCAAAAGGACAAGATGACTAAAGAGGAGCGAGATCGAATGACTAAGGAATATCAAGCAACAGTGAAGGTATGAGAGGAAAGGAAAATATCAAGGTATTCTCTGAAAATAAAAGCACGCCAATAAAACTTTGAACAAAGGTGTGGCACAGTGTATAACTTTTTCCACTTTTTGACACTTTCTGATTTTCACCTCGAAAGAAGCGAATTTTGTGGCATACCTTGTTACGTATGCCACTAAATCCACTTTAATATTCCACTTTCATCCAACCCAAAAACTAAAATCAAAAATTAATTTAATGAATTTAGAAATATTAAGGAAAGGACGAAAAATAAAATCGGTTATCAATCACACCCTCTTTAAGCGTACGATTACGATGTGTGAAGCGAAGATTTTGTCTGATTAGCAATTATGAAATTGTTAAGTTAAATAATGTTCATTTGAGGTCGTTGTGCTCTTAGTGATGAATGAGGAATCTGTATTATTTAAGGAAAAGGACAAGGAATTGGGTGATTTGCATAAGGAGTCGAATGCTAAAGTGGATGCTCTTCATAAAGAACACGGAGAAGAATTGAAGAAGGCACATGATGAATACATTGAACTACAGAAGGAAACGACTGCAAAGGTATGAACAAATTAGATTTTAGCAATTAAAAAATAAAGAATTAGTCATTATTGAGTATTGAAATTAGAAAGTACGAAGCTAGTAGGTAGTATAGGTAATTTGAAAAGAGACGCATTGCAAGGAATGATTGACGACAAACGATTAGCACCTCCAGTTTTCTACATTTGACTGATCGATTGATCGAGAATCGAACATAATTGCAGATAGAAGAAGTCTACCTGAAGAATGAGCAAATTCTAATGGAAAGCGCGGCAAAAAGCAATAGCATGAACAAGAAAATGATCGAGTTTGCAGAGTTAGTTTTCACTCTCTGAATATTTTTTTTCAAGTTACTTACAAATGTTGCTGATTGAAGGGCATTTAAAATTTTGCAGAGAGAAGAACACCCAAATCCTTGCAATGACTGGTGTAGCTATTGCAAAAGAAAAAGAAAAGTTTCAGGTATGCATAATCTGAAATAATTCGAATCATTAGAATTAAGAAGTACTTATTAGATTAATTGAATTCAAGTGTCTAGACATACTATATTTTCATATATGCGATCGATCAACCTGTAATTTTTACTGAACTTGCCAAGTTGCTTTGGAATTACTCACATTTTTTTGGGGTTTTGTTGTCAATATTTTGATTTGCATGAGATTGCAATACAATAGAGTTTATCTCTTTTACAGCAAAACGCTCAATATCTCCGCCTCACTGCCTCCGCAGAAGGTTAGCGATATATTGGTATATATACGATTCAAATTGTTTTTTGATATATATACGATTCAAATTTTTATTTGTAAAATAATAAAAAATAGTGCAATTTAATTCATTTAGAACTTGCTCCTCTTCAATTGATCAAATCATCACTGAGCGACAATTCGATTAAAAGTTGTGACACATGGCTCAATCTTCTCGGGGTAATAAAACTTGTTGTACTTTCATAAACAAATCATTATTATCAGGATCCATTGGCTGACGAAGCAGTTCAGTACAAGGTGAGTCCAATTTTTTTCAGATATTTTGTGGCAATTCTTAAGACGTATGCAATGCACACTATGTATACAAATTTGACAATGTGAATAAAAAAACTCCATTTCTATTTCTTGAAGGTAGAACTGACGAAATTGGCTCTTTCCATGAAAAAGCAGCTCGGAGAAATGATCAAACAAGTAAGTGTATTGTTATATTTTTTTTCAAAAATTCAATTAGTTCTATTTTCCAATTCTAGGTCGATTCGTGCCGATCTCTTCTCGAAAAGCAAAAGGAATGGAAGGTGACTACGAATTTTATAAATACATCACTTACGCCTATTAAAGGCTGTATTCGAAAGTGTCCATACCTATCGGGGTGGCGGGAAAGTCCATCTCGATTTTGCTTCTTTTTTTTTAAATCTTTCGCGCTTCAATTCAGAGCCTTCAATCAAATTCTTTGTATCAATGTTACATGTAGTAAGTCGTCCTCTTTTGATCGCACACTTCTTCAAAGGCGCCCTTTTATTCGGGCGAGGAATGGAAGTTGAGAAATTTGGTCGGGTCGGTTTTGAGTTGAAATTTTGGTTGAGCTGCAGTTCCATGGAGGTTTCAGACAGGGCCCCATGCAACCTATTTGCTAGAAGGGTGATCTGTCCTGAATGCAGGATGATTGATGGACTAGCTAGAACCGATGTCTCAAAACGTTGCGCGCGAAAGATTACGACGCGAATCATATTTCGATTGTTAGAGTCGCCTTAAATGAATTAAATGTTGATACCGCTCTGACTTAGAAGAGTAGCTACCATCATTAAAATACTACCACTCACTTTGAACTAGGTGCTACACTCGCTGAACTTTCTCAAATTTGCGAATAGGTCTGAATTCAGAGCTCGAAAAGGTGCTTTCACAAAGTGCAGCAATTTTTGGGAAGCTTCAATCAATAGGTTTTTTTTTAGTAAAAGTCCAATAGTATTGTTGTTCAGCGGGACTTTATTCGATTTGCGTTCACTTTGACAGGACACTTCATCTAATCAGACACCAAAATTGGAATTTTACTGAAAATTTGCGAATTTCAAAATTTTTCAATTTTCTGTTTTTCGAAAAGCGCAGAAGGGCACAGTTTAAACTAGGGTTCGCCCGGCAAACAAGGTCTTGGGACCTTGAAATGAGATAATTCAATTATCTCACTCCTTGCAAGAATAGTGAAAATCATTTCAAGATCTTGTTCCTTGGCAAGGAATTGGCATCAGAAATGGAAGATTTCAACAGATCAAAATTTTCAATTATATTTAACCGGCGATTGAACTAGTTATAATTTTAGTTACGTGGAGCTTATTTTCGTCGTTTCTTCTTATTTCCTAATACTTTTTTGTATTCTTTGCCCCAAAAAAGAAGAGATCATCATGCTATCACCATAATTAGAGTCGCGGAGTACCATTTAGTAATTTCTAAGTTGTTCAGAACGATATTGTCATTAAATTTGAAAAGTGTCCCTGACAAGATCTTGGTTCCTTGTGTATTCCTTGGTTTATCCAAGGAGCGCATCTCGATAGCTTCGTTTTCGACATCGTTATTTGAAATAGTTCGGACTTAAGTTTTTTTCCGGACTAACTGAAGCAGGAGAATCATAACTTATGAAATACATGTAGCAGCGGCTCAGTCACACTATTAAGTGAAAGAAGATTGTTGATACTATAATTGATTCAATACCGAGGCTTGGGAAATAATTATTGACGCCAAGAGAATCATACTCTTTTTACTTTTACTTTTTTAATACTTTGTTAATCGAATTTTTCAATTATGACATAATTTCATTCTGTGTTATATCCAGGAGCCCGAGAGAGTGTGAAACAAAACCAAAGACAGAAGTTGTTAATTAAAGAAGGATTATCACTAATATCCTGCTCCATCATTCCTCATCCCATATGTTTCAATGACGCTGTCGCTTTCTCCTCGTCCACACTTATCCCTCCCTATCATTTTTTGAATTCCTGCATTCAGGGTCAGTTTGGCACAGGGCCAAACGCGAATAACTTTGTTCAAAATTATCGGTTGAACATGCGGTTTGCAGGGCTCTTATCTGGAAACCGATTATCATAACCCGATAGTGAGAACTCAGTTGACCAAAAGTTCGTGGGACACCACCTTTAATGGTCCTCCTACAACATATTACGAGCACAAGGCTTGCTACTTAGAACTGGTCAAAAATCGAAAACGCAAAGATCTCACATCAAATCGTGCAAGACTTTCCGGCCACCCTTATACACAATTTTACAGCACAATGTTACAGCAATCAAGAAAAGTATTTATTTTACCATATGTAGGGTCCACAACGTGATCAGAGGAATTCGCTTAGAGGGGTCAAATTTGTGTCCAATGTGTCCGTAGAGGTGTAAATAAGACCCATCTTTTGGATTTGGGTCGATATCTCATCTTTGAGCCAAGTTACACCTCCAAAACTGCGCGCGCTGCCACTGTTGTGAGAGGGAGAGAAGACGCGACGAGAGGGAGGAGGGGCGGAGCCTATTCGCACATCTTTCTAGGGGCATAGCGCAACTATTTGGAGATATTATGATGGTATGCCAGAACATAATTAGTTTATGCAGGTATGGAGAGTACAATGGGGTCTTAATTTGAATGATAGCGCGAGTCAACGCTATGCGGTGGCGCAAGAACATAGCGCGCGTTTGCAGAGAGATAGCATCTGCCCTCGTGGCGCAGTGGGTTGTGCGCTTGCATCGTGAACGGGGATGTCGCAGGTTCAAATCCCCTTTTGCGAAAACCATATTTACAGTAAACCGTAATGTTGATACTCTCGTACTCTGAAAACCCCCATTTTCACGGACTATTTTTGCAAACGAATGCACAATTCGGAGTCGCCGATTTTGATTTCTTTTTCTCTTGTAATATTCACAGAAAAATCAAGCGAATAGAATGCGGGTATATCAAAAGTTGAGAGTTGATTGTTAAGCCCGATTTCGACGATTTCGAAATTAATTTTCACTTTTTCGATACCTCAACGTCCTCTGATCAACTTTGATATAGGCGCTATCTATTGCGCTCTCCAAGACCTCCAAAACAAGCCATAATATGGCTCATAACGTTTCGAATTACTCTTGTGCACTCCAATTCTCATTTTTTGTCAAATCCGGGTGCCCGATAAGTGGGCGGACGTTGTGGACCCTAACCATATGTTGATAAAATAAATATTTAGGACGCGCTTCGTGTGGTGGAGAACATCGCTAGTGCCTATGCAGTGGTGCTTACACTCAAACTAAAGAAGGTAATTGTGTTTATTCTCTTACGAACATGGAGAAAAGTATTATAATTTAAACCAACAATGAGTAATGCGTTTCAGTGGAAAAGATATGCGACAATGTCCTTGGCAATAATGTCGGTCATTCTTTTTTCTTATACTGAATCATAATCGACTGGTCGAAACAGAATGCGAAATAGAAGTAGTTTTGGCCCCCCTTGAAATGGCAGGACGTTGACTATAAACACCTGATTAAAGAATGATTGCTATTCCATCTTCCATTTGTTTGATATTTCGTCGAAGTATTAATTTCGTTTGAGGAATCGGAGGAGGAGAAATTGCTTGAGATGTATGCCAGTTGTGAACAACTCAAAGAATCGATCGATAATCTCCCCAAAATGTCTGTCGATTCACTCGCAATTGCAATGGAGAAGAATGCGGCCATCGCACCACCGGTAAATACTTATTTTTTTGAGAAAAAAAGTTCTTTCCTTGGTCCTCATGGGCTGAAATCTAGTCAAAATGACATTTTTTATCTTATATTCCGATGAACCACCATCTATTCTTGTTCGGAAATTTTTTTCTACACTCATGAAAAGTCACTAGGAGAAGAAGGCCAAATGAAGATGTTCGCTCGCCTGCAAATGAAAGGTCTCTTATTTTTAGTGACATTCACTTCCTGGTAAGTGAACATGTTGCTAGTGAATTTTTTCACAGAGTTGTAGTCTTCTACCGTGAGCCCATCTCGAAGACGTGAGGGACTTTTTATCCTTTTCCTCTTATGTTTTCTATTACCAGGCCGCGAAGCAAGCGGCGCTGCCAGCTCCGACAATGGAGGTCCACGAGAAGACCTGTGGTAGTGAAGATCCAGTGGTTGAGGAGAAAGTAGAGGATCCAATTGTCACCGAGGAGTGAAATATCCCATTTAGCCACTACTCCATCTATACACTTGCACGTGCACATACTGTTTAACGATAGTTAATCCGAAATATTTTGTTTGATTTTCTACGCCATTACTTCATTTCACCGTAGTATTGTTTTCATCACTAGCAGCTATACATTTACTCAACTATATTAAAATGTAAATATTAAAATGCTTTTCGTTTATTCGTTACAGATTCAGCGGTTCTCATCCGTGCTCTTACCTAATCTATTAATGATTTTTTCAAGGACATTTTGTTGTAGCAGAGACCGATTCCATGCATTGGTTTGGTTCTGGTCGTGAGGAACCAGATACAAGAGATTGTCGGAGTGGCCTCTTCGGATGGTGGGGAAAGGCTCAAGATGACTACATCGAACAGGAGAATTGGAGGAACAAGAAGGTCAGGTGAGGTACCGTCATGGTGATTAGAACCATACCGTGTTTCTGGAGTGGGTCTGGGATATGCCAAATCGTCACGCATTATTCATTTGACACTAGAGAATACCGAGATGATCCGTTTATTTTCAGCCCGAGGAATTGTACCGCGATATGAAGAAACTTATTGAAGAGAATCCGGATCAGTTGGCTTGCATCTACCCGGGAATGAGCAAAACTATGCAGTTCGTTGTTTACATAACTAAACAATTCTATATTTATGTGCCTCGTAGTCCTACTCTCACGGAAAAAATAAGCCTACGTCTTCCTTTACTCTGAAGACGTTGTCTCCTGAGGAATGAGAAAGTAAAATCAAGAGAGTCAGAGGAGGTAAAATGAATAACTCTCGATTACACATGCTCTCTCAGCAGGAGACAACTTCTCCAAAGTAACAGAAATAAGATACTTCCTGCTGTGTTTCGAAGACTCTATATAGCGAAGCAAAAAATGCACAAAGATCACTCAAATATAATTTATCGTTTATCAAATTAAGGAACAAAAATCAAAAGATACAGGAACTGATGCATCAAAAGCAGAAATTGATGGAGGTGAGATTACTAAAAGCCAACGCATTGTCTTCTCGAAAGGTCCAACATGCAATATTTTGACGAAACAATATTGTTGCAGGATCATCGGAACGAGCTGGACACTGTCGAGGTATGCAATTAAACGAAACCCGTCGAAATTGGAAAGTAGATTTGCAAAATAACCACAAAGTGATCAAATGATAGACATCCTTGACATCCTTTCATTTTAAAAAAAGTGTACTTGGCTTATCAATAAATCATCTTTTTTATTTAGAGATTGACTGAAGAACTCGACAGACTTCGGAAAGAATCAAAAGCAAATGTTGACACACTTCGCAAAGAATCGAACGCAAATGTTGACGCTCTTCATGTTAAGTACGGAACAGAACTGAAAACTGCACGGACGGAGTTAATCGAACTTCAGGAGAAAAGTGAGAAAGAGGTACGCTGAGATATTCATGAAAGCCCAAACGATGCTTATTTCAGATCGAAGAACTTTACCAAAAGATCGATCGAATTCAGAAAGAGAATGGAGAAACACAGGAATTGGTACGAAAAGAGATGCTCGAAATCATAGAGTAAGAAGTTGCAATGTTTAGGGAAGAAAATTAACAATTGAAGGGAGAAGAACTGGGAACTGTTGACGATCGCTGTTCAATCAGCATCATCCGAAACAAGAAAAATAAATGTGAGCTTATTACTGTCAGAAATGCAACGGCGTCTTAGCAGTTTTGCTTAAATTAACTTACGAGAAAAATTTAAGATGCTATATTTTGTTAACTTGCGCTTCCTTCAGTCATTATGTTGTCTTTTTTTCAGGAGAACACACAATATCTCCGTCTCACGAGGTGCAATGAAGGTTTTAAATATTTTTATTATTTTTATCGAAAGCAATTTTTGTTGTTGTTAATTTCGAGCCACAATACTTAATGCAAACCGTCTCAAATCAAGACTGTGTGCCTACTCAGGGAATTCGAGGCATGGCTATGGTAGGTAGAGCTAAACCCTACCTTCTGCTGGCTCCAAATATGTATGTCGCAGGTATTTTTTTAAAGCATGACAGTCGCATGTAAAAGGCATGGATGCTACAAGTTGTCAAACTGAGTATCCACAAAAGGCACGTCGCGGGCACCGGGAAGGTGGGCAGGTATCTAGCAGGTACAAAGCATGCTTGTCGCAGCCTGCCATTTACCTTTTTACCTGTCAGGAAGCTGATGCATCGATGTTTGAGCCAGCCGGCTTTCATGCTTTTTACCGGGGGGGGGTGTCATTTGAGCAACCGACATTTGAGCAACCGACATTTGAGCAACCGACACTTGAGCATCCGACATTTGAGTAACGGGCCATAACTCAGCTAGGAGTGAACCTAGCACTATGGGAGTGGTACCATTGTGATCAGCATCAGGTAACTGAGATTTAATTAATTAATTAATTAATTAACATAATTAATGAGATAGGTGTTAATTAATTATTTAATTATAAAATCTCAATTACTGAGGCTGATCACAATGGTATTCGGTTGGCCGGAAAGTCTTGATAACTTTTTCATTCGTTTATTTCTCGAAGCAAACACAAGTACATTATGGGTTATATGCTCCATCATCATCGACGATATACTGCCAACGTTGTGTTAGCTTGTGGATGCCCTGTCTATAGAACCCTGCTGGGCGTGAGGCGAAATATTGCTTCAGTGCGGCCTCCAGACTTCCTCGTGTTTTGAACGATCTCTCTCGAAGGGCATGGGTCAGGTCCGAGAAAAGCCAATAGTCACTTGGGGCGATGTCTGGGGAATACGGTGGGTGAGGGAGAATCATCCAGCCATACTTTCCCAGTTCTTGCTTGACGAGTTTGGCGACATGTGGACGAGCGTTGTCATGCTGATAATATATTTTCTTATCTTTCAGGGCTGAACTATCGACTTCCTTCTTCAAATTACGTAGTTGTTTCACATAACGGTCGGCGTTTATGGTTTGACCCTCGGGAAGGAGGTCCCAGTAAAAGGGCCCATCCACTCCCCACCATATTGAGAGCATCACTTTTTTGAGCTGAAGGTCGGGTTTAGGGACATCATGTGGCGTCTCTCCTTCTTGAATCCACTGGGCTCGCCTGTGGTGATTATCGTAGAGGACTCATTTCTCATCTCCAGTGATCAGCCGGTCCAACCATCGATCGCCGCCGTGGAGAGTGAGAAGACTGTATGCATCATCGACTCGGTGGTCCAGCTGGTCCTGGGTCAGATCATGGGGGTATGAATCGACCAAGAACTTTTCTCATCCGAAGAGATTTCAAGCCTTCCTCAACGGTGCTATGGACAACCTTCAGTGTGGATGCCAGTTCACGAGTGCTTTGGAATGGATCCGAATTCACCTGGGCTCTCAACGCATCTAAATCCAACTCACGGGGCCTTCCAGAGCGGTCCTGGTCATCGAGTGAAAAGTCGTCTTCTTTGAAGCGATGGAACCATCTTTGTATGGTTGGGTAGGAGGGAGCATGTTGGTCATAAACTTTCTTCAGGAGAGTCTCCGAATCCTTCAACGTGGTGTGAGATAGGAAGAGGTAGAGCATAACATGGCGGATGTGGATTACACTGGGAATATACATCGTGCGTCAACTTCAGCACGGAGAAAGAGGGGAGAATGGGGAGTTGTTTACTACAAGGGCCCTAGTCTCCTTGTCATTTGTGAGGAACGAGGGGACACCAAAGTTCGAACGCGGTACACAGTAGAAAAACAAAAAGAGTTATCAAGACTTTCCGGCCAACCTGATACCACTCCCATAGCGCTAGGCTCAATCCTAGCTGAGTTATGGCCCGTTGCTCAAATGTCGGTTGCTCAAGTGTCGGTTGCTCAAGTGTCGGTTGCTCAAATGTCGGTTGCTCAAATGTCGGTTGCTCAAATGTCACCCCCCCCCCTTATTACCGGTCATAGCCATGTTACGAAATCACGGAGTATGTATCCATAATTGCTAATCTTAATGTTTTTTCAGAGTTGGTTGGGCTGCGGAAAACCAAACAGCTATTAATGGACAACGCAGTTGCCAGTTTTGACGCTTGGATGAACCTCATTTGGGTAACTCTAAATATTCTATACTCTATATTCTTCACTTGCTTCAGGATGCTAGCGAGCATGAAGTTGTTGATACGAAGGTATGCTCAGTTTCTGCTTTCAGTTTGTCGTTTATCATGAGGCTAGTCGGTATCACTTATAATCCAATGGGAGCTCTGACGACATTGAAAACCACAATATCTTCGGTTGATTTTTGTCAGAAAAGCGAGTCATCTTGAATGTTTTCGGAGTGAGGGTCACTCTCTGAATGAGTGGAAATGAGAGACTCGATAGGCGAATAGGGAACGACGAGGGGTCCATCCGTGAGAATCTCGTGCGAAAACAGGGATCTTTGATTAGACCTTGAGCAAGAGTCCAAGCTCTTATCCAACAGACACCAATCGTATTATCTAAGACGTTAGCTTTTATTTATGTGTTTGCAAATTTTATATAAATCTTCGATACAAAGGAACAAGTAAGGAAGGCCGCTCTCGCAATGAGAAAACATCTCGGAGAAATGTCCAAACAAGTGAGTTTTTAAAGAACTAATTTTCTGTCAAATGAGAAATGAGTGATTAATTTAAAAATTGGCAGGTAGACTCATGCAAGTCCATTGGTGGCGATTTTCAAACAGAATGGAAGGTATTATTCGCTTACTTAGTACTTGGAAACTTAATTCACATAAGTAGTGGAAAAATATTTTGGAAAAATATTTTGCGATGAGACCAAAATTCTGGATTCAAAATCATGAATACACTCTCAGAATGCTATCAAACATGTGGAAGTTGTTGCGGTCGCCTATGCGAGAGATATCACACTCAAGCTCAAAAATGTATGTTTAAAAAAATATAAATCAAAAATTGTATTAGTAATTTACAAAATAGAAATTAAGGAGAGCTCGAACGATGCCTTGCTGATTATGTACGAAAATTTTAAAACGCTGAAAGAAGAAATCAATAATCTACCAAAAGTGGACGTGGATTCTCTAGATATCGCAATGGAGAAAAACTGCTCTATCCGAGATCTTGTAAGTATTGTATTTAAAATGCTGCATTACTTTGAACGAAGGGCAATCGGTATTTTGAATGTTTGGTAATAAGCTAATTCTAATTGTCTTAATTTAGGATCCGAACGGAAAGTCAATTCTGCTTTCGAATCCGCTTAAAGGGGCCTGGCACTGCAAAATAAGTTATTTTTATTTTAAAGAAAATTGTTTTCAGATTAGAATGTAAAAAATCGCATATTTTTACGATTTTTTTGAAAAGAGTTATGATTTTTTAAAAGTGCTCGCGTACCGGGCATTACTGTGTTTAGCGCGCTAAACACCGTAGCGCCCGGTACATCAACGCAAATTCCGAACTTTTTTTTTTTCAAAAAAATCGTAAAAATATGCGATTTTTTGCATTCTAATCAGAAAAGAATTTTCTTTAAATTAAACATAACTTATTTTGCAGTGCCAGGTCCCTTTAAGATAAAGTTTGAAAATGCTGTCGATGTCGAGACAGTAGTGGAGGATCCGACAGTTAATGCTCAATGAAATCGTTTTTTTTCTATCCTAATGTGTACCACGACCTCGTGAAACTTGATTGCAAAATTCACGTACTCTAATTTTTGGTAAATACATTTTCCAACGTTCTTTTGTTGTTTCCTATTGAATGGTTGTCATCCGTACTTTATATCTCTTCCAATTTGTAAATCAGGATATACTTCTTCAACAACAGGTTGATTCAATGCCTTGGAACGTTCTGGAACGTGGGAAGAATTATTTATTTGGCTCCTCTTCAGAACAGGTGAGTAGCGACAAAAGAGATTATAAAATAGGAAATTTTCAGAACAACTCAACTGATCGCATATCAGAGGTGGGAGGATTTTCATTGACCAGATAATCGTTAAATCATTTTCCGCATAAAAAACATACCGTTCTGAAAAAAGATTACAAATTTGGCAGGATTCAATGGATCCATACGGAAAACCGAAAGACGATAAGTCGAAAAAGAAAGAGAGCGCGGCTAATTTCTATGCGAATTTGGAACGAGAAGAGGAATTTGAAAAGATGAGGAATCGGGCTGAAACTGAACAGGTACTTCATTAATTTTCGAAAAAAATTAATTCGGATTGAATATTCATAAATTTACAGCGCAAACTGAGGGAAGAGTTGGAGAGACATGCTTTAGATGAAGCGAGGTACATTTGAAAAATCATGGTCATTTAACAAATATTATTGGCTCATCACATGGATTGCCATTCATTAGTATCCTTTTGTTTAGGAGAAAAGAAGAGGAAGAGGATCGGAAATTTCGGCAGTGGAAAGATGAAGAACAGAGAGAGAAAGAAGAGGAGGAGAGAGAAAGAAGGTATTTGAAACTATTCTGATTATGTTTATTACCCATCTGTGTAGTCTTTACATTGAGCACGTACGTACATTTGTAGGTAATTATTATTAATGAATGGAGATGTAATTCCAGAATAAATAATTATTGTACCTTAAAAATACATTTCAGAGCGATCGAGATTGAACGAATGATAAACGAGCAGAAACAACAACTTGCAAGGTATATGCGAGAACAAACAAAATAAAATTAATTACAATACAGGATGCGTGAACAGGAACTTATTCGACAGGAAATGGATGCATCTCGAATAAGAGAAGATCGAGAGTATGAGGATGCTGAGAGGTTTTTATTGGGTGTTATTAGTTGAATATCAGTGAGGAATATTAATGGGAATACATTGGAAACTAGCAGGGTGTGTTGAGGTTAAACTAGGTTATCGTAGGGTGCGCATTACGTTTTCAAAGTATGCTCCAGGAGGAGTTCAGTTGCCGGGCACAGTTCGTTCCAGGGGGATCAGCCGACTTCAGGTTCGGTCCAGGGTGTCGAGGATTCCGTGTGGGGATCCTTGCGGTAGATGGTGTGTATAACTCAGATGACGGTAGTTCGATTACGTTGGACGACTGACAGCAGTTTCTCCTTGAATCACGGAACTTGCCGACTCGTGAGCTGTGGAAAAGGTTGGTTTCACAGTTCGACAGAGTCACAAGTTCAGTGGGGGTTTCAAGGTAGATAATGAAAGGGGGGCTCGACCGAGCCACCCTCCGAAGGGGGCAGTAACAAGCAGACAGAGAGAACAGGGGGAATCGAGAGAGCGTCGCTAGAGATAGAGACAGTCAGTAAGGATGGGGCAAAGCGAGTAGACAGATGAGGGGGAACAAGACAAGGGAAACTTCTAGAAGTGATGAATCAGAAGATAATCGATAGAGAGAAGGGGTAATAATAGACAAGATCAAACAACTAACGCGAATGGAATCTAGATTACAATAATGAAACAATCTAAGGAAATAGGGCGTTGTTTCTCAACCCTTTCTTAGGTCGAGTCCTCGACACAGGGGATGCTCGGTAACTGGCTCCAAGTTCGGTCCAGGGGAGCTCGGTAGCCAGCTCCAAGTTAGGTCCAGGAGGGATTGCAGCCAACTCCAGATTCGGTCCAGGGGGAGCTCGGTAGCCGGATCCAAGTTCGGTCCAGTGGGAGCTTTTTAGCCGGCTCCAAGTTCGGTCCTGGAGGAGCTTTTTAGGCGGCTCCAAATTCGGTCCACGTGGAGCTTTTTAACCGGCTCCAAGTTCGTTCCAGGGGGATCTTTGCAGCCGACTTCAGGTTCGGTCCAGGGGGAGCTCTGTAGCCGGCTCTAAATTCGGTCCAGGGGAGTTTTGTAGGCGGCTCCATTAAGGCTCGACTTATGATGGGGAATGTTAATCGCTACAAAGAGTACTGACGTATTTCGTTGCAAGAAACAGTGCGTTCATAACGTTTTCGAACACGTTTAGACACGTTTCCGACATCGTAAATCACTTTTCCTATGATCCCCTACGCTTTCTGAATCATTTTTGGAACTTTTTGAAATTTTCGATTTTTCATGTTAAAACGAGTTAGAACACGTTCAAACACGTTTCTGACATCGCAAAATACTTTTCCTGTGATCCCCGACACTCACCGGTGCGTTTGGAGAAAGTTCGAAAATTTCAATTTTTCAAGTTAAAATTCGGCAAAACAGGTGAAAACGTGTTTCACGGTACTCAAAAACGTATTGGAACGGGTTCTCGCACTTGCGAAAAAAACGCGGCAAAAGGCAAAAGGTCCGCGGCGTGGGTCGAACTTGCGACTTTCGGAATCGAAAGCAAGCGCTTTAGCCACTTAGCCATGATATTTTTAAAAATATTTTTAATTAAAGTTTGTTCTCATGTGATGTTGCATGTGATGGCGAAGGAACTGAGTCGATAACTCTATCCGTTCGCGAGATATTTGCCCGGACGGACGGACACACAGACAGACAGACAGACCTTCTGAAATAATAGTCTTTAGTAATCTCACTTAATCTTACACTTACTCTTGCTCGGTCTCAAGTAAGCTTAAAGTAGGCCTCCCACGAGTAACCTAGCGTGATTTTAAATTAGCCAATACATTATACCGGAACACAAAATGGAGCGCGCACACACGGAATAGGTTCCTTTTCCTCAGTTCCTTTACAAAAACTATTATATATTTGATGAAAGCCGATATCATCCACAGGGAGAACATTATTATACTGTTTGCGACTTCATTTTACGTCGATTACATGTATTCTTACGAGCCCTAACACGCGTTGCCTGTCAATTATTGGCTGTTTTGTAGCCATTTGAGCGACAATATATCGATTTATAGATTACGGTACATTTTCGGATGCATTGCGATGTGATCGGGTGAGCGTTCCCACATCCCTGCGTTAACAGTCTATGTGACCAAAACTCGTGGGAGGCCATCATTAAGTTTCATACTTGAGAATAAACACTAATGTTGAATGCATTTCGTGAATACTAAGTACATAGAATATCCGTTAAGAATGCGGCAAGAGCAACGGGCTGAGAAAGAACGAAGAGAGAAAGCAGAAGATGATGCGAGACGAGGTTGAATATGAATTTATAATTATAATAATTCCTAAGAAAAAATATAACTCGTAAAGAGAACTATTGAACAAGTTGATTGTGATGACTGCAAAAAAAAATCAACCATAACAGGCGCTGCTCAGCTGAATGCCGGCATGATTCAGCTCAACAATGAGAGTCAGGTATAATTTGAACTTAAAGGAGGATGAATATAACCGGATCCCGCGTGGACTTTTCTTAGCAACGTGTGTTTATACTGTAAGGGAAGGTTGAGGATAATAATCGCAAACTGAGTGAGCCGCTAAACTCTTGCTGATCTTCTAAAACATAAGTTTAAAATTTAAACTTAGAGGATGACTGAAGAAATAGACAGACTTCGCAAAGAGTCGAAATCAAATGCGGACGCTCTTCATGTGAGATACGAAAAAGAACTGAAAACTGCACAGAAGGAGTTAATCGAACTTCAGGAGAAAAGTGAGAAAGAGGTACGCTGAGATATTCATGAAAGCCCAAACGATGCTTATTTCAGATCGAAGAACTTTACCAAAAGATCGATCGAATTCAGAAAGAGAATGGAGAAACACAGGAATCGATACGAAAAGAAATGCTGGAAATCGTAGAGTGAATACTTTTAAAAAACATTTGTTGTAATATTCGGATTGAAGGGAGAAGAACAGGGAACTGTTGAAGGTTGCGTTCGAATCAGCGTCATCCGAAACCAGAAAGATGAATGTGAGCGTAAACATTCTCTAAAATATAAGGCATCTTTCCAGTTTTGATTATTTTCAGTATATAATAAAACTTTGCGATTTTAGCAACAAAAAAGTGCCATTCATTTTTTTTCAGGAGAACACACAATATCTTCGTCTCACAAGGTGCAATGAAGGTTTGAATTCTTTGAGTATTTTTTCCAAGAGCAATTTTTGTTGCTAATATTAATGTTTTTTCCCGCGCGCTTTTTTCAGAGCTGATACCTTTGCGAAAAACTAAGCATTTACTAATGGACAACGCAGTTGACAGTTGCAACGCATGGATGAACCTCATTTGGGTAACTCTAAACTCTCTCATTTATATATTCTTTAATTGTTTCAGGATGCCTGCGAAAATGAAGTTATTGACAGCAAGGCATGTTACTATAATCGAATTATGAGAGGTCTCACCAAGAGATTGCGGGTGGCTCGGAACAATTTTAAAAACATTTTTGATTTCGACCAAACTTTCATATTAGTTTACCCAGCAGACGAGAATTCGATTTATCCCGGTCCCAAGTCTAGAGCCAGCTTTTAGGAAATTTCCGGACCCAAAGCCCGAATCATCATAACAGCACAATCGTGAGCTACAATGCTCAGATTCGGCTCAAAATGTTCATAAAATGAGTTACACAAAATTACTACGCAGTGAAAAAATTACTACGCATTTTGTACTCGAAGTTTTGTAAGTTTTGTACTAAATTCCAAAGTTGTGACCGATTAGGTGAATTCAACTGTTTTCAATTAAATCTTATATCGAAAAAGCGAAATGTCGCGCTTTTTATTGCAGATATGAAATATCTCTTGAAATACTACTAGTAATTTTTTTAAAACTTCGCAAAAGGGGGACCTAAACTCGAAAATATTGCTGATTGTGAAAATCGTAAAAAGTCGAAAAAAACACTTTTCGAAACCCAAACAAATATTTTTTTTTCATGCACCTTGCAACACTCTAAGCTCAATAAAAAGTGGTTGTCATCATTTAGATAACTTTACACATGAACATTCCTAGTTGTTAGGTTTTTCGAAAAGTTTATTTTTCGAAATTTTACGATCTTTCACATTCAACAATATTTTTCGAGTTTAGGGGCCCTTTGTGTCAGGTTTTATTTTTTTCCTAGTAGTATTTCAAGAGGTATTTCATATTCTGAAATTTCAAAAAAAGGCACGATCTCGCTGTTTCGATGTCTGAGATTTTAGTGAAAACCGTGGAACTCGCCTTATCGGTCACAACTTTTGAAGTTAACGAGTATGGAACTTCACTCCATTGTATATTTTGTGAAACTGATTTTATGAACATTTTGAGCCCAACCTGAGCATTGTAGCTCACGATTGAGCTGAGTTATGACGATTACGGCTTTGGAGCAGGAAATTTCCTAAAATCCGGGTCTGGACCTGGGAAAGGGATAGAGTACTGAAACATAAAAGTTTGGTTGAAATCAAATAAAAAATTTTGAAAAAAATCTTTCGCAAAAGATCTCTCATACATACGATCTCTCGTGATACCTCTCTTATCTATGACGATGGGCCTAATCGCTCATTTGGAGTTTACACATTTACATTAATCTTCGATATAAAGGAGCATATAAGGAAGGCCGCTCTCGCCATGAGAAAAAATCTCGGAGAAATGTTCAAACAAGTGAGCGTTTAAAAAATATTTAGAAAGAGGTTACTTTGCATAAATGTACATTAAACCTTGATACATTAGACATTGGAGAAACACATTGACAATGCATGATTTATTTTCATTCGCAGGTAGACGCATGCAAGTCCATTGGTTGCGATTTGCAAAGAGAATGGAAGGTATTGGTCGATAGTTTTTTGTTGAGTTATTTTTTTAGAAAATATAAATTATAGATTGAATCATAAATACACTTTTAGAATGCTATTAAACATGTAGAAGTTGTCGCTGGTGTCTATGCGAGAGATATCACGCTCAAACTCAAAAAGGTATATTTATATTTAAATATATATATATATATATATATATATATATTAGGAATCGTTGTTTGTAATTAACGAAAGCAAAATTCAGGAGACATCAGACGATGCGTTTCTGGTTATGTACAAAAGTTGCGAAACGCTGAAAGAAGAAATCACCAATCTGCCAAAAATGGAAGTGGATTCTCTTGATATCGCAATGGAGAAAAATTGCTCTATCAGAGATCTTGTAAGTATTGTATTTTATGGCTAAATGATGCATTACTTTGAACGAAGGGCAATCGGTATTTTGAATAAGTTTGGTAATAAGCTAATTCTAATTGTCTTAATTTAGGATCCGAACGGAAAGTCAATTCTGCTTTCGAATCCGCTCAAGATAAAGTTTGAAAATGCTGTCGATGTCGAGACAGTAGTGGAGGATCCGACAGTTAATGCTCAATGAAATCGTTTTTTTTCTATCCTAATGTGTACCACGACCTCGTGAAACTTGATTGCAAAATTCACGTACTCTAATTTTTGGTAAATACATTTTCCAACGTTCTTTTGTTGTTTCCTATTGAATGGTTGTCATCCGTACTTTATATCTCTTCCAATTTGTAAATCAGGATATATTTCTTCAACAACAGGTTGATTCAATGCCTTGGAACGTTCTGGAACGTGGGAAGAATTATTTATTTGGCTCCTCTTCAGAACAGGTGAGTAGCGACAAAAGAGATTATAAAATAGGAAATTTTCAGAACAACTCAACTGATCGCATATCAGGAGAGGTGGGAGGATTTTCATTGACCAGATAATCGCTAAATCATTTTCCGCATAAAAAACATACCGTTCTGAAAAAAGATTACAAATTTGGCAGGATTCAATGGATCCATACGGAAAACCGAAAGACGATAAGTCGAAAAAGAAAGAGAGCGCGGCTGATTTCTATGCGAATTTGGAACGAGAAGAGGAATTTGAAAAGATGAGGAATCGGGATGAAACTGAACAGGTACTTCATTAATTTTCGAAAAAAATTAATTCGGATTGAATATTCATAAATTTACAGCGCAAACTGAGGGAAGAGTTGGAGAGACATGCTTTAGATGAAGCGAGGTACATTTGAAAAAATCGTTTAATAAATATTCCTGGCTCATCAATGTGTAACACGGATTGAGATTCATTAGTATCCTTTTGTTTAGGAGAAAAGAAGAGGAAGAGGATCGGAAATTTCGGCAGTGGAAAGATGAAGAACAGAGAGAGAAAGAAGAGGAGGAGAGAGAAAGAAGGTATTCGAAACTATTCTGATTATGTTTATTACTGTGTAGATCTTTCTTTACTTTGAGTACGTATTGACATTTGTAGGTTATTATTATTAATGAATGGAGATGTAATTCCAGAACATATAATTATTGTACTGTAAAAATACATTTCAGAGCGATCGAGATTGAACGAATGATAAACGAGCAGAAACAACAACTTGCAAGGTATATGAGAGAACAAACAAAAATAACGTTATTACAGGATGTTTTTATAATTTTAATACAGAATGCGTCAAGACGAACTTATTCGACAGGAAATGGATGCATCTCGAATAAGAGAAGATCGAGAATATGAGGATGCTGAGAGGTTATTATTGGTTGTTATTAGATGAATTTCAATGAGGAATATTATTGGGAACAGATTGGAGATTTCACTTATTCTTGCACGCTCTCAATTAATCTTAAGGTCATACTTGAGAATTCACACTAATGTTACATGCATTTCGAGAATTCTAATAACATAGAATATTCGTTAAGAAGGCGGCAAGAGCAACGAGCTGAGAAAGAGCGAAGAGAGAAAACAGAAGATGATGCGAGAAGAGGTTGGATATTTAATTATAATTATAATAGCTCCGAAGAAAATATATAACTCGTAAACTATTGAATAAGTTGATTGATATGAAGACTGAAAAAAACAATAAATCAACCATATCTTCAACCATAACAGGCGCCGCTCAGCTTTACGCGGGTATGGCTCAGTTCAACAACGCGAGACAGGTACAATTTGAACTTTCACCACTTCCTTTGGCTTTTCTTTGATCTTTTCTTAATTGTTGACTAGTAATTGTAGTCTGTCAAACATTTACACTTAATATTTGTAGATTGGCTGTGTGTGTTCCGACTAATTTCGAGCGTGATCAATAGATATTACGATGTTATATTATTTCCCCCCCCCCTTTATGAAAAACAGTTATGAAGATAGAAAACATATCATAATGTCATTTGTATCTTTGATACGGAAACAAATTGACCAAAGAAGCCAAGCAAGATCCATTCCCTTGACCCAGTTGCCTCGAATTTGAAGATCCCGACCTCCTCTGCCCCCGAATGATACCTCCTGCAGGCCCTTGCCTTGATGTCAGGATAAATATGTATGTATGTATGTATGTATGTATACGGAAACAATTCAGAGTGCGTCCGCTGCCCTTTCTAACGCCGGTAATGCTGCCTTTGTGGAATCTGCTGAATCGACTAGAAGAATTCTTGACGAAATGTCGAGGGAAACCGCGTAAGTCGTATATGTTCACCCCTAATTCATTTCGGCATGGTAATGATAATGGATAAAGTGACGTGTTGTTGGCCTTCCATTCCAGCTGGAAAATATCAATTGATGGAATTGCATTTATTAAACAAAAATCGATTGTCAGATCTCAGCAACAAATCGACGCTCGAACGAACGATTTTATGAGTAATCTCGAGGCGCAGCGAAGAAACGACGAAACGAGAACAAAACAGGCAAAAATATTTTTCAACAAATTATTAAAGCAACTTCTACTTGAATTGATATTTCAAGATTAACATTTCGACGAAAAAAAATTCAGATCCTGAATGAAGTTGAGCAGTCCATGTTCGCCAAAAAGATGCAAATCGATGCTGATCGTGAGTTACTTTTTGATTATGCAAAAAATACAAGATATCGATTGAAGCGTTGCCGTTTTCGTAATCATTCAAATACTGCAGGCACATTGGAAGAGCAGGCTGCGTTGCATAGAGAGCAGCAACGAGCCGAAACCAAATTGGCTTATGAAGATGAAAAGATGAGAGAAAAGGAGGAAGCGGAGGCAGAAGAGAAGGAGAGACTAAGACGGTTATTCTATTCTAAATCGAAATTTTAATCTTTAAGATTAAATGAACTAAATATGTTGAAGGTACGAAGAGACAACAGCAATTCTTCGAGCTGAGACTGAATTGAAAATGGCCGAGAACGAAAAGGAGAGGATTCGAATTACGGAGAAACGTGAGTGTGGTGCAGAAAAGAGATGAAAATACTTTTAGAAATGAATTACGAAAAGAGTGAGAACGAGTCTAACAACAATCAGTCATTTAGACGATGCGACGATCGAGGAAATAGTGGGAGAAGAAAAAAGAAGAATCGAGCTAATGAATCGAATCAAACATGAGAGAGATGAAGAGAGGAAACGACAGTGGAAGGAAATGTTCCAGAGATTCGTTAGTTGTTTTCATTCATTGTTGCTTCTTCGCACATTTTCATAGTCGCCAAAGTGAAGTGCGCAATATATTTCAAAAAAAAATCATGGTTTTAAAATAGACATTGAAGGTGTCTTCTTTGCAATATAACACGTCGAATGCCGAGTATGAAGCAAAGTGGGACAATCGATTCCAACAACTCAAGTTTGTGTTTATAGTTATTCGTTAAAAATGCGTTAAATGGAATGTTTGTTCAAATTACAATATTTTTAGAAGATAACATCCCTTTTTAACTAGATGGTTGAATATAGGTTGAAGAGATTGAAGAAAAAACATTGCTGTGTTGTATTAAGAATAATTTCAGAAGATCTTACGATCCCGTCAGGGAATCATTCGACACTCTTTTCTTCGCACCTTTGAATGACTACAACGAAGAACAGAGATCACTCTCAATTGTTCGTCGACAGGCATGTTATTATAAACATATTATTAATAAATTAATGTAAAATTTTTGTTACTAAATTTTAAATTTTACTTTTTTCTAGAAATAATATTTTTTTCAGGCACACTTGGAAGCGTTGGAGCTTTCCCTCTCCACTCTACGCAACTTAATGGACGATGAATGGAATCAAGTTGAGACATGGAAGGAACAACAGCCAGGCGCACTATTTCTCGTTGATGTTGGGGTGCGTTTTCCATGTGCCTTTACTGTCCCAAATGACAGCTAGGACTATTGGTTAGCTATTGTGTATATCCTCTGGCAGTCTCTCTTTCACGTACTCTCTTCACCTTTCCAGCCGTATTTCTGATCTCTCATTCAAAAGACCGTAAAACGATCACCGAAACCGCATTCCTACTGACAGCTACAGTTGAGGTTAAAGTAAAAAGGCGCCGATATAAATCATCGAAATCAATCGATAATTTCCTTATTCAGGTAGTGCTTTCGTCTATTCTTGAATGCATCAGCAGCGCGGGAAGAGAAATCTTGGCAACAAAATATGAATTGGAGAGAAATCGTGATAATTCTGCTGGACTTCGGAATTCCTGGGAACTTTCGCATTTGAATTCAAGAATGAGAGAATTAACTGAGACGATCGACAAGATTCCGACAGTTTACGAACTCAATAGGAAATACGCGACGAGTGAGTTCATACGTTTTGAAGATGATGAGAAAAAAATGGTGAAGGTCCAATATTAAATAATTCTTCAATTTCAGCCACAGTTCGCACCGAGACGACCTTCTGAGATAACGTCATGCATTCATATTGTACTTCCTGATTAATTACTCGCATTGCTTATTTTAGTTTCTTTTTCTCACCTTTATCTGTAATTTTAAAAAAACATTCAACTGAAAAAAATTGTATTCTTTGTAATGAAATAAAGTCTACACTCAGTTTCAAACAACTCAAGTTGTTGAGTGATCAACGAGTGCTCTATAGAATTGATTAGATAACGAGAGGGATACAACATCGTACCTTGCAAATACGAAAAAATGAACCTTTTTACAAGATGGGTGCATCTGAACATTTGTCACCCTCACGTATGAAAACAAGCATTACAATATCGAAGCTCTAATTAGAATGGAGGCTAATTCCCATGAAAACAAGAATGATTTTTTCAAGAATGATTTTTTTAATCGCAAATGTGTTTAGATTGTGGGTTTACTTGCATATAATTTCACTGATCAACTTGACTATTAATTTTATCCTCAACACTTTCTCCGTTTTCGATATTGAGAAACTGTGGTGATAGAAGAGCAGGTGCAGCCTGAATTACAGCAATTAACCCAGCCTAGATTCAATGAAATTTTAATATTGTACTGTAATTGTATTTCTATTGTTTATGTACTTACATTATGTGTAATGGCGTAGTTTTTCTCCATTTATCCAGTGCGTCCACGTCCATTTTGGGCAAATCGTCGATATTTTCCTTCAGCTTTTCACAGCTTTCGCTCATAGAAAGCAGCTTTTCTTCCGCATTTTCCTGATACAATTTGTCAATGGATAACTATGGAAATATTGTTCCCAACCTTTTTGAGGTTTAGGGCAATGTGCTTTGCGTATACGCTCGCTGTGTTCTCTACAAGCTTGATGGCATCCTGCAGTTAGTGAGTTTAATTGTATCTATTACAAGAACCGTATCTTGTTTGTTTTATGGAAACAGCTAACTTTCAACCGGTGCAAGATTTTTTATAAAATCCTTCCTTATCGATGCACAATTTTTCTAATACTGGTAAACGAAAAATATACCTTCCATTCTTTCTGAAGAGCACCAATGGATCTGCATGAGTCCACCTGCCAGCGAATTGTATTTTGTGGACTTGAGTATAGATAATTTGCACTCACTTGTTTCAGCATTTCTCCAAGATTTGTTCTCATTGCAAGTGCGTTTTTCATAATTTCCTCCTGCGAATTTAATGAATAATTAGGAACTCGAATTATTACTATATATTAGAAAATGCTAACGTCTGTCTGTCTGTCTGTCTGTCTGTTTGTCCGTTTTTATTTTTTCCTTCCGTCCGGTCACACTTTTTTCTCATTTTCCTTATATTTCGCTTCAAATTCGCTCTATCTTCTCAGAACTTTTTGCATATGATAACTGACCAGAATTGCTTTAAAATTTTACAAAATTTAAATCACCAAATCCATGGCCAAGTGGTTAAAGCGCCTGATATTCAAATCCGACCGGCGCAGGTTCGACCCCTGCCGCGGGCAAACCTTTTGCCGCATTTTTCGCAAGTGTCGCAAGTGCTCCTGGCACGTTTTTAAGTACCGTGGAACACGTTTTCACCTGTTTTGACGAGTTTTAACGCGAAAAATCGAAATTTTCGAATGTTTGCCAAACACATCGAGGAATCTCGGGGAAAAAATTTTTGAAAAAAAAAGGTTCGACCCCCTGGCTCCAGTTTCGGTCCCCTGGACCGAACCTGGAATCGGCTACCAAGCTCCTCCTGAACCGAACTTGGAGTCGGCTATCGAACTCCCCTTGGACCGAATCAGAAGTAGGATGTCACGCCCCCCCCCCCCCCTGGACCAAACATAAACCAATCTACCGCGATCTCCCTGGACCGAACGTGGAGCCATCTACTGAGCTCCCCCTGTACCGAACCCTCACAGAGAACTATGCATAGAGCGTAGTGTACGCATAGAGCGTAGTGCATTTAACCTCAACACAACCGCGCTAGTTTTTGCTCCATTGTTCCATCCTAAACTTGGCTGATATTTACAAACCTTGTATTGAGTGGCTTCCGTTCAGCAAGGATCCTAAAACAAGTCGAATATGACAATGCCGAGAGTGTACATTTACCCAAAGGAGCAACATCCAAGCTTCGCTGCTCTTCGTTGTGTTGGCCATCAGGTTACACTTCGTCTTTCGCACAGTAGCCAACTCTGATAGAGAAATGTCCATGATTATGCAATTGCTGCTACTCTTTCAGGGATGGAATAAATTACAATAGTGGGAAGAGAACAAATTATTGAAAAAGGCTTACCCTCATTGCACTTCGAGAGACGGAGATATTGCGTGTTTTCCTGAGGAAAACTAAAATGAACAAACTCGGAAATAATTGGAAAACTGATGGCCGGCCGCTTTTACTCCTACCGTATTCCAGCAATCGTGCTGAGATCCGAAGCACTATTCAAATGTCTTGCTGGATGGTTACTGTACTTTTTTATCCTATTTTTGGGCTAACTGTCCCTTTAAAGAGACTTTATGTGTTCATCTATATTATATACTCGAAAGCCCGTGTCGACCATTCCTACGCCTGATTAGTAACGAGCACCTCGTTTGTTATCGTATGCGAATATAACACGTAGTTGTTCCGAATGTAGTGTTATACCTATGGCACAGGCTATTCAGCTAGCGTAGACCCCGCGTACCCCCTTTTAGAAGAGATGTCCCAGGCCCAACCGAAATGGTTATAATGTATGTTTTTGTACGCGGACCACTCACATTCATCTTTCTGGTATCTGAAGATGCCGAATATATCGCCAACTTCAAGATTTCTCGATTCTTCCTTCTGTAATTTTGCAGATTTTTAAATGTCTTTTTTTAAATTAAAAAAATAACAACTTACTCTACGATTTCTAGCATTTCCTTTCGCATCATTTCATGTTTTTCTCCACTTTCTTTCTGGATTCGGTCGATCTTTTCATAGAGCTCTTCACGCTAAAAAAAACGCTTTTTTCGGCTTGCATTGTGTTTTTTTCCCCATCTGAAACTACCTCTTTCTCATTCTTCTCCTGAAGTGCAATAAATTCTTCTCTCGCTGTTTTGAGTTCTTTGCCATATTTCGCATGAAGCTTGCACAATTCTATCTGAGCATCTTCAAATGCTTTGGCCATTTCCTGAACATCGAAATGTTTGAAAGATTTTTTGCAAAAATACATTCAGCAAGAGCTCTCGTCTCTCTCTCTCGGTCTTACATAGAATAGCCAAGTATCTGTTTAGTATGTCATCCATTCTAAAAAAACTACTAAACTTTCCTCACAAAAATGAAAATGAATATTCACCGATGTGGGCTATATTATATCCATTTTTACACAAATCTCACCGCAAGTTCAATGTCATGCTTGTATTTCATCGAAAGTATCTCCTGATTAGACTTCCTTCAAAGTGATCATTGTTATTAGTAATGCTTTGATTGTGATATGGATAGGCAATGATAATACCATTTCCCCCCAAATTTCAAATGAACTGACTCTCGAATTTCTTTCATTTCAATGAGCAGTGATTCCTTTTCCTCCGCATTCTGCTCAATAATTTGTTCGATTTGGAGATAAATTTCTTGAGCCTAAATATAATTTGCACGTTGGGAGAGAGTGTTGTTCGATAACAATACCTCATTGCCACTCAAACTTGTCGATTTCATCTCCTCCAGTTGTTCATTGTGTTTTCTATTAATTTCCAACACATTTTCTATATATTCCTTTTTAATTCTCTCTATTTCCATGTGATGTTCGTTCAACTGAAATCATTTATTGACATGTGAATTTGAGCGATAAAGAATCGATTACTGGGGAACAAGGAGATTTATAAATAAATCTATAAATAGATTGATTCATTTACCACTAAAAATATGATAAGAGCTATTTCTCACCAACCTTTGCTTACAATTAACTTGTTGTTTTTTTGGTATGTGTAGCGGTTAGCACTCAGTTTTTTTTTGCAGACCGGGAAGCGCAGTGGTTGTGTGCTAGAATGCGAATCGAATGGTCACAAGTTCGACCCCCCGTGTCTGCAGATCCACCCAACCAAGGGGGTTAAGAAATGCTGGTAGTGATTGGTAAATCACGATCCAAACATGCCCCGAAAGGGGTCCCCGATTCACGTGCACACAACACGAGAATAGCCTCGCAAGAGACCGCTGATCATCTCAGGACAGGCTCTCGTTGCCCCTCAGGCATAGGGGTGGTCGAGACCGCCTTGCGTGTAGAAGACCTAACACCTTTACCTTTACCTTTTACTCACAGACTGAATTCTGGTATTATTTAGCTTCTCCATTTCATCCATTTGTTGTCGTCGAAGGTCCTCTAAATGCTTTTCATTTTCCTCCATCATCGAATTGTGGAATTCGTCGCGCTGAAATATTTAAGTTGTAAAACTATGTATCTTTAATTATTTCAGGTTTACTGCAAGTAATAGATGCGAAATTGCTATAGGTATGACTGTTTCGCACAACGTTTCACGGACGGACATTGAGGTATAAGAGAGCAGAGAGCTGCAGAGAAACGAGCCAATACGAGAGTGTGTGTACACGAAAGAGCGCTAGACAGCAGTCTCCGCCCTTTTGTTGTTGTTTAGGTTCGGATTTGAAAACCCTGCACATCAACAATTCAAAAGCCGAGGTCCCTTTAGACGGTGTTGAAATGTTGTGTTTCGCTACCGTATAACTTAGCAGTGATTTTATCTTTCACGTCACCTCAATCATTACTTCCACAAGAAGTTCTTGATGCTCTTCACGGGCCTTTCTCAGCTCTTCACGACATTTTTGGTGAAGTGCGTTCTATAAATAATATTTTTATTCTAAAAAAGGAAGAGACGAACACAATTAGTGGGTGTGAAATATTGCCCAACACCGCCTCTTTTTCATCGACACTTGAAGTAAGAAGACACATCTTTACCTCATCAGATTCTTCCTTCTCTCGCCCGATCCTCGCATAGAAATCTGCTGCGCTTTCTGTAGAATTCGATGCCATTAATCTAAAAGAGAAGTTGCATTCAAAGGAAAAAATATACAAATGTGTATACACAACAATCTTGGAATGATATTATTTGAATTTCTTTGATTGTCAATCGGAAGCGGGACGAGATAATTCGTTGATAAAAATGGAGGAACGCTGAAGAATGAAATACACAATTTTTTAATTAGGTAAAGTTACGGAAGGAGAACCGTCGTTGTACCATGAACACGCATCCTAATAAAAGATATTTATCACGCAATAAATGTTAATAAATGAATACAAAATATATGCACTTTGGCCAGACAGAGAAGCTTCAGTAAAATCAGTTGATGTTTAAAGAAAACAACGATGATCGAATCAATCAATGAAGTACGACCGAATATCCAAATCGTTCAAATATTATATACCTTAGCTAAAGCTCTGAAGGAAAAGTCGACAGACAATTGTTTAGAGCAAATAGAGTCCCAGCGAATGCATACAATACGATCAAGGTATTTATGAGCGTGTAAAAGGAAGACAACAAATTGCATGAGCGTTGTGTTCCAAAAGAATGTGTTCTCTCGAGTTTTCGCTATCAAACTGAGAAACAACGTGACGATTTGCTATCTCCTATCGCTTGCATGAAGGAGAGAGAATTTCAGCGGAAATAGTGGTCAGCTATCGTGGCACAGTGTCAATAACATCGTGTGAACTTGAACACTTCGAAATCAAACAGTAGTGTGTATTGATTGTCGTCGCGCATTCATAAATATAACATATGCTCAATGATGAGGGTTTAATTTATAAAAAAAATTAAAGAAGCGAGTGACAGCAATAATAGTTCAAGGTGTTACGGGATTATTATGTTATTTATTTCTTTCCAAAACATAATTAATGTGAGGGTTAATTGATTGATTGATTTGTAGAACTGGCCTGTGTAGTGCATTCATTTCACTGCTCGAGTTCGCGAATGATCGGAGCACCTGTAGAAGTATATCTACTTTACAAGACAAGTGTACATCTTGCCGCACCCTTGTGATGTACGATTAATAAAATATATAGACAATTTTTTCTATACTCTCATTCAATTTTTTGCTCTAAAAATGAATTTTTCTGAATATGAGGATGAATAGTTCTTTTATAGAAGTTTGTCATTTATGAATTCGGAAGTCAATCGTTGGTACGAACCGGTGAGAGCTTTTTCTGCGGTAGATGCGATCTCTCCGAAGGAGTCACTGGAAAGATTAGAAAGTCCTAGGTACATTCTTAACCAACAAAGGTGTTTTTCTCTCTGGCAACATTCATTATACGTCGTCTTAATTATTTAAAAACAAAAAGAATATATTAATTGAGCATGTCTCACACTGCTTGAATGCGCGGCATTTCAATCATTCTCATCATCAATTTTTCCTGCGCTTGGCTCAATTCGTCGACGTCCGATTGGCTGATACAAGGCTGCAATAACTTTTAAAATAAAATAATAACATAATTAGTAATCCCAACATTGTAACTATATCAGAACCATTCTATTAAATGTAGTTTCTCATGCCGAAAACTTCTCAGTTATCTCTCTATTTTTCCTTGTGCGATAAACACATACCATTTTAGCAGCCATTTTCGCTTTGAGAGAACCAATCGTTCTTCGGTAGGATCCAAGAGCCAGTTCCAAATTACCAATCGAATTCTGAATAAATATATCCATTTCAATTTTAAAAAGAGATCGAATATTTGCTATCATAGCATAAAATGTCGGTACCAAAATAACAAGCTAAATTACCATCTGTTCATCGATCATCTGCATGCAACCCGAGTTTGCTCGATTGAGAGCGTTTCCGAAGGTCAGCAAACTCTGATCCACTCGGTCAACTTTCAGTCCCAATTGGCCCAGATGAACCTAAAATTAGAATATAAATATGCCGAAATTGTGCATTTCTACCGATGCGGGGGCATAGTTGAAGTCATTGAGGGCGATCATTGTCTGCAAAAGGGTATTCGATTAAAGCTAGTTTTATTATTGCTACAAACCGCTTCTACGGCAGTGTTATGTATAGATTTCGTCTCGTTCAAACCCGCACGGAGAGCGTTTGAGAGTTCGACGATCAGTCCAGATTCTGAATTCGTAATTGTCAAATTCAGAAAGGGAACTTTTCCAGAAACCTCGTGAGTTCGCATTGCTGATTGTCAAATTTATCATTGCGCCCGCAAATCCTTTCGTCATTTCAATCTGTTCCATTCGAATGCCATCGACCCTGGAAAGGAAGTCGATGTCTTTCTTTCTTTTTTTTGTGAAACGAGAAATTTTATTTTCGAAGCTTTTCGAACCGTTTTAATCATTTTAAGCCAAAATCATGATGTAAATGAATACGTCTCGAACTGACTTGGCAGTATTCTCCTCTTGTTCTCTCAATCTTTTCTCATTCAATTCGTTCATCTCTTCTCGTTGTCTATCAGCTTGCTCTAGCATTTTCGCACTGCATTCCTTGGCCTGAAAGAGTAATTATCGACTTTTTCTTCATCGTACTTTAGTATAAAATTTAACTAAACTAACCATTTCCAACTGTTTGTCGTTGAGAGATTTGATCTCATCCTCCATTGTCTTCCTCTTTTCTTCGAATTGTTTCTAAAATTTTAAAATTTTGTTTCTAAAATGTTAAAACATGTATTTCTCAATTTTCTTCCTCACAAGAGACGAAATATTTTCGTTATGAAGTCGAAGTGACTTTGCTACTTCCCCCGTACCAGTCCTGTTTACCATTCCAATCCCCAGAACGAAATTTGTTTTCGAATGAATAAAAAATTTCTCACCACCGCGGCGTTTCTCTCCGCCACGAATTCTTCTTGAAATCTTCTCAATTCGGCTTCCTTCTCCTAAACCAATAAATTTTCTCATGTATTTCTCAGATATGCACTGTAAACTTCTCATACCTACTGTAACCCTAATAAATCTAATGAATCCGTAAGTTGTGATTGTGACACGAAAACTGCCTGATTCACCATAAAAAAACTGCTCGATCCTGAGCCGAAGAATCCACCATAATGTCAAGATAATCCCTATCACCCAAATCACCGATGGAGAATAAAGTATTAAGTATTAAGTATTAAATCTAATAGAAATAACCTGTCTAGCTGCGACGAATTCTTTCCTCATATACAGTTTTTCCTCCGCATTCGCAGAGGTCATCGCCTTAAAATATATTTACAAAGTAGTAAAATAGATGAAATCCCATGTATTTGTTGAAATATTTAGGAAAATATAATAATAAAACGGAATTCACCCACCTTTTCCTTTTCTGTTTGTTCTCTCTGCATTTCTGCCATCTGCTCTCTAATCGATTTCTCACGTTCACTCGCCGATGATTGCATCGCGTTGATCTTGAAAATTACCATATTATTGTTATTCTTTCTCATTGTTTCCTGAATAATAACGCAGCTCATATTCTATCTGCATTACTCAAGAAGCGTGGTCGCACTGGTAGCATGTGTTAGCTCGCCTAGCTGTGCCGAAAAGCCGGCCAGCACCATCAAATGCCGCCGGTGACTAAAGGAGGTAAACCTGCCCTTTTTAAATGAGCAATTGGTAAGCGTATTACGTTCTTACCGTTTCTTTGAACGCCTCGGCGTTTTCCTTCATTGTCTCTTGCGCATTACGCATTTGTTCCTTGGAAGTTTCGAGAAGGAGCTGTAATCTGGGCATCTTTATCCTAGTAATTACACTTAAAATTTCGCGCGATTGTCAAATTTCTCCTCATTGGAGTTATATATTTAGAAGAAAAATAATACATAAATAATAATAAGTCATATAAGCCATAAAATACATCATAATTTTTGCAAAAAAGCATTGAGTGGCAGATGGATTATCTCGTCGTACCTTTCTAGTCTCCTGTTCCCTTTGTTCTCTTCTTTCCTCCATCTCAGTGGCGATTTTTGTAGCCTCGACGTTCGCATTTTGGCCGCCAATGAGAATCTGAACAGAATTATTGATCCATTTTTTACAACAGAAATTAAGATAAACAAGCCATTTTCGTTTTTTTCTGTTGAGGGAGTTTGTAACTTATCGTTGGAGAAACAAACATTCTTTTCGTATTCTCTACGACTTTAGAATAACTAACTTGGCCGACAGTCTCAATGGCTTTGAGGGCAATCATTCCTGGAGATTTCTCAATCTGCATTATTTAAAATATTATTGATATAAAATTGCGAAAAGAATATATAATTAGCATAGTGAAAGATAGTTCAAGTGGATAGAACCACAGGGCAATTGGCATACAAATTTAATGGAAAAAAAGAGTTTATCGTGGCTTCATAGTTCTTCACTAATTCATCTTGATCGCTCTGAAATTGAAAATTAATAGATTTTTGACAATTTTCGGTGGAAAACTCGCCTTTCAAGGGCCGCATTTTGATTCTGCACTTGAAATTCCATCTGTGTCACTTTCTTTTCGTGCTTCGTTTTCTACAAAGCAATTGGATAATTCGAATTCATTAGTAATGCTGAAATGCCGAAAACGACTCAAAGCGTCAGATGCGACAGTAGAATTGCTTATGAGACTTTAGACTAGAGAGTTAAACTTTTAAGATATCTAAAGCCGCAAAATGTATTCGTAAACAAACCATGTCTTCCCGCTCTTTCTCATGTCTCTCTTGCTCCTCCCTGAACCGTGTCTTCATTTCATCAACAGCAATCTTGTGATTCTTCTCTTTTTCTTCAGACTTTCTTGCTTCCTCTAATCGCTTGGCTCCCTCTCTCTGAAGTACAACATAAGCATACCATTTTACAAAACAATATAAATTTAGTCTTTTCTCAGCCCTAGAAGTTACGCAGTGTTGCAAGTTCTCACGAATCCACTTGAACCGATAATCCGAGCGTGAAATGATGTAAGAACCTTCAATGATTCCTCGAATTCATGATCTCTTGCACTTCGTTCTTTTTCAACCATTGCTGCCAACTCTTCTGATCTCCTGCAAAAGAGACAACTGTTTATATTAAACTAGCGCTGCGCAATATTCAGAGATGAAAAGTTAAATTTCCGCAAATCGGTACCCCCAACTACTAGTAAAGCTACCTCTGAAAGCCTAATCTCGTGCGACGCTCCTTCTCCAATTCTTCTTCAAGGGACATCACATCCCACCTCTTTGCAATAAACCCAACCGGTATATGGCACTTTATCGAAATCTGCTAAAAAATATGGATTTTTCTCAAAAAGATCGCAATCATTCACCGTTTCCGCGTGATGCAATTGTTTCCCTGCCATGATTCGAGAGAGTTCCTGGATCAAAGTAAGATCATACATATTTCATGCTATCAAACCTCGAGACTCTGTTTGATGTGCACTCCGACATGATTACTACGTACGATCGGCATTCTACATATAATTGATCTCGAAATGTCGAGTGCTGATCGACTCAAATCGTCAACAACTTTGGCTGAGAGTCTCTGCGATTTCAAAATTATGTTGCGAAACAATTTCGAAATACCGTTCTTATAGTGTTCGAGAAAAAAAAAGTGTGCGTGTTCAAGATCGATCAGTGATCTCTGAAAAGGTTATTCAATAATAGTTGTCTAATTAACGCAATTCTCACGTTCAAATTCCTCCTTTCATCGGGCGAAATCGAACTACTCCTGCACAAGGAATCGATTAGATCGGCCAATGTCGTTTCGAAATTGCGACAACTTTCAGCGAGATCATTTCTTGTCTCTTCGTTGCTCTAAATTGAAAACATTCCTTTTGAAATCGAAAAAAAATAAAACCTCATACGACTCCACAGCAGAAAGAGCCGATTCCATTCGCCAGAAACGACTGATCAACTCATTTTTCTTCAACCGAATTCCCGCCGATTCTTAATAAAAGCAATTACATTTTACAGAAGTATGTGCTATCAATGAGCGATTTGCACTACAACCTTTCTCAATCTCATAATTGGTCATAGTCTCTATGAGAATTCGAGAAATGGCTCGGAACAATCGAGAATCGTTCTCCAGTTTCTCCTCTGTGAATTCTGACACTGTCCTGCAAAGTATTCCAAATTTCAAGAGAATCTAAAGATTGAATATCTCACTTTTGCATTTCTACCAATCGTTCAAAGAGCAATTTCTTCTCATTCTCCGACTCTTTAATCATTTTGCTTATCAGTTGACAGTGTTGGGATTCCTGCGATTTGAATTTTCCCTGGGTGAAGATTTTAAAATTAAATTTAAAAAAATAGAGTGCTTTATGAGTGGAAAAAGGTCTAACTTGTTCGATAATCTTATCGTTAGATGCTTGTAAATTCGCCCCGAGTTTCTGAATCTTCATAGCACTTTCATGGATCGCTTCGTTCAATTCCATTCGATGTTTCCAATTCAAATCTTCTAATTCGCTGTCTTTATCCTGAGAAACCAATATTTAGAAATCAAAGGTACTCAAACTTTAGGAAAGAGTATTGGGAAATCTAGGGTGTTGAAATATAAGGAACGGATTTTCTGCAAGAGTTTTGTTACTTTCAATTATCACGGGATAAAGCGCTTTTCATTAAAATAACGAAGAGAGAAATGGGTATTGCACACCATCATCTCCATATCATGCGAATGTCTCATTCGATCCCGTTCCCATCGATGGTCTGACGACATTGACGCCCTGGAAAAGAGTCGACCTTCTTTAGAATATTGATTGCATCTTGCTTGCCTATAGCAATAAAGTTGTAACCGAAACATTGGTTGAATACAGTTCAAATCAAGTTCACAATCATGCAGTATACTCACTGATCTGTGGTCATTCTTCTAATTCGCTCACGCAGAGTCTCTAATTCAATCTGTAGAGAGGAATCTACAGCATCCTGCGTCTGAAATCGATATTTTTAAGTATATTTCTTATTTAAAGCTTGGTAATCTTGATAACCTTGCCTGAACACGAACTCACATTTCGGAATAAGGTTTTTTTTAAATTTGCAAAACGATACATACCGCTTTGGCGCAGAAATCGTTCATTCCCGTGGATTTTGCTGATCGGCGCAATTCTTTGTTTATTTCTTCTCTCACACACGTAAAGAGACAAGCGATAGCGGTTTAAACGTTATCACACTCGAGTGAAACGGGAAGGGAAAGAGGGAGAGAGAGGAGAGGGAAAGAGAGGGAGGGGAGAGAGAGAACTCACTAGCCTCTCAAACATCACAACAACATTTCGAAACACAAATGATCAGTTTGCATAACGAGAACCACAATAGCGATGAAATATAGGGGTCTACAAATACACAACATTCCACGGCATTGGAAAGAGGGAAACGTGGGTGGACATGGGTTCACAGGACGAATTAAAGTGAAGAAAGTGCAGATGTTATGAAGTTGTATTTTTTCGTATAAAATGAAAATTATAGAAACTCAAACATGTTGAATTTGGCAACGTTAACTGTATTTTTTGTACAACGTGACGATGGATGATCGGGTAGAATACTATGCTATATCATTTCTTCTTTAGATTGGGCTTCATAAAAAGTATTCCTCGATTATGGTGTACAGGAGAATGTTGGAGCATCAATTACAACAATGAGTGAGGATATTTATAGTTATGTCGAGTCTATGATCTCTCTTTTAGTCGAAAATAATAAATCTGGCCGAAGAAGAGGATAATATTGAGACAGTCTACGAATTAATCAAGAAATTAGTATTGACCAGATCATTTTTCATTATGGATTTATTCGAATGAGGTTTTGTTCGCCCTACGAAAAGAGATGAGAGGAATACCTAATGATATATATTTTAAAATATCTCTAAAAACATGCTTTTATTTTTAATTACCAATGCAGAGACAGCAATATTTATTTATTGTAATACTTTTCTCGAATACATCTCATAATCCTGTTGATAGAGAAGGCAAGGTGGTGCTAAAAGGCGGTAATGGTGCCAATTTATCATGTGAATGTTCAATAACGTCGTGAACTTCAGTCGAAGAGTTCCGACATCTCTTCGAGGGCCCTCACCAGATGAGCTCGGAATCGATCAGAATCCTGAAAAACGCACATTTCCTCAAATTTTTGTTTCTTCATTGCAAAAAGGCTTTGCGAAATTTGCAATATACTAACCGTATTCGTGGCTGAATGAAAACTGGAAATGTGCACGCAGATTGAGTGATTACCAGCGAATCGATAACATACTCCTGCAACGAAGTGTGATGTTGGCCATTATCTAATCAATAAATGCCAACAACTTACCGTATCCAGTCTTAGCGACCGCTGCAAAGACGCCTCCGAGCCAGCATTGATCCGGATTGTCATCCTCCTTTCTAGTTGAATTCGTCATATTGGGAAGCTGAAATTGCATGATTAACAATTCGTTGGCAGAACGAAGAATTCGTGTGTATTCGCATTAACTTATGATTTGTGGATCGATAATTTCTCGCCTGTGAAGTAGAGAGGAGCCATTCTTGTTGCATGACGTGATCGAGGAAGGGAGATGGATTTCCACTTGCCTGTGAGAAAAGAATGATGGTATGGCATCATCTTCCTTTCTAGTCGTATGTAATACAAATCAAACAAGACATATTGTTAACAATTTTGTTTGAATACGATAAAATATAAAGTAGTGTATGGCTTAGTGAAGCTATTCACTTTTGACATGACATAGAGTACGAAGAGATGTCTGTCGATTCCTCCGTTCACAGAAATATCTCGGCCTCGCGTTGAGTGCAGCTCGCAGGCTTTTCTCAGAAGCGAAGCACGTTCAGATCTCTGAAATGATCTGTAGTTGTCAACCGACGTAGTGATGCCAAGTGTTTCGTGACGGTAGCTAGCCTCATTCAAAATGAATTTACATTGATCATTGGCACTTGATTGTAAGCCGTTCAATCAACCAATATCTTCTCACTTCACTCTTTTCATCGTCCATCGCCCTCACAAATTCACACGATTCGTCTGTCGTCGTTCTCAGTGTTTCCGTTCTCGAATTCCTGTAGAAACGAGCGGACGCCGGCTCGTATGTCAACACGAAGCGACCCTGGTCCTCAAATATGATATATTCGCACCCAATTATCTCGAATTTAGTAATCAACAGGTCGTTAGTTTGTCTCAACATTTATTTATACGTGTCCGAATGTCCTTTCTCGACTTACTCTATAGTTAGCCAATTGAATTGCCATCTGGACAAATGCATCGGGAGAACAACCGCATTCCTTGATTCTTCCCTTTCCGAATTGACGATGAATAAGAGAAGATAAGTGAACGTCCGATGCCAATTGGCGGTGAGAGGAGAAATTTCGATTGATCTCTGAGGCCATCTGGAATAAACTGACATTGAGAGTGAGTGACATGTGAGTATTGTGTGACGTGGAAAGCTTCAATCAACTGTTTTTTTTGGTTATTTTTTTGTTCAAACTTTTTTTTGGGGGGTCGCAACCACAATGAACATATCCAAGTTCATCATATTCTATTTCTGAGATTCTCTGCGTCGATGTTTTTTTTGTATGAGCGTATCGTACACTCGATTTTCACTCGACCAAGAATCACTTGAGTCACTTGAGTGGCTCAATCGCTTCAAATCGATTTGCGCCCTAAAGGAGGCATTTTTGCACTTTATTTTTCTTTTCATTATTTATTATTCGTGATGGGCTACACATTGAAAAAAATAAGTAAGCAAAATGATGCATTTTGAATAAATTCGGCCCTTTCCTGGAGTGTCGCCCCTGGCGCCTCTGTATATCTTTACACTTCACCTCTTCCGTCACTTTTATATCGAGTTTCTCAGCAAATCTAAGTTCGCTCTTCTCCGATGGGTCGAATACTTTCTCTCGTCTCTGTTGTTCCTCGATGGGAGGATACCTGAAAATATTGACCCGACGAGTCATTTCACTATGTTAGAATATTCCATTCATTCTTTCCTTAATAAAATGATCAAATATTAATCCTTTAATAGTTTATGAATGGTACAGTGGGTGAGGGCGTTATTAAGCGTTACTCAATAAAGAATCGAAAATACGCACGATAGAATCTCGTTCTCCATCATTACGTAGTTTTCGAATACGTGGTCGAGTTCACTTCCATCCACGACCGAATGTTCCTCAGTCCCACTGCACTACAATTTAACCATGATTATTAATGATATTCAAATATTTCCTGCAATATTGAGTGCGCTAACTACTGGTAATCTTCCACATTACAAAGTGAAAGAATAACGGGGGTTTATTGATTTTCTTTCTAACTGCCGTGTGTGATGGGGATAATCGATACACATCAAGATCTCACTCCTCCGTTCCTTGAAATATTGTAGTTGATAGACTTGTCCACCCATCTATCCGCCCCTTCTCCCGTGAGTGAAGAGCGACCGAATCTCGACAGCTTGTCAGGATCACTCTGCAATACTTTCGTATATCGCACATAAACCAATTCCAACTTCCGTGAAAGTGCTCCACAGCGTTGATACATTTCCACACCCTACATTTCATGGAGAAATATAAAATATTTGTGCTACTTTTATTTCTAGGGGATCTTTTTATTTTCCTTTCCCACCTGATCATACTCCCAATCGTCGAATGAATTGAGGGATATAATAAAAGCGGCCCTCTCAATTTCTCTGAGGGCTTTTGCATTTTGAGGAATGTTCTCAAAGAAACGACGTCGATTTGCGTGCCAATTTGGCCTGAATTTTTTTTATTCAAATTATTTCTTCTTCTTTTTTCTTCACTTTCGTTTCTCACTCAAACCAATGTTAGGATTGTCAGGAAAGCAGCGAGGTGGTTTGGTTTCCCAATTTAGGCAATGAGTTATCTCGTTCTTGACAGCCCTTCAAGTATTCTGCTCACATAGGAATACTTAACTTCGATTGTCACATAATGAAAAAATAGTAATTGTCTCAGTTCGGAAAAGCATAGTAAACTCATCTTACTAACCTTGCATCGTGAGTAAGTGCGGGTATTTTCCCCTCTGCTCCGTCAACTTTCGTGTTTGGACGATTAAGAAGCTCGATGAATATACTGTAATCGATTCGCTTTCATCACTTCCGGATTCCATTCGATTAATGTTATATTACTGTAGTGATGATGAGACGAATGTGGACAAGATTGTAACATAAAATAATCAAGTCGTTTAGACTCAAATAAAAACATACTCTGCGATTTGGTCGACGGAATAAATTGTATTATTCTCATCCACAACGTTCACTTTGTATATTCCACCGTTGTAGAAGACTGCGATGTGACGGGCGATTCCTGAAATTGAAAGAAATATCAAAGCAGCGTTATAATTCATCAATACACCACAAATCCAATTAGCAGAATTAAATCGGGACAATATGCTATATGCAAACGAAATATCTGTGCTTACAATTAAAAAATGAACCGTGGTGAACGAGTACATAGTTTCAAAGCGGCGATGTCATGCCTATATTATATTCGTGACCTACCATAATTCTTCAGCCAGTCGACATTCTTTCCGGGAACTCTTGTCACGGCGTAGAGTCTGTCATAATGCCTAGTGCACACCATTCCTCCACCAGGCTGCAATTTACAATTTGCCTTACTTTTATTTCTTATACAAGGTCGTAGAACATCTCGTTACCTACGTCATCGATTACTCCTTATGGTGCGGAAAGTTTCTCTCCGTAGTCTTCACTTCTAGTCGAAAAAAAAGACTAGACGGGTCGGTCTTGTCCGAAATGAGGGGAGTCTGTAGTGGAAAATGAGAGGGATTTAAGTCGAAAGGCCGACCCGTGTAGTCGCTTTTTCCACTAGACGTGAAGACAAATATCACTACTATTCACCTACCGGTACGAGGTGTTGTTTGTCAACCGCCAGCTGTGACAACATCTCAATGTATGCGATGTGTGCTGCTCGAAATGCTTGAGTTGCCGGACTATTTCGAAATTGATCGAGATTGCAAACGGAAGAGTTTATGAGCAAAGGACTCCTGCAAACATTTGTAAAATTACACAATATTTCAAATTAAATTGACCTGACTATTCTTTTTTACATTGAATCAAAACAATCGTTTCTATAGCAGTTTTACCCGCTATTATTGGTAGCAAACATATACTCTAGATATTATGAATAATTCAATCATATTCTTCTGCCCCAGCATATAGCATTTCTTGATCATCCTCCTTTCCCCTATTTTTTCTCTCTCTGTCGAAATCACGCGCTGTATCGAGCAGGAGCGGTAAACTACGCTATAGATCAAAAGAGAGCAAAGTGTTTTGTTGTGGTTGCAGATAACACTACTCAAGAGTCACACATCGATACAACACAGGTTAAAGTTCGTGTCAGTTCTGTGCCATTGCTGACTAAAAATTGAAAGAGTGCACTCATCTTTCGGAACAAAACAGAAATGTTGAAATATTTTAAAATCAGCGATCACCTTGTCGAAAGATACGCATACTTCTCCCAGAATCCAGTTACATAATTATCGACGAAGAGGGAATACAATAGAGTATATCTGAAAGAAAGTAAATTCCAAATTCAATAAAGAAAAATAGTTTCAAAAGTCGATGTAAACAAGCAAAAAAAAAATTTCCAGAATTCACTGAAATCAGATCAAAGCGTAACACCTTTGCAGCTTTCTCGCTTCTCCATGCAGAAAATCCTCCGCCTTTTGTTCAATAGCCACCAGTTCCTCTTTTGAGTGTAATTGCCGAATCGATTCGAGGTATCTGTGAATTTCATTGATTTGAAAAAAATTAGAAAATTACTAACTTCTTAACAGTTTCTTCTATAACTGGAACGGGCATCGTGGGAAGCAATGAATCGCAAGATTTTTGTATTGGAGGAGCGAAGGAAAGAAGAAAACGGACGATCTGAGATGATGTTGTATTTATTATTTCAAGTTTGTACAGTACTTATTAGGTGCACGCAAAGATGAGGCTAATTGTTCGAATCTCGCTTAGTGGTCGTTCACAAGGACACTTTTTAAAAAATGAATAGTTCACTTACTCCCCATAATTTGGTGGTTAGTGACGGTTTCTTCGGATTCTCGAACAGCCATCTTTTATAAGTGAAGTAGAAGTGAGTGAGGATGAAACGAGAGAAGACCACGGGGAGATACGCAGTGAGAATAGAGGCGACACCGATACGGGCAGACTGCGAAAATGCAAGAGTTTTAAAATGACAGAATTCTTCTTTGATTGCTTTTTATTCAAGTTCAATCAGACGATTTGTTGTCGGACTAATGTAGTTTTAAAGTTTTAAATTTAGTTTTAAAATTAATTTTGTCTATATTTTTCCAACCTTTGGAAGGGCGTTGTTTCCAAGAAGAGGGAGCATTTGCAGCAACCCCCGGTCGCTGAATTTGCTGTAAAATGCAGCAGAAGCAGCAACTGCAGCACCGAAGTAGAAGGGACGAATGGGATAGAGAGAGTTGTCGAGGTAGTTCTGCACAGGACATGGCATACTCATTAGCAAAAGCAACATAAGGTGTCTTTCCTCTAATTTGCAAAGCGCAGCATTTCACTCACATATAACTTATACCCGGCCCGTTCAAATCTCGAAGGAAATTGAGTGTAGAGTGGTATGGGTGGACGAGTTACTTTCTTTCCAGAAATGGTCATTTCTGCAAAAATAGTAACCGAAAATAGATAAAATGAGAAATATGTTATTTTCTTTTAAAAAATCTATGATGAATCTATGATAGCACTACGAGAATAAACGAAACGCTAATCAAAGAAGGAGAAATGAAAAAGGATCTCGACTGGGCGGAGATTTGTTTTGTTCAAATAGTCCCTTGTGTTGAAGGATGGGTTGTATTCTCGCACACTATAAGCATATGCAGCACACTATAACACAGTCACTATTTAGGAATATATGAATTTTACATACAGAAAGACATTACGTGAGAAACAGTACAGTCATTATGCCAGAAATTTCAACCATTTCCTAAATGTTGCTTCAAATGTATTGGCATACAAATTGTATTTTTAATATACGGGGTGCTCGATGTAATACTATTAGTAGACAATTGTGTATACATATTTATTTTATCTTCAGAAATTACTAATCTGAGAAATCAGTTTAGAATCTTTGAACTGATGGAAGTTTAAACATTGTATCATATTTGTAAACTGTGAGTCCCTAGATTTGACCGTCCCGGCCGGCCCGGGACGGTCCCTGGCGGTACCTGGCAATTTGTGCCTCAATAAGAGAGAAATTCGAGACAACCTCTTTGCACTCAGATAGTTCATGTCATTGGTCATCGTTTAAAGTCGATGAAAAATTAAATTATTTGCTTATATACGTTTAAATTTGTTGAAATAATTATTTCAAGGAAAGGAAGTTTGTTAGAGTTTGACGCAAATTATTACAGTATTTCTTGGATTCTCGCCCAAACCTTATTTTTCATAGAATGACATTTTCTAACGAATTTAAAATTATTATAAAAAGTAATTTAAATTTCTGTTGACATTTCCCGATTACGAATGAACTGAACTCTTTGACTGCGCAGAGTTTGTCTCAAATTTCTCTCTAGTTGAGGCACAAATTGCAAGGGACCGTCCCGGGCCGGCCGGGACGGTCCATGTTCAGAGGGGAGACAACCAGGACTGTATGCTGAGCCTCATGGGCAAGGAGGAAGATTGTCGTCCCATGAGTAGAGAAGTCCTAGAGGGAATTACACTGTCGGAGTATTTTGTTTCGTAGAAATCCCTTGCAGCAACTTTTGTGGCAGTTTGCGATCATTCTCCAGTTACGGGATCAGGGACAAAAAGAATTGGAATTTTCCTACGACTACACAATTAATGACGCGGGCCGATCGTGGAGCAGCGATGATAATTCATTGAAATAAGTTCTCGAAAGCATGTCATAATTCTATTGACAGAGAACACTTTAGACGTTTATCTTGAAGCAAATTTATTTTTACACATGTTAAAATTCAGTAAAATTCAGTCGAAGAGTTCCGACATCTCTTCGAGGGCCTTTACAAGATGAGTTCGGAATTGATCAGAATTCTGAAGAAAAACGTACATTTCTTCAAAGCTAAAAAACATAAACCAAAAAAAGTTTCCTTAAAAGTCAGACAAATTTAACAGCCTACTTACCGTATTCGTGGCTGAATGAAAACTGGAAATGTGCACGCAGATTGAGTGATTTCCAGCGAATCGATAACATACTCCTGCAACGAAGTGTGATGTTGGCCATTCTCTAATCGATAAATGTTAACAACTTACCGTATCCAGTCTTAGCGACTGCGGCAAAGATGCCTCCGATATACGATTGATCCGGATTCTCATCTTCTTTTCTAGTTGTATTCGTCATGTTGGGCACCTAAAAATATATTATTCGAAAATGAAGATTTGCCAATCGAAAAAAGACTATTCCTAGATATAGTAAACATTTCGGTAATCTCTTGCCTGTGAAGTTGAGAGGAGCCATTCTTGTTGCATTACGTGGTCGAGGAAAGGAGATGGATTTCCACTTGCCTGTGCGAAAAGTGTACCACAACTCAATCATTGCATTTCTGCTTACTAATTCCTCTTCGTACCCAAAAAGGTTAATTGAATATATTCCTATAGGACGTCGTTCAATGACGTTCATTCACCTTAGACATGACATAGAGTACGAATAGATGTCTGTCGATTCCTCCATTCACAGAATTATCTCGACCACGCGTCGAATGCACCTCGCACGCCTTTCTCAGAAGGAAAGCACGATCAGATCTCTGAAATGATAATTAAATTTCGATGCAGAACTTTGTAGATCAGATGCCGTATAAGACACTGATTGTATGTCGACGTTTTCTTGAAGGGGAAGAATGTGTAGGGATATGAATTCGACTAGTTTTTTTTGTAGATTGTTCGGCCTGCCGCCAAATGAGGAGGATCAGCAGAATATAAAATCTCGATAGCCCTGACCATTGATTGCGAAACGGTAGTGAAAGAGAGCTTTGTTTATTTGTAAAGCACAACTGAACCGAGCATGTTCCCTTCCCTTCGTATATAGTTCCCCTTGTCTCTTTCCATATTCCCGCTCTTCACTAATCTTGTTTACTCTCTTTGTTTACTTGTTTTCTAATCTTGTTTTTGTTTACTTTTTGTTTAATCTTTTTTCTGTTTAATCTTGTTTGTTTACACGGTAGGGTCAACTTGGCACAGATCGAAAATCGAATAACTCGGTTCAACCGCATTTACACATGCGATTTTCAGGAATCTGCTCAGGATACGGCCGCACGAAGTTTTATGAAGAGCTGGTATACTAAAAACTGCTGATTCTCCTTCTGTAAAGTTGATTAGTAGAGTATCCTCACTTCACTCTTTTCATCGTCCATCGCCCTCACAAATTCACACGATTCATCTGTTGTCGTTCTGTGTGTTTCCGTTCTCGAATTTCTGAAGAAGCGAGTTGAAGCCGATTCATAGGTTAACACGAAGCGTCCCTGGTCCTAAAATATAAGTATTTACATTTTATAAGAAATCGTCTATATAAAAAGATTACATTAGCTCATGAATATATGCACACATACCCTATAGTTAGCCAATTGAATCGCCATTTGGACAAATGCATCAGGGGAACAAGCGCACTCCTTGATTCTTCCCTTTCCGAATTGACGATGAATTAGAGACGACATGTGAACGTCCAATGCCAATTGACTATGAGAGGTAAAAACTCGATCGATCTCAGAAGCCATCTGACAGTAAGAATGGAAGGTTTCGAAAGAAAAGTTCTCATTTCTTTGAGAGATCACTTTCCTGAATTTGAGAAACTTTTGTATTTTCAAGGGACCTTTCCATTCCCATGGGACTCTATTTTTTGGGACCTCTATATTTTCTAAGAATTTCCATTCCAGAAGATCCAGAACATTCCAGAAGATTCCAGAATAATTTCTATTCCATCTCTCTTTTAATTGAATATTATTACAATATCGATTGCTAATTCAAGTGTACTACAAGTTGAATACGTTAAAACTATAGTAGGTATTACCTCTCCCCCCCCCTAGGACTCATACCCCTCCAGGGGGGAGCTCGTCAGTGACGGCCCCAGGAGTGATTTGGTCAATTTAACTTTTTTAAATAACAAAAATCAGATGATAAACTAGAATCTTATTGCCGAAAATGGTCTAGAAATCAAATTAAGGGGAAGGGCGAGAAAAAGGCGAATGTTTTGGCTCAAATGAGGAATGACCTCTCTCTCTCCCTTTTATAGTGGGGTTGTTATTCTCTCCCTTTGAACTCTTGATCGCGCGTGTTTGTCGTTTGGTCTCTCGTCTCGCGTCCCTTTGCACGTGCGAGGTCAAACATCTCTGGGGTGTACTTTGATAAGATCGATTGGGAGTTATTATTGACGTGATGCTTCACGCCTCTACACTTCACCTCTTCCGTCACTTTTATCTCAATTCTCTCAGCAAATCTGAGTTCGCCCTTCTCCGATGGATCGAATTCTTTTTCTCTTCGCCGTTGTTCCTCGAGGGGAGGATACCTGCAAAATCAAATTGCTCACGGACATCCTTGTCTTAGCGTTCCTACTCTAGAATCACCGATTGCCGGACTAGTAGACGAATGGTCGGACTAGTAGCAAATGCTACTAGTCCGATCATCGGCGATTCTAGAGTAAGTCATCTGATGGAACAAGCCGTGAATAAAAGAATCCAAGTTTGCACTATTGCACGATAGGGAGCACGTAGAGATCCATTTTCAAAGTTCTCGCCCTAAATGCATCCACAGAAACCAGAATCTCAACAGTAGTTTCCCCAAACGCACCCCCACAGTTGAAACATGAGAAGAGAGTGGGACTACGTACGATAGTATCTCGTTCTCCATCTTTAGATAATTCTCGAATGTGTGGTCCAGTTCGCATCCATCGGCGACCGAATGCTCCTCCGTACCGCTGCACTACAAGATAATAATAATAATAATAATAATAATAATAATCATATTAATAGTAATAATAATAATAGTAATAATAATAATAATAATAATACTAATACTAATACTAATAATAATACTGATAATAATAGTAATATGAGACATAAAGATAATTGCTAGTATGTATTTGGTGCAAATCTTATATGTGGAAGATCAAAGAAGCATAGTGGCAGATATTGGGCTTTTTTGAGAATTTAACAAAGCCTCTTAATGGAAGAATCAAGATGGATCAACGTACTCCTCCATTCCTTGAGATGTTGTAGTTAATAGACTTATCCACCCATCTATCTGCCCCTTCTCCCGTGAGTGAAGAACGAGCGAATCTTGACAATTTGTCTGGATCACTCTGCAATATTTACTTTTTTCTAATTCGTCTATAAAATATATTTACATGCAACAAGTTTTAAACATTTTTGAGGATTAGTTTACTTTGGGATTGCACCCATACAATATCCCCACCTGATCGTATTCCCAATAGTCGAATGAGTTGAGGGATATAATAAAAGCGGAACTCTCGATTTCTCTTAGGGCTTTTGCATTCTGAGGAATGTTCTCGAAGAAACGACGTCGATTCGCGTGCCAATTTGGCCTGACAGGATCATTATTACAAAAGTATATTACTTATAACTTTTGTGATATTCCCGTTATGGGTAAGATGTGAAAGAGCTAGTAATAGTGAGAAGGGTATTGTTTTCGGTTTCAAACATTCCCTTGTTTCTTATCTCCTTTTGAATGTTCACTACATTTTTGGAGTCATCACACATTTATCATGGGGTTCAAAATGAGATATTTCGAGAAAAACTAATTCATTTTTTTACTCACCTTGTATCGTGAGTAAGTGCGGGAACTTTCCCTTCTGCTCCTTCCACTTTCGTGTTAGGACGATTGAGAAGTTCGATGAATATACTGCAATCGATATTTCTTCATCCGGATTCAGTGGAGCACAAATAAAATGTTTTATATTCATACAGTCACAATTTGGAGATAAACTTGAACATGATTCTAACACGAACTAATAATTTTGTTCTCGCCCGAAAAAAAATATAGTAAGAAGCTTACTCGGCGATTTGGTCGACCGCAAAAATCTTTCCATTTTCGTCCACGAGATTCACTTTGTAAATTCCCCCGTCGTACAGGACAACAATGTGATGAGCGATGCCTGAAATGGTATCAAATATAAAGACACTTTACATATTCATTCATATACCGTATACGCCGACTCCAAACAGTAGAATTAAATCGGGACCAAGTGAGGTGAACGAGTCAAAGAACATAGTTTCAAAGTTCAGTTTTTTTTTGTTTTTTTTTGTTGTCATATTTCCATGCTCCCCGTGACCTACCATAATTCTTCAGGCAATCGACGTTCTTTCCGGGCACTCTTGTTACTGCATACAATCTGTCGTAATGCCGCGTGCATACAATTCCTCCTCCAGGCTGCAATTTGCAATATATATTTTTGTGTTTTACATTGAAACGACGAAATCGAATAGTTATTGTATCAATTGAGGCGTTACTCACGATTGCTCCACTCTTAACCATGAACGAAGGTATTATAAATCATCTACCGGTGCTAGGTGTTGTTTGTCAATTGCCAGTTGCGATAGAATCTCAATGTAAGCGATGTGAGCTGCACGAAATGCTTGAGTTGCCGGCCGATTTCGGAATTGATCGAGATTGCAAACTGAGGAATTTATGGGAAGAGGGCTCCTGCAAAGTGATAACCAATTTCAACTAACTTTTTCTGCAACAACAATTTTTTTAGACCCCCGAACATATTGAATTTCTTTTTTTATCCAATTTTCTCCGATTCTTAAACTCTCTATTAAAATCACTCGCTCTATCGAGTAGGAGCAGCAAACTACACTATAGATCAAAAGAGGACGAATTGTTTGTTGTGGTTGCAGATAACACTACTCAAGAATCACAAATCAGAACAAGAGTGGTAAATGTTCGTGCCACATTGATGGCGGAATGAAGAGGAGAATGCATTCCTCCATACGAGCAAAACAAAAAAATGTAGAAATGAGTCGAACATCGATCACCTTGTCGAAAGATACGCATACTTCTCCCAGAATCCAGTAACGTAGTTGTCCACGCAGAGAGAATATAATTTAGTGTATCTGAAATAAAAGAAATCCAGATTCAACACAGAATATAAATAGTTAAAAATACTAAAAAAATTAATCATCCTTTTTGGTTTCAGTAAAATCAGATCAAAGTATCACACCTCTGCAGTTTTGGTCCCTCTCCACGAAGAAAATTCTCTGCCATTTTTTCGATAACTGCGAGCTCCTCTTTAGAGTGTAATTGTCGAACCGATTCGAGGTACCTGAGGATTTAAACATTTTTGTCGTTTTTTATGAGAAAGTTACTAACTTCTTCACGGTTTCTTCGAGCACAGGAACGGGCATTGAAGGAAGCAATGAATCGCATGATTTTTGTAATGGAGGAGCGAAGGAAAGAAGAAAACGGACGATCTGAGATTGAATTCTCTCTGTATAAATGCAAGCACACGTATGAGGTTTAAAAATTGAGTTTTCAAAGTAAATGAATAGACAAAGTTCACTCACTCCCCATAATTTGGTGGTCAGTGACGGTTTCTTCGGGTTTTCGAACAGCCATCGCTTGTATGTGAAGTAGAAGTGAGTGAGAACGAAACGCGAAAACACCACAGGGAGATACGCAGTGAGAATAGAGGCGAGACCGATACGGACAGACTGCGAAAATAAAAGACATTTTTCATAATCACAGAATTGCGTTCCTGATTTCTTGCTTATTCAAATCCAATCAGACTATTTGTTGTCGGACTGATTTAGTTTTAAATAGTTTTTTTCAACCTTTGATGCGACGTTGTTTCCAATAACTGGGATTATTTGCAGCAAGCCTCGATCGCTGAATTTGCTGTAAAACGCAGCAGACGCAGCAACTGAAGCACCGAAGCAGAAGGGACGAATGGGATAGAGAGAGTTGTCGAGGTAGTTCTGTATTGTAAACTCCAGTTCACTCATTGAGAATAGAAGAATGATGTGTGTTTTGTGTTTTCTCTAATTTGCTTTTGACTCACATACAACTTATATCCAGTTCGTTCAAATGTGGATGGAAATTTAGTGCAGAGCGGGAAAGGGGGACGAGTATTTTTCTCTCCCGAGATTGTCATTCCTGAAATAAGAGCAACCGAAAATTGAGAAAATGAGAAAAAAATATTAATTTCTTTAAAAATGTAAACGGAATATATCACTACGAAGTATGACAACAACACCAAAAAGGAGTTTAATGGATCACATCGACCACTTGCTGGGCGGAGTTTTGCTCTGTTGCACCGCATCCTATTCCTTAAATACTCCTTTGTGTTGAAGGATGGGTTGTATTCTCGCACACAATAAGCACGTGTTATGTAACACGATCGCACAATCACCATTGTGACTATGGAATATATCAAGAATAGAAAAGATTTTTTTCTCCGTTTGCTCGGATTGTGTTCGCGTATTTAGATATTTTTGTAATAGAGGGGATGATGCTAGACGCATTTATTTAGAAAATACTTATTCCTGCAATGCCTTTTTTAGAAATCAGATTCTTGAACAAGCGTTCAGTGAAAATAAGGAATGTATGGACAATTAAATGAGTGACGAAAATGTGTCTTTTAATGTATCTTGTTGCGAAAATGTAGGAAGTATAAACTTTGTAATGCTGATGTTGGACGGCTAAATTCATATTGGGACTCAATTTGGTGTAAAATTGAGTCCCAATATAAAGTAATTTGGTGTAAAAGAGATAAGAGAAGGGTGGAAAAGAAAAAAAGTTCCCGGAAATCGAAAATATTTTTCTTCATTCCATTCCTTGTCGATTCGGTAAAACGAAGTTCTGACATCCGATCAGGATCACGTTCTTAAATTTAAGATGTACGCCAACTTCGCCACCATTACCAAATTGTATAACACGAGGAAATACAAGCTTTTGAGTATTTCATGATCTCTGAAGGAAACTAAAATAGCCCATCGATGTTTTTTCATCAAAAGCAAAGCTGTAACAATTCCTTGTTTACCCGTCATCAGAGCCGATATCAGCAGATGTATCAGTGAACATCTGATTCATTACTTCTGTCTCAACTTATTTTGGATGTTACTGTAGCTAAGTTGCCTTGTGAAATCTCCATTGTATCTTGTGAGTTACACGAATGCGGTCCAACGTTGATGAATATATTCCACGATCTCTTTGCTGGTCTTTCTCTCTTTCTCTTCCCTCTTGGGGTTCAGCATTTCTCGATTACGACATTGATTCTATCTGCTTTCTACCCATTTCCAATTCTCTTTCCGACTCTCCGACTTTTTAGTGACAGCTCATTTGTAGATTCGCTCATTTGTCACGTGATCAACTTGAGTGAATTCGAATCTTTTTAAACACTAATTTGCGCTGTGGGTGGAAAATAGTTGTTCTCTTTTCCCTCTATTACATAGGCATCGTGTCTCATATGTGGATAGAACGAAACCGTCAAATTTTTGCATGTTTATTACATTCTGGAACCACGTTCCTGAAATATTTCGTTTATAGAACAGTCTTCGGTAACAAGAAATTTGAAATCGATGCTTCCATTCCTCGATCGTGAAGCACAACAATGGACACTCACCGGTCTAAGTCTCGTCTTCAATGCAGTATTCCTTATTGTTCTCGTTGCACGAGATCGGAGGCAAGCAATATTATATTTCACTATTCGATTTATATTGGTAGAATAATAAGAATGACAAAGTTGACATATAATCACACCTTGATTTTGTTTTAATTTGAACGCATTTGAGAATCCACTTCTTCTACCGTACTTGTTTGGCGGTATTCACAGCACTCAACATTCTCTACACGATTATGTACATGTTAACGCTGCCGGTGAGTTGAACGACGTATATCTCTTGTTTCCATAATTATGTTGCAACCATTAAAGTAGGTAAATGAAATCTAAAGTATATCCCAGAGTCTCTCATTCAGATGATCGCTCTCGATAGACAAGGAGCTCTACTCATCGGAAGAGGAATACTCAGTCAATATCGGACAATCTCCTCTTTCTTCTCATGTGTAATGTACATTTTTTTTCTTATATTGTAATTACTTTTTGATAATGAATGACATTATCTATTTCTGGGATTCCTACAGGTATCTGATTGTCGTTCATTCAACCTTTTTGCTCGCTGTGAATTTCATGTTTATCTACACCCAACTACATCCTGAATGGTGAGAATTCTCAAATTGCTGCTCTGTTAAACCAATTTAGGCTCGTTTTCACTCATTTCTTCGACGACCAATCTCGCTTTTGGTAGTGCTTCTAGTCGATATTCTTTTCATGATCTATCCGTCACTTGTGCCGTTTTTTCGACTATCTCCCAACCAACTTGTGGAAGATAACAAGCAGTACTTTTGGAACCCCAAGAAAATGTTTAGAAAATATTGTTTTCAGAGATGAAGTGTTACAAAAATACGGGATCGACATGAAAACAACCGGTTACATTGCTTCTCTGTTCCGGGTAATTTTAAGATTACGTGAGACTTCGTTTCTGAATATCAGTTATTCAGGCCAGAAACCCTGATGGAACTTTCACACCGCAGTGGGATCATATCAGCTTAAAGGTTTTTGTCAATTCCGTTTTTTGCAACAACTCGTCTCGGAAAACAATATTTAATTTTGAAATATGTGGATTTTCAGATCGGTGTTTACGCCATGCTACTGTGCACAATGACATTCAACTGTACTCTTTGCTATAAAATAATGGTCAAGATTCGATCGCTCAATCATAACTCCACAGCTGTGAGCACTTTCATTATTAATTGTCAAATATCTAAACGGGATAAGGCGTATGTTATTTGTGATTGATCAGCTGTTTCTTACTTGACGTATGTATAGAAGGGACATTGTAATTAAAATAAATATTGAAAATAAGCGGAATTTGATGATGTCATTAGTTAATTATCAGCTTTTCAGGCTCAATTACAGCTGCAAATGTTTCACTCGTTGGTCGCTCAGGTTTTGTTTTTTTAAATTATTATTTTGATATTTAAAAAAAAATACATTTTACAGACTATTATTCCTTTCATATTCTGTTACACTCCGAGCATGCTCACGTATACACTACCGCTTCTCGATCTTGATGATTTGTCAGAATAGTTACAGTAACAGTGGCGCCGGAAAGCATTGGCGCGTATTTTTCTACTTGGTTTAACTTTTGAAGCATACGAGGAATCTAGTTGAAATTTTTAGTATAAGTAGGGAATCTATCAGGGAACACGTTGCTGATACTGACATTATCATACATGAGGGTTCCGCAAAATTACGTAGTGATGGCGCAATCGAACAAAACTTTCTTGAAAAATATTTATTCCTCGGACAAAAATGTAGAGGTTACAAATTTTTCGAAGCATGGAAACATTGTGGTAGGCTACCCAGAATTTTTTTCAATTTGCTGCGATTTTTTTTCCTTTGCAGCAGCCTTGCTGCAATATCAAGGCTGCAAATTCATAACTCGGTTCCCAGATAAGCTAGACCCATTATATTGCTCAAAATGATCTTTTCAATGAACCCAGACTCTGAAAATTTGGTGAAGATTGCTCATCATTTGTTCTCAGGGCACAAAAATGTCGATTTCTCGCATACACTTACTTTGACCCGAGGAAGAAATATTTTTCAAGCAAGTGTTGTTCGATTGCGTCATCACTACGTAATTTTGCGGAACCCTCATGTAATGTCAGTATAAGCAACGTTTTTCCTTGATAGATTTCCCACTTATAGTAAAAATGCCAGCTAAATTCCTCCTATGCTTCAAAAGTTATACCAAGAAGAAAAAACGCGCCAATACTTTCCAGCGCTACGGTATGCACGAATATATTTCTCTAAATCAGTAGCAACAAAAACATCTGTAGTTAGCCCGAAACACTGTAATTGGATTGGTTACGTCATATCTTTCTTTTTTTTGCATAGATACACACAGAAAGAAGCGAAGTGGCACAAACATTTCCATTCCTGCTTGAAAAACATCCGAAAGAGCAATGCTAACACCTCTAAGTGATATATCAAGTTTGCTTCCAGTGTCTGGAATCGCTCCTTATGTTTCATTCCTCCACTACTAGGGAATCGAAATGTCTGTCTGTTTGTGTGTTGGTTTTTTTTCCTTCCGCGTGACGGACGTTTTTCCGTTTTTCCGCTATAATTCGCTTCAAAGTTTAGCAATCTTCTCAGATCTTTTTGCATGTGATAGGCAACGACGAAACACATCGAAATTAATATTTGAAAAATCGATAATTTCATGGCCAAGTCGGTAGCGAGCTCGACTAGAAATCGGAGGGTCTCAGGTTCGATCCCCGCCGGTGCATAGTCTTTTGCCGCATTTTTTCCAAATGTCAAATGTGGCCCAAACCCATTTTTTAGTAACGAGATTCACATTTGAGCATCTTTTGCCGAGTTTCGAAGTGAAATATCGATTGATTTCACTTGATTTCACATGATTTCATGAAATTTTCGTACATTTCGTTCCAAATCATTCCACATGCTGGAAAACTTCGAAGGAAGGGGTTCAAAACGAAAGAGCAAGGGAAATCAAGAGGGACTCTCTCACTTTGGCACACTTTCTCGCTCCTGACCCCTTTCTGGAGGCTCGGAATCGTGTTTCGGGAAGCTTTATAAATTGCTTCAAAATCGCTCTATCTTCTCGGATCCTTTTGCATACGACAACAGACCAAAATCCCCTTCAAATTTTACAAAATGTAATTGACCAAATCCATAGCCACGTGGGTAACGCGCTTGATTTTCAAACCGAGACCCCCAGGTTCGAACCCCGCCGCGGGCAAAACATTTGCCTCATTTTTCGCAAGTGTCAGAAGCCCTTTTAACACGTTCTTGAGTAACGTGAAACACGATTTCACCTGTTTTGCCGAGTTTTAACATGAAAAATCGAAAATTTCGAAAAGTTGCCATTTGATTGGCAGAGCGTGGGGAACCATAGGAAAAGCATTTTGCGATGTCGGAAACGTATCTGAACGTGTTCTAACACGTTTTAAAATGAAAAATCGAAAATTTTGAAAAGTTTCCAATTGATTCGCAGAGCACGGGGGATCAGAGGAAAAGTATTCTGCGATGTCGGAAACGTGTTCAAACACGCCCGGGAAATCAACACACGGTATCCTGCGTTTCCGTTGAGAAAGGCTCGTAAGGCTGAGAGCGATCGAAAAAAGTTGCCACAGAGCCACGAAGTGGCGTAGTGGCAACTTTTTTCGTTCGCTCTCAGCCTCACGAGCCTTTTGCAACGGAATAAGCCAGTACTCTCTCTAGAGATTAACATTCCCTAACATACTAAACTCCCCCTGGACCGTAGTTGGAGCCGACTACCGAGTCCTCCTCCCTGGACCGAACCTCAAGCAAGCTACCGAGTTCCCCCTGAACCGTGCCTGAAGAAGGCTACCGAGGTCCCCTGAACCGTACCTGAAGAAGGCTACCAAGTTCCCCCTGGACCGAACCTTGAGCCAGCTACCGATCTCCCCCTGGACCGAACATTCACCCATAACTGTGCATAGAGCGTAGTGTACGCATAGAGCGTAGTGTACGCATAGAGCGTAGTGTATTTAACCTCAACACATCCCGGCTAGTTTCTTCTTATAATCTATCCAATTCTTGAACCACTCGTACTAGTCTGGTTTCTGGTTCATCTACGGTAAGGTTCTTTCTAAGACAATTTCTTTTCATTTTGTCGAAGGTCGTGCAGAGATTGTCTCTCCCTAGTAGTGTTGTTAGATGGAATAATTCTATTCGTGAGAACAAAGGGTTATTCGCGAATAATGCATTGTTATTCGCGAATAACCTTTCTTATTCGGGAATAGGATTATTCGATCTAACAGCCCTACTCCCTAGTTTTCATTCCTTGCCAGAAATGCGACAAGACCGGCACCTCTCCTGAGTCTCCTCTAATTTTCGCCTAGAGATTTCCTCATTTCGGACTAGGCCCAGAGTCGCTATTTTGACTTGAAATGAAGACTAGTGAGAGACTGTGAGAATAATGAAGAATTTCAATAGAGAAAACGAAATTCTGGCATAATGATTAATAGCAAATAAGGAAAATTACAAATAAATAAGAAAATTACAAATAAATTATGATTCATAGAATGGTTGCAATCTTTGTTCAGAAGGGATCTCCAGCGGGCACTTTGTTGTCTTATTGGTCGCAAGTTGAAAGAGGTGGGAAGTAGAGGAAAAGAGGACATGTGAATACAATTGCAAGACACTCGTAGACTCTGTTCTAGAACTTACTGCAACCTCACGATTTCATGAGTTGTTGAATAGCTGCATCATAGATTTTTGTCAGTGTAAAATTCTTTTTTTTCAGCCCTCATCTCGATTTATTTCTGGAACAGCAATCAGTGCGGCAGAGACTAATGGACGTTTTTGAGGAATATTATGAGGAGAAATATATATTTTGAGCTAGCAAAAAGGAGAAGAAGATTTTCTAAAAAATGAAACTTAATTTTGCATTTTCCATTATTTCAACAACAAAAAATGGATGAGGATACTACATACTTTGTACATCAATGGTATCAAGAATTCACTTTATATTATCTGTTTATAATTGTCCTTTGCGTCAGCAAGTTAATACGTCAGAAAATGTGCAACCGGATTCAGATGATTCGTTGAGTTTGTTTCTTATTCAATGCAGATTTTGTATTATTACGTTTGGAATGCTTAATCCTAGATTAGCTTTTAAAGAATCCCGCATGAGAGTTGAAGTGGAATCATGTAATCTCAAATGCATATTCTTTGAAGCGGATTCATTCGAAATATAGAATAAAATATAAAATATTTATGGAATACACTGTGCCTTCTGATGAATGTCGTGGCGAACATCATTGGCAGTTTAAACTTTGTAATTCTGAATGTTGGGCGATGGCCAATGGGCGGCTAATCTCTGATTGGGTCTCCCAATTGCACCTGTTTGATGATGGAAGTCACGTGGAAGTGAGTAGGGAGAGAAAGCGAAAGCTTTACCAGCCTCTTCATCATAGCCGACAAGCGTAGCCGTTTGGGCAAACATCTGCTTCATATTCATATATCCGCTCTTGGTTTCGTTTCCGCCATTTCGCTTTGTTCGATCATTAATAATTGTCGCGTCATGATAGAAAAAAAGTCCAACTGTATTTTTTTCTCGATGCTACCATTCCTCAACCGTGAAACACAACAATGGACACTCACGGGACTCAGTGTCATCTTTAACACAGTATTCCTTGTTATTCTCGTTGCAAGGGACCGGAGGCAAGCATTCTTTAAAAAAACATCTTTTGGATTATATTATTTGCAAAGTCTATAGTGAATGAAGAATGACAACGCGAGACCCCCTACTACGTAATTTGCACCAAATTGATCTAAAAAATTACTTTCAGAATCCACTTCTTCTACCGTACTTGCTTGGCTCTATTCACAATACTAAACCTTGCCTACACGATTATGCATATGTTAATGTTGCCGGTGAGTCGAAATGATTATAGTTTCACTTACTCGTAATAAATATTGTTTTACAGCATTTAAAGTAAATGAAATCTAAATCTTATCGTAGAGTATCTTCTACAGATAATAGCTCTCGACAAACAAGGAGCTCTGTATATAGGGAGAGGAATTCTCAGTCAAAATCGACCGATATCTACTCTTTTCTTATGTGTGATGTAATTTTTTTTCTCATTTTCGAACTTCTTTTTAGTATTGAATGGCCTAATTAGCTTCAGAACTGAGGTATCCGTTCAGGTATCTAATCGTCGTTCATTCAACCTTTTTGCTCGCTGTGAATTTCCTTCTCATCTACACCCAACTCAATCATGAATGGTGAGAATTCTAAAATTGTTCGCTAGTTAAACCAATTTAGGACTCGATTTCACGCATTTCTTCGGCGACCAATCGCACTTTTGGCAGTGCTACTAATCGATATTCTGTTCATGACCTATCCGTCACTTGTGACGTTTCTTCGATTATCTCCAAACCAACTTGTGGAAGATAACAAACGGTACTTCATTAAAACCTATAGGTTAATTGAAAATAATACACAGAGATGAAGTGCTCCAAAAGTACGGGATCGACATGAAAACAACAGGATACATTGCTTCTTTGTTCCGGGTACGTGCTAGATTTAAACGAAAAAATTCCGAACAGTCGATGCTCAGGCCAGAAATTCCGATGGAACTTTCACGCCCCAGTGGGACCACATCGGTTTGAAAGTTAGCATTTTAACTTGGCTTTTTGAATGTAAACGTTTTAAAAATAATATATATCGATTAAGATTTTTTTTTTGCAGATCAGTGTTTATGTTATGCTACTGGGTACGATGACATTCAACGGCACGCTTTGTTATAAAATAATGGTCAAAATTCGATCTCTAAACCGTCAATCGACAGCTGTGAGTACTTTCATTGTTATATTTCTGTATGAAGATGATTGGACATCTTGCAAAAATAATAAGTTGGGTAAGAAGTTATGCGTGTTATTATTGAACTTTTTTCTTTTTCGATGTATACGTGATTAGAAAACAGCCTCTTGACGTAAGCATGGAAGGGACACAATATTGAAAGCATAGATTGAGTAAATGGAATTAGATGATTAATTAAAAGCCTAGTTTCAGGCTCAGTTGCAGCTCCAAATGTTTCGCTCGCTAGTCGCTCAGATTCATGCTTCTTCACCCAGATTTAACGGTAAATATATATGCTGCAGACCATCATCCCTTTCATGTTCTGTTATACTCCAAGCATGCTCACGTATACTCTGCCACTCCTTAATCTTGATGGTCAGTCAGAATTATTGTGGCAAATCTGTAGTATCAAAATATAAGAGAAAAGAAAAAAACCATAGTGATCTCAGCGCGAAACAAATATTTGTAATTGAGCTCGAAGCATTGGCTTTTTACTGAATGCGTCATATCGTTCCTTCTATGCATAGACATGTAAATAAATAAATGATACATTTCTAGTTCTTCACCTCAAACACTATTGTAAAAGTAATACCACCATTTCTTCATAAAAATTAATGCACTGTCAAGTTTTATTCCAGTTTCCTACATCGCTCCTTATGTCTCATTTCTCGTCATTATCTTTCCAATTCTCGAACCACTCGTTCTCGTTTGGTTTCTGGTTCATCTACGGTAAGATTCCTTCAAAGATAATATATTTACTTTGCCGGACGATATTTAAAAAATTGCGAAAGAAGCACTGTGAATTATTTATTAATTACAAATAAGAAATCAAAAATTCTTACGATTAATGCTCAGAAGGGATCTCCAGCGTGCGCTTTGTTGTCTTATTGGATGCAAGTTGACAGAGGTGAGTTCACGAGGGAGGGAATCTACGATTCGAGACTGGCCAGCTGCAATGTCGCATATGGGAAGCGTGCTTAGACTTTGAAAGTCGTCGCTCTCCAGATTAGAATTATGGTTTCGAAGACATATTTCCATTTTCGTGTGGTGTGGCGTTAAAAAGAATCGAATTATTTAACTTGCCTGTTCAAAAAATTCCGACCAAACCGTGATCGAGATAAGGATTTGAATTCCCGCACTTTTCGTTTCGTTTCGAGTTCGATACCCGCCCAGGTTCACCAAGCCTTCCATCCCCATCGTTGGCGGTTAAATTGGTAGCAACTTTGATTGCGGAAGGTAACGTTCCCCAGAAGCCTGATCAGCATGGGATACGTAGTTCTGTGCAGCAACCGGCCTTACCGGTCGGCCCCGGCAGAGTAGTCGCTTGTCGACGTAAAGTCCTCTTGATTCCGGTAGCAACTTTACCTTTTACTTGTTTACTTTTCGTTTTTCGTTAAAATCTCGGCTCCCCTTAAAGGTAGACTTTCGAAATGTTGACCTTAAATGCAAAGACATCCTTAAATCCAATTCTCTAAATTTCACATTTCTAGCTTTAATGTTAGTCGAGATATTAGCGAAAAACGAAAAGTGCGGGAATTCAAATCCTTACTTCGATCACGGTTTTGGTCGAAATTTTTTAACAGCCAAGTGAAATACTTCGGTGCTTTTTAACGTCACATGAGAGAAGAAAAAGATCAAAAAGGAAACATTTGAATACAATAATAATATTAGCGTGCAGAATGAAAATGTTCTCTAAGGGATCACTAGTCAATTTGTGAGATATTAGCAAGGATGATTTTTGTCTTTTTGAGACTCTTTATTTTCAGCCCTCGCCTCGATTTGTTTCTGGAACAGCAATCAGTGCAGCAGAAACAAACGGACGATTCTGATGAATATCATGAACAGAAATACATATTTTGAACACGAGTACTTGTACGTTTTAATTATAAGTTGCTTCACTTTTCTGAAAAGAGGTGGATGAACACACTACAGTCAAAATAACATATAATGAACAAAATGCTATAACTTTTTATAAGTTATTATAACTTTTTATAACTTTTCATTTCAGTATGTTCCCGTGAACGAAATTATCTGTTGTTTTGGGAAAACGTTCCCGTTCAAAATCGAATAACTTCTGTCCAAGGAATTATCGAAATATTTATTGTGAAGAAAGTTATCGCCGATAAAAATTATAATTACGAAATAGAAAGTAGAGCCGGAGCCGGAAAATCAGTCTTAGTTGTTCGAGGAATACTAATCCTTACCGTACTCCGGTTTTTCAGCGCAGCTTGCGCGCGCGATTTGTGTAGGGTAAGACGCGGCATGCGCCGCACCTTACACAAATCGCGCGTTCCCTTTGAAGGTCTCGAACGGAACAAGCCAGGTCCGGCAAAAAGTCCGGCGCGCGTCTTGTACAATCCCGCGCGCAGCTTGTGCAATTGGAATCGCGCGCACAAGCTGCGCTGAAAAACCGGAGTAATCGTAAAGACCTTTTCCGGTTCCCGGCCAAACTTTCCGGTCCCGGCTCTACTCTTTATTTCGTAATTATAATTTTTATCGGCGATAACTTTCTACACAATAAATATTTTGATAACTCCTTGGACAGAAGTTATTCGATTCTTAACGGGAACCTTTTCCCAAAATAACAGATAATTTCGTTCACGGGAACATACTGGAATGAAAAGTTATAAAAAGTTATAATAACTTATAAAAAGTTATAGCATTTTGTTCATAATATGTCATTTTGACTGTACATCCTTTGCAAATTCACTTCAATCTATGATCTGATTATAATTGTCAATTGCGTGTTATCACAGACGAAAGTTCAGTTAGAGAGGCACAACTAGATATCACACGCTTTCCAAACACACTACACAATTACACAATTCGCTATTGATTCCCATTCAACTTCGCATGTCGAACTCTCCCGAGCTGGGAAAAGATGTGAGAACGGATGATAAATGAACGTGCATTATTTGAGAGTACCAAAGAGATAATATCGTATATTTTCATTTTGACTCTGTTTTGAACTACTGGGGCGATATTTCATCTCATCACTTCCCTTCTTCGGCACATCTTTCGCCCACTCGTAGCACTACAAATCGGATTGTTACCTATATAAAATGAACTGGAACCACGTCTCTCAGCATTCATTCAACTAGATATTTATACACCTTTGAACAGTATTTATTGATTATCCAAATAGGGAATGGAGGTATACCTAGGAGAAGAAGATTGCTTCTTCGATATCCAACTTGATGGATATTTTGCTATAATTTTTGCTTTAAGTGAGCCCTCTTACCTCGTTCGATTTCAATGCTCAAATCAGATTACGCAAGGGGCAATAGTTTGAAGTTAGGGAAATAGAAATGATATTAATATATTATTAGTTTACATCTTTTAAACATTCATTCATCGCGGAATCACTATTTGTTTACTCGTCGTCTCCTTATCGTGTCTTTTCACTTTGATCACTCCGATGTGAGCAAACATTAAATGCAAATTGTCAACAGTTCTCGACTATTGCTGATTTAGTTGGTCGTTTTTCATCACCATAACAATCCTATTAATTTCGTTTTTAGATGATGAAACTACTCGTCCACTCCTCTATTCTTGCGGGCTTTCTATTCACTTGGTATGAATTTACTCATCTAATAAATAAAAGATAATTATTCAAGAAAATGTTTTAAAACCATATGAAAGGGGTCTGAGGACGGAATATGTTAAAGTGAGTAGGCCACCCCTACACTTTCATACACCCCTTAATGGAGAGTTGATCGAGTTTGACCCGGACCGGATTCATTCTATGTTTGACAAAAACCAAATGTTGAATTTGAAGGTACCTCGACTACTACTACATGCCCCCAGAAGTACTTCTCATCAAGAATCAACCACTCTCCAAATTGGGATGGCTGACCATGGTTGGCGTGGTACGTTGGGCGCTGGGTGGTGTTCATTATTATCAATCAATCAATCAATCAACTTTTTGCATGATAAATGATTGATTGATTATTATCGATTGGCATATCTCTACATTATTGATGCTTCATTATAGACACTCCAAACCGTTTACCACTTTGTCGGTGTTTTCTTTGCGCTGTTCGGAAACCAGGTAAAAATTTCCTCATTAGTATGAAATGCTGAATCGTACTTGCGAGTGCCGAGTTATTCGACGTAACAACACTACTCCTCATCCCTCCCTTGCAAGCATTGTAATACCGTCCTCCTCAGAACTCTAGTCGTCACTTCCACTTCATCGGCCAGGCACTTCTCGGGCCGTTGGGAGTGGTGCGTACAGTAATCTCTTCCTTCCTAACCCGCCCGGGATTCAATTATCTATTAACCTTATACCGAGATAAAATTTGTAAGGCGAACGTTTTCTTCCTTTCTTAGACAACGGTACTCCAATTCCCCTCCTAGCACATGCTTTCTCATTTCGGTGAGAAAATGCTTTATCGCGTGGAATGAGGGGGTTGGAGAACCGTTCTCTAATGCTGCGCAAATTTCATGGGGTGCAAGGTGCAAAACAGATTTATGCACCCTTTCATAACTGTTTTCCTAGTGAAGCTACAACTTCCAAACTTGATACAGGGATTGCAAGCCACTTTCGGAACATTTCCCTTTTTAATTGGAGAGATTTTGTTCAGTTTGAGCTGAGTTACACGAGTTTTACACCCTCAGGGGGTGGAATTCCACCCATGAAATTTGCACAGCCTTAGAATGGAAACAAAGGAGATCCGTTCCCCTACCAAATTTCAGATTTTTTATACTTTATTGGTCGGCCTTATACTCAATTTTCGATCGATTCACAGGGTGTCGCGATTCTCTTCTGGGGTCTGTGGATGTTTGATGAGCAAACGCTTGCAAAGGACGCGATTACGACGAAACTGATGCAGAATCCAGTGTGGAACCATGGACTGGTTAGTACTGTAGACCTGTTAAATTGCTGGAAAACGGGTTGACAGGAAAAAGTAAAGTCATTTGTGTTGTGCGGGGTTCTTGACAGGAGTTAAGTTATTGATTATTAGATGATGATTCTGATTGATATTTGCAGCATACCCTCCCTGCTATCTCCTCATTCCTTGACGTTATCATCTACCGTCGACCAAATCTTGCCTTTTCCCGTGCTTTCAAACCCATCCTTGCATTCACGTTGTTCTACATTGCAGAGTGAGCAGTCCACATTACTCAACAGTCCGGTGAAATCTCAATGACGCGGCTGTGACAAAAATTCATAGTAGCTAAATAAATAAAGTAAACGCTCAAAAGTATCATTTCAGTGTGTATCTCATCCATTATCTCAGTGGCAACTGGGCGTATCCAATTCTCGGCGATTTGGGAAGTGTGGGAAGAATCGCCTTCTATACTGGCGCAGCGTGAGTTTTAAAAAATCCCAGATTTTACTTTCTGAAGAAAATAATCATTCGCACTAAGTCTGCAAAAATAACATGAACGTAAACAATAAGTAACTTTTTTCAGATCGATTATCCTCACATCGTATGGAGTCCTTGCTCTTTTCAATAGATTCGTACACGGAGATCTGGCAGGGGAAAAGAAAATTCAGTGACCATCATTATAATTTGAATAAATAGTGTACTGAGAATGTATTCCTTGATCAAACTGATTTACCACATCTGAAAAAAATCTGAAGAGAGTGGGATTCGAACCCACGCCTCCGAAGAGACTGGTGCCTTAAACCAGCGCCTTAGACCGCTCGGCCATCTCTCCACATAAGATACCAAGATATGATCGCGATATGAACTTTCAAAGCGCATAGATTGCAGACATGCAATGAAAAGATTATCTGTCAAGTTCATCTCGCAGAATTTTCTCATAATATTATCCGTTTCGTATATTTATAACGCCAGCAAGACTACCATTAATAGTTGACGGGTACTGTCTAACAATAAGAAAAAATTTTTTTAATTTTTTTTTCTGCGCGTTTACATCTTTGTGATAGTCTTCTCTATAGTACTTTATTTTGGACTGACAATATGCATTCTTCATTCGATTCTTCAAGTATTTTCCTTCTCTTCAAAGTAACCCCCTTTCCATCAGTAATTCCCATGTACTGACTTCAATACCACTGTGGTAAAATTTCGAATTGAAATCGAAGGTCATGAAAGATCAAATGATATTGTGAAGTTTTGTAATCGGCGAAAAATCCGAAAGAAAAGTGGCATCGACAAATTGCACATCATAAAAGAGCTCGGAAGAATCAATTAGAGTTAGCCTGGCTATGTCACTTCTCACCTCTCAAAGACTTGCGATACCAGAGAGGTGCAAACATATGTTGGAGGAATGGCTAATACACGCTAAAACCCTTTTTACGACGCACTACTCGCAACTGAAAAGGGTCCAATTCCAATCGTCTCGTCGTCTGACTCTCTCCTGTCATGCGCTCTCTCACTTTCTTTCTCGTTCTAGCTCGTTCTGGCCCTCGCCGCTTTGATAGATAGAGTCTGTCCTCTGGCCGAGTTGCACTACCACTCTCTCCATGTAGAACCGGTCTTTGGGGGCGTTGCCTTCCGACGTTGGGGATATAAGGCCCAATTGGCCCCTTCTATCATCATTCGGTCCTGATCGCTCCTGAGAGTCTCCCAAATTCCTATATTCTCCTTTTCATTTTATAGACACCCCTTCCCCCTTTTCATAGTCCACCGCATCACTAATTTTCAGCATGTTTATGGCGATTTAGTATCTTTTCGTCACCCACGATCAATAACTATGCACCTGATTCGCTCATAATTTCCCGATTATTATTAACTGTATCTGCTTTAAATGTTATATTTTATTAATTTGCATATAAATTTACAAATGTTTTCAGAACTAACTCACCTTCAGCAATGCCCGTGGACAACGCGAAGATTGATGAGCTCGAGCAGTTTAGACAGAAGGTAATTAATTAGTTAATTAAATAAAACATCCTAGTTTTTTTAAAAAAAATATCTTTCGGAAATGTTTACACATGATATTATTCAGGCCTTCAACTACTCTTCTCAAGATAAACTAGGAAATGTGATGGCTCGCACCTTCGAACTCATGCTAAACATCGTCAAGGATGGAACGAAGGGGAAGGTTAGATTTTATTTAAATGATCAATAACGCCATTTCACATTCCCACCGAAACTCCCAGATATTGTTAGGGAGAAAGTTTGTGTGTATAATAAACATTTATTCACCCTCTCACACTCCTAACCCCTTTCCGGAGGTTGGCATTAAAGTGCACAGAAAGAATGACTTACCACTATGCGTTTCATCAACGTACCTTTCCAGAATCTCTCTCATGCTGTGCAATCTCTGGATATGGAGAGAAAACTCGCGTTGCAACACGACAACAAGCAGTGAGTAATTAATAAAAACAGCTAATTAAACATAATTCAGCTAATTATTAAATAATATTAATTACAGGGATCTCCCTCTGCGTGATTTGGTGTATGGCCTGAGCGAGTGCTTCAGTGAGACTATCCAAACTCTGATGAAAGGAGGAGAGAAAGAACCACCAACTCCATCTGAGTCCGTTGTTTCCGGAGCAGCTTCCAGCGTTAAGGAGGTAGGTCAATTAGTGGTTAATCAACTAATTACCCTTTATAGAACATATTAAATTATCTAATATCAATTAATGAGTAATTATCGATTCAGGAAGAGCCCGACAGCGATGCGGAGAATATTGAGACGCCTAGCGTCAACAATAAGAAGAACAATCCCACTGAGAAGCAAGTGAAGACGGAGATTCCGGTATGTTTTGATTACCTATTTTTGAAAAAAAAAATTAAAAATAAAGTTCTATTTATGCTATTCAGGACGAGGATGACGCTGTGGTCGACGTCTCCTCTGATCAGTCACAATCTCACTCTGCCTCAGTGAAACCCGAAGTCGTCACTCCCCCGGCTAGTCCCGCGGTAAGTCAGGGATAAATTACAGTATTCAATAATGCGTGCTACTTTGTCTGGGGATTAAGATTAGTGTCATGCCTAATTTTTCACTTTTCAGGCGTCATCACGCCCGAAGAAGCGACAGATGACACTCCAGGAATCATTCTTCGCCTCCGCTAAGGTTTGTACACACAACCTGTCTAACTGCTGCGATTGCGTTACAATATATATAGCTATTTCAAGTGTATTACAAGTTAAATAATCTCAAAATTGTAATAGGTATGACTGTTTCGCTCTCTGTGTGTCATAAATTCCCTAAATTTTTAATTAAATCTGGAAGACAATATTTTAGAGAAATTCAATAATTTCAGAGACCTGCTCGTGCCGCCGCCCCTATCACCTACGCTGAAGTGAGCGACGACGAGGACGACAGTGGGGCTGCAGCTGGAGCCAAGCCTGATGCACCTGCTGCACACACTCCCACTCCGGCTGCAGAAGCTGCTGCACCTGTCGCAGCTGCTGCAAACGATGAGGATGCGGAGGATCGATACTGCAAGGAGTGCAGTCGTCATTTTGACACCATCGGACTCTACAAGCAGCACATTACAGCAGTCCATTCGAGTGAGAACTTTTATATATCTTTATTCTTTATTTCGCTATGCATGAAAGCACTATTAAAAATAATACTTGATAAATGAGTTGCGGAGCCAACTGATTTAGAAGGAATATAATCATAGCTCAAAATAATATTCAACATTTTTCTAAAAATTGCTAATAGCATTTATTTTGTTAATAACTAAAAATTTAATTTTGCATAGTATCAGTGCAATGAATGCGGAACGAGAACTAAGAATAAGAAGAATTTTGAGAAACATGCTTACAATTCACAGAGTCGATATTACAAAGAAGGATTAGAGGGAGCGATCGATATCATAATTATATAAATAGATATTCTCAAACTTTTGTTTATTCGGACAATTAGTAACCCTCGCAATATGTTCTGTTCATGTTCCCACGAGTTTTTTGGTTTCATTTCGTGCATTAAATATTTTCACAATATGGCACATGACTGATAAATAATCAATTGGAATGGATAGCGTCTTACAACAGAAAACATTACCGTCAAGTCGGAAGTTTTTGAACGATTAGCCGGTAAAACCGGAATTTATCGGGGTCAAAATCGGTCAACCTCCCATTCAGCTTGGAGTTTATCGATCGGTCTGAAAATTGTTCGGTGAATGCTCCTCGTGATTACCTATCCACCCAACTTCTTGTATTGAGTGTAGCTCAATGCATTCTCGAGTTATGGCGATTTCCGCAGGCGGCGATTACGGTAGGTCGCGCTATCGATAACTGATTTTATAGCAAAAAAACGCGGGAACAAAGATTTATTGGCTTATAACGACGTAGATAAAGAGAAATCTAAAATAACACGAGAAATCCATGTTTTACCCAGTTTTCCAGAAATACAGTTAGTTGTCGATAGTGCGACATACCGTAATCGCCTCCAGCGGAAATCGCAATAACTCGAGAATCGCAATAACTCGAGATTATGCATATTTCGGTGAAATGAGAGTGCTGAAACATTGACTATCTCCGTCTCATTTGAGGTGTATAATATTGCAAATAATCCAAAAATAATATTGAACATGTTTTTGTTTGATTTTTTTCATTACTTTTTTCGATAAAAAAATTGGAAAATTTTCAGGCCCGAAATTTGGATTTCGTGAATTTCATTTATTCCTGTTGTCTAATGTATCGCAACCGTCTCCTATGCCTACCTTGTGATGGGTGAAAGAAGAACTGTTCATATTTCGTGTTGCACACCACCTTTTTTAACAATATGCAAATAATCATTTTTTTCATTGTGTGCCTATTAAATCGAGATTAATATTGCCCAGACTTCTTGAGCAGTTACCTCTATATGCACGGAACATTTCCTTTTTTTAAAGTATGCGGCTATCTCTTCGGAGAAAGAAGTTACAACGACAAGAAAACGTAGAATCTGCGAAAATGCGCACGCTCTGTCTTCTCTAACACTCTCTTACTTTCACGTTGTCTCTAGCCCAGTTCGACACCCGGCCGATGCGCGAATCTTTTGCAAAAGTTCTGTGCCATTATAATTGAGGGAATACTGAGTGAATACCATTCAAAATCAGTCATTTTAGCACTGGCAAAAGATTCGCGCATCGGCCGGGTGTCGAACTGGGCTAGAGACAACGTGAAAGTGAGAGAGTGCTAGAGAAGACAGAGCGTGCGCATTTTCGCAGATTCTAAGTTTTCTTGTCGTTATAACTTCTTTCTCCGAAGAGATAGCCGCACACTTTCAAAAAAGGAAATGTTCCGTGCATATTGAGGTAACTGCTCAAGAAGTCTGGACAATATTAATCTTGATTTAATAGACACACAATTAAAAAAATATGATTATTTGCATATTGTTAAAAAAATGTGGTGTGCAACACGAAATATGAACAGTTCTTCTTTCACCCATCACAAGATATGCATAGGAGACGGTTGCGATACATTAGACAACAGGAATAAATGAAATTCATGAAATCCAAATTTCGGGCCTGAAAATTTTCCAATTTTTTTATCGAAAAAAGTAATGAAAAAAAAAGTAATTTTGATATTATACACCTCAAATGAAAAGGAAAGGTCAATGTTTCAGCACTCTCATTTCACCGAAATATGCATAAAAATCAGCATCATTACAACGCACCCTCTCTAAGACCTCTTGTTAACGGTTATATTTAGTACCAAATATGCGCAAAATATCGCACACAAAGGCAGCGCATACTTTCGACTTTTACGAAAATGGCAAGCATATTTGCAAAAGCGACCGCACCGCATCGCCGCATGAGCCAGGAATGACGAGATTGTTTTTGTTTTGTAGGCGACTTGTGTCTCTATCTGATAAACAAATCCACAAATCTGTAACTTTATTTTGAAGCAAGTTATGATTTTTCAAAGTTGGAGCTTTTGAAAAAAATATCCCAACTCACCAGGTTTGTTTGTGTTTCACAAAAAAAAAACGGAGCCTTTTAAAAAAATTCTGAAAACGCTATTCGATAGAGCAGAGGTTGATCTACCTCCCTTGCAAAAATTAGAATATTTAAAAATCATGAATTTTCCTACTGACAATCGTGCCCGAGTTTCTCCCGATTCCTCTCATATGTTGCAATGTTATGCATAAAGATTGAATCGAAAATTGCATGGAATAAAAAAATTGATAATTCAGTTAGTGGTCTATTGAGAAACAAATGAAAGAGCGATGAATAACAATGATTATTTCTTCTTTCACATCCCTGTTTGCTCTACGCTTTTCCGCCATTCGTGTCTCGGCGTTTCGCAGCAGTTGCAGCAGAGTGGGCGGAGTCTCGATGCTGCACAAGCTGCAGATGCTTGGCGAACTCTAGTCCGCATTGATCACATTTGTACTGCTTGAGACCGTGGGTATTGAGCAAGTGCATTTTGAGAGACGTTTCGTGGTAATATGCTTTAGAGCAAAGATGACAAGCGTATGGATGGACACCTGAAAGATTAAAGATCACTTTCTTGAACAACTGATGCGTCATTCTAGACAGTTGAACTTGATTTGTCTCTGCCAAATAAAGTTTGCATGGAGTTTATTTAATTTTTCCGCCTTTTCGAATTCACAGTATCACTTTTCTAGATATTGGCAGAACTACTTGAACAACGATTTCAAAATGGTGAGAGGGCAAAATGCATAGTTGTCATTCCTCCTAATAGCTTGATTTTCATATTTCCTTCAGTACCTACTGAACTCACCAGCATGTTTGAGAAAATGTTCCTTGAATTGCCAAAGATTGTCGGTCGTCGTACCGCATTTTTCGCATTTGTACTCTCCTTTCTCGTTCCTTTCGTACTTCCTCGTAAACAACTCGTTCTGAACTGCAGCATCTGCAGCAGCTGCGGCGCCTGCAGCATGGGTGAGAAGTCTGTGCTGCACCAATTCGGATTGTCTCGCAAATTGCTGGTCGCAATGTGCACATCCGAATGGTTTGAGATCGTGAACGACTCTTTGATGTTTCTTGAAATCCGATTCATGGAAACACTCGTACATACACAGATCGCACGAAATGGGAGCCGCACCTGCAAAAAAAACTCGGATGGCTCCTAAAAAAGACATGATAACGAAGATAAGGGGTGAGAAAACGAGAGTTTGTCAGTCAGCTAGAGCCGTTCTTACAATTGAATTATGTGAGGCAGAACACCACAAATTTAAGCTACTATCACAGAGAAAAAGAGTTGTACCCTCTTGTGCTCACCAGTGTGTCTTAGGTTGTGTTTCTTCAGTTCATTTGCTCCTACGAAAGAAACATTGCATTTGACGCATTTGTGTTTTTTCTCCTGCTTATTTTTCTCGCCAACTCGTCTCATCTGAAATAGAATATTGGAAACTAAATTTCTAATTTAGACATTATTAAAATGGTTTCAGAAAAGGCTATAAGCTTTTTAATGCCATAAAATGCTCGCCTCTTTTGCTCCTGTTTCAGCATTTATCACTTCTTTATACGGATGTTTCTCTTCCATATGCGATTTCAATTTTTCCTCTCCTTTCATCCATTTTCCACATATGCACTGATTTCCTGGAAAATTTTTGTTGGTCTACGAAATATGATTCAAAGTTCACTCACCGAAGTGTACTCTACTGTGTCTCTCAAGATTAAGCGTGTTAGTGAACTGCATGCTGCATTTGCTGCAACTAAATATGCCCGACTCTTGGCGCGATCCGACAGTCGGTGCGACTGCTCCGACCCTTGCAGCGGCTGCAGCGATTCGCTCTTTTCCCGACATTCCAGCAGCTCCTTTAACCGAGATTGCCTGCATTTCTTACTCTATCGACACGGTACACTGGCAAAAGCTTTTTATCTTAAAAAATACTTTTTAAATTAATGAATTATCTGTAAACCTTCGTAGCGAGTGGTCCAATGTGATGTCTGATCAGTTGATGTTTCTCTAGACTCTCCTTATCCCTCACTCGAGTATCACACAGGTCACACTTTAATTCTGAAATATGGAAATTACACAAGCCTGGAAATGTTATCACAAATTGAGATCGAATAACACGTTATCGCCTTCCTACGAAATATTTCATTTACTAGTTAGTTACCAGTTTTTGGTATTAATTTGGAGAGTTAGTTTCTTTTCATATTTAGGTGCTGCAATATCAATTATAAATATTTGTGCTGACCAGAGTGAATGTGATTGAAGTGTATTTTAAGACCGACGATTCTTTTACATCGCTTGCCACACTTGTCGCATACATGCTTTCCAGCATCTGATCTCGCAGATTCAGCAGTCTTCACAGCTGCAGAAGGTGCGGCAACCTTCTGTGGCAGCAAGGACGATCCCGTTTTTGACTTCTGTAATGTCTTCATAAAACAAATGAAACCAGAAGATAGCAGTAGATAACAGATCGATTTAGTGAAATGACGGTATGCGGATACTTAAATTGTTTTTTTACTATGAATTCGAAATATAGATAAGAGAAGCATCAACTGTTTAAGTAGGAATTCATACATTAATTATGGTCGAAATGTGCGAACATCTGGAGAAGCTGCCCCCCCCCTTAAAAATACTTCATTATAGAGCGTCTTAATGAACTGTATATTATGTCTTCGAATCGCACATTTTTCCGTTGCTCCTTTGGGCGTCGATAAAATATATAGATCATTTAACAGCAGAGGAAACTAACATCGATTTCCTCGTCCGTTGGGTGAGAAGACAAAGCTTTGCTGTTCTCTCCATTCATTTTCTCATTCTGTTCTTCCATTTGTTGTGAAGCTGTGGCAGCCACTTCGTTTTTCTTCTCATCAATAATCGACTTAATAGTGCGTCCAATCGACTCGCATAATGCAAACGTAAGATAGCGCAGAGGCAAATCTCTGAAAAAATGTGATCAGTAAATGCTTGCACATTACAACAATAATATGTAATTATCCGATAAATTGATCTCGCCCAAACTCGTTTCACAAAGGGCACAAAAAAATATTTAAAATACTTACGACTTTTCGTCGTGTTCCATAACAAGTCTCCGTTCCATATCAAGAGATTCCAAGTCGTAATTCAAGTTCTGGGATGAATAATTTTAAAAAAATAATCTGAAAAAAGCTAACTAACCTGACTACTCGATCCATTGTTGATCATGCTGATCATGACATCAAATGTCTTTGACACTACACTACCAATTCGATCAATCGGTGAAAACTCAAATGCCTGAAAACACTTCGTTTTCATTCATTCAAAAAATATTGTACCTTTCGTCTAGACTTCTCAAGAGCATCCATCTTGTTCGAATCGGCTGGCATATCTGATGGAAAGTTTTTAAAACAAAATATGATTTTTTTAAACGTTGGAAGAAAGGTGTAAACGCGAAAGGAGTTATCGTGTAGAATGATCAGCGGTCCGAGTATACAAGGCTACGACAGTAACATCTCGATAGATCTCCTGAGATTACAAATACAAGGACGAGAGAACGAATCTGCGGCTATAGAATATATCTTTATCGCAACAAAGTAAATTGTGCGAACATAAAAACCAGTAGCTAGGAACTGGTAGGCGACAATATGAAACGGCGAAATGTCGAAGAGAGGGTAGATGTCATCGCGATTTGACGACCCGAGTTGAGTTAGGATAAAAGAAGGAGAGAGAATAGATTAGAAAAGATAAGAGACGGGTAAAAGGGGTGCAATATGTTTAAGAAATAATGTTGACGAGAGGGAAAGATTTCCTTTTGGCAGAGAATTTAGCAATGAGTAAGTTCGATGGGAAATGAAGTTTTTAGACAGATTATCTGTGGCTAGGAAGAGGGGACAGAGAGAGTAGCACCACGCGTACGAGAGAGGCGATGCTCGAGAAGAAGAGAGGGGTGACAGTGCTTTGAGGAGAGAATAAGGAGTCAATACATTTGTATGAGGAAATATCTCTACGATAATTAAGAGGTTCCAATTCAAACCTTTTACAGGATATTAGATATGAAATAAATGGGATTTTGCAACGGAAGTGTAATTTGCGAAGAAATCGCATCCTTGAGAATATGAGGGGAATATACAATGACACAGTATTCAAGAATAGATCGGGCATAGGTCTTATACGCATGTACAAGTACTCGATAATTGGCGGATATAATGGCAATAAAAAACGAATCGACAAGATAGCTATCAAAAACACGAAAAGGGGAGAAAGGGAAGTATCTTTCATTATGGTGGCGAAACCTACCCACAGGAGATAATAGGAATGAGATAAAGAGAGCTACCCCGCCTTTCCACAGTATCTGCTTGTGTGTACTTTCCCTTATCTGTTTTATTTTCTTTTGACCAACCGTTCTAAAGAAGGATTTCCTCCATGTCTAATTGAGATATCCAGTGTTTATTGCCCGTTCTCGAGCTCAACATTATTTAGCGTTGAACGCTAGATGTAGACGCTAGCCGCTTGGTATTGCCACTAGGTCTATGCGCCGTTCAATAAATATTTGTAGCTCTTACATAAAAACATAATAGTTTGGTGTCCTCATAAAGATCAATTTGGATTTCGTAATTTTGTTTGTACATTCTATAAAAAACTGCAATAGATGAGCATTGAAAAAAATATGTAATTGAAAAAATCAGTAGAGTAGATGAAAAAATCGTTATTATGTAATTCTAAAAAAGGTATCACTAATTTCTTCAGTAGTACTGTAATCGATGTAGCGGATGGCTTCTTTTAAGCTTTCGATCGGTGCATCACGATCGTAGTGGGCCCAATTCGGTTACTGCTGCAGCTCAGGCTGCTTCGAAAACTCAATTCAACACTCATTTAGTATGGGAACAATCGAAGTAAAACCACTGATTCCTCTTTCCTTGTAATACGACTCAAATGGACAATGAAAAAAGGTTTGAAAAGTGTATTTATCGAAGTTCATTAGAAGAAAATAGCAGTTAAATCATTGCACATTCAACAGGGACAATCGAAATACTAAAAAATCTGTACATAACCCATGTGTTCATTCAGTCATGACTCATAGTCGGAACCATCAGAATGCTTCGCATTTGCCCACATTTGACATTCGCCCGTCCAAAATTCAACTCGATCTTCATCCTTAAAAATAATATTTTTTTAGAGTAAAAGAATCGACATTTCGTTTGCACATTAATAAGAGTAAATGAGAAAGGAACATTCTTCAAGAAAAAAGTTTGAAAGCTCATGAAAATAATTTCTTGTTTCGGAATCTGTGTTTCGGAAAAGTTCATCAATAAAAACTTCATCAACAATAACAAAACATACCTCATCCAAACAGTCCATCCACTCAATGATTTCATTCTTCAAATCAGGGAGTTTTGAGGCGTAGTAGTTAAAGGACGATCTCCATTTATCCGGATTCCAACAACTGCAATTTAAATTTTTTAAAAAATCAAAAAAAAATTCGGTCCTTGAGAAGAGCTCTCGAGCCAAGACCTTCTTAACGGTGTGAAACGATGCAACTACCAATTTCGGATGCCCAATAATATATTTTCTCGAATATGTCAGATATATCTATCATGCGATGTTTTCAGAATTGCCCTTTCTAATGGAAATATCACCGACGCCGTTAGTATAATGGCCAGCGCGTGTATCTTAGTCTTGTCAGGCAGAGGAGGACGACGAGTGCTGAAATATAAACAATTTTTTGTTGTTTTTATCCTGTTTATAGACTCAGTTTTTACACCCAGTAGCTGTCATGTTCAGATTTCATTTGAGACCATTTCGAAGGGACACAGACACATGGCCCCTGCGAACAGAGGCAACCATCACTTTAGGATTTCTGTTCAGGAGAGGATGAGAAAGTGATTCAAAATGAGAGCGGCATCAGATATCTTTGCATGTTTTCTCTAATCAATCTCTCCTTTCTAAGCGTAAAACTTCAGCCTTCGTTCGTTTGGATTGGATACGTATTACAAGTGTAACTGTTATATTTTTGCTTGAATGTACTTGATCTATGGATATAAATCTTACTATGGATATACATCTTCTCGAGTGGTGAGATATTCCCTGAGTGTCGATTCTTCGATGTCATCATATGGAATTCGACCACTCATCATCTCCCAAATAACGACACCATACGACCATCCATCACACTGTAATAAAATAGTGATTTTTAAGTATTGGTCTGCTGAAAAAGTCTAGCTTTCGACAGTTAAAATCACTACGATATCTTAGGAAGTGGAAAGAAAATGATGGTTGCTATTCAATGTAAGCTGTGGGACAGGCTCATGATATAAACGCCATTTCCCGTCGTTGAAATAATTCTGAAAATGCGTATGGAATTAAGTTAACCTTCTGAAGTTGTTCCAAAGTCATCTCCTCACCTCTGAGTACTTCTGGTGCTGTGTAGCGAATTTCCTCAATGTAAAACAATGATCGAAATTTTAAAATAGCGATTTTTTCAAATATACTCACTGGATTCTCTTCACTTCTCAGTCCAATATCGGCGATTCGCACGCGAATTTTCGAATCCAGAAGAATACTGAGGAAAAATTGATACATTTTCCCGGGTCAACCCTTCCGAAGAACCTTTTTTGCGAACTCATCCGTGCTCAGAAAATTTTGCACGACTAGCAAAAGTTACACACCCGTGAAAGTGTGTTTATTCTTTTGATAGATCACACTCAGAAAAAAGTCTCTAAGTGAAAGTGTCTCTAGGTTGTCAAGTGACAGGTCTCTTAGTGAAAGTCACTAGAAACTAGTGACAGTTCACTAGTTTCTAGTGAATGTTCACTAGTCAGCCGCGCGCCCCCTCCGGACTAGAGACTTTTCACTTACCTGTAAGTGAAATGTCTCTTGATAGCTCGCGACGCCAAAGCTTGCCGCCTATTTTCATTGTGCCTATGTTCCTGATCGATGAACGGTCGTCAACCATTATCACCACGTTTACTGTGTTGTTTTAATTTATTTCGATATTTTCGATGCTCATTGTACCCCGTGTTATCCATAATTGTCATAGTTTTGATAATTACACTCCGATATTCCAGGGGTACGAAAACTAGCGTTGCGGCACCGCGCGCTCTTCCCCTATTGGATCGTGATGGTTTTGGAGGTGTGTCCTAATTAATCTTTATCAGATATTTAAACTTCGAAACAAGTTACTTTGTAACCGTGGTGTACTGTAAGTGCGGTGCTGGATTGCACGGGACCATAAATCCCCATCGGACTCTTTTGGGACCTCTCAACCTGCGGGTCCAGCAGGCTAATCCGCCCTCACTCTCGCTTTTCGAGTTACAGCACTGCCAAAATGGGACCTGCATTCGTCGACCGTCGTCGGTGAAAGTTGTATAGTAGAAGATTCCACATTAATTTTCGCATTACAGGCTATTCGTGGTCTCACGTGGGTCTCGTACATTGGACAAGAATGAGGGAGGATCTCGCGACAACAACTGGTAAGGCAATGACATCAAGATCTACGGAAACAAGCGCGAAACATTGATTTATTACTGTATATGATTACTGTATTAATTGCTTCGATCGATATCGATTAATTGTTGTGATAAAGCCTAATAACTCAGCAATACGTATTCGTTCTATAATATTACATTTCAAGTACAGTACCCAGTGGAACCAGAATGGGCGGGCTGGTGTCGTATGGTACCCGGATGAACCAGAATGGGCGGGGCCAGTACTATACGGTACCCAATGGAACCAGAAAGGGCGGAGCCTACCGGAGCACCGGCAGCCAGGGACGGCGTAAGTGAAAAGTCTCTTAGAGACTCCTGTCACTAGCCTGTAAGTGAAAGTTCACTAAGAGACAAATTTCACTTACAGGTAAGTGAACGTTCACTTTGTGTCCTGATCCTAGTGAAGTGTTCACTTACCTGTAAGAGACTTTTTTCTGAGTGCAGTAAAAGGAGACAGTACTTTCTATATTTTTAAGTAAGTCTATGGCTTTCTGTCGAGAATTTGCATATTGTCGCTTTCAAAAGAAGATAGATTGATCATTTCGAGCAATATTGATTCTACAAACAAAAATTTAAAAAAAAGTACTTTGTCGGTTTGATGTTGCCGTGGACGATTCCGTTGTCGTGTAGATACTTGATTCCTTCAGTTAACTGACAAACACAATCGACGAGAACTACAGGATCTGCAGGGAAACTATCATATATCGAAATGATAAAAACCTTCCGCTGATAAATAAAATAAAAACCGGTGAAAGCAGCCAGCTCAGACAGTTCTTGAAGCAGAACGTAGTGTTTTAAAGTGGTAATATTTTTATATATGCTATCTAAGTTGTCTCATGTTTATGATTCAATAACTAACTGATATACTCCGTGCTTTGACGACACTGAGAGAGTTCGCCAGCCAGCGTTCGAGGGCAAAGCTCCATTATGAGAAAGCGATCGTCGCGATTTTTGCCGAGAGCACTGAAGCATTTCAATTTAGACTCATTAGTCGAAGCAGAAATGACATGTTTCTTGAAAACCAGTTTTAGGTGAAACTTCATGAATGGATTAACGGTGAGAAGGACGGCGAAAAGTGGTTCCAGAGTTGGAGATATTCAGTGGAATACTTCATTTTTTTCTCCAATTTTCGAAGTGCACTCAAATTTCGCATTTAACCACAACTTGGACTGGATGTTAGTGGATGCATCCACACTTATCAAGCACTCGCTAATCGTAAAGCTGGAAATACTGACAGCAATCTTACGAGATTATCGTGTTGGAGTGTGAAAAGAGCCCTCACTTTCTCTTGTTTCGACGTCTGGAAGAGATTGTTAAACATCACTACCATAACAATTGAGGTACAGTAAACTCTCCAGAAAAAGACGGTGAAAGAGAAATGTGCAAACGAAGAATTTTTACAATTGGTCACTTTGGCACACATAAGCCCAATCCACATCTTGAAAAAAAATTGATTCAAGTACCTCGATCTTCTTGGCTGCCACAGTAACTTTCGCATCTGCGATATTCAGCAGAGCTCCCGATAGATCATATTTGAAGGCGCCAAACTTAAATAGCAATTTGTTGATACGAAAAAAAGAATTGTGAAAAATCAGAAGGATCACAAAAAAGCTGTAAAACAAAAAAAAACTAAGTACACCTTCACAATCGATGGAGATAAAGAGTCAAATATATTAGGAGATAAGTGCAACTTTAACTTACCTGTACTCCAAGAAAAGTCATCGGAACCGCACACAGGTCAATCACCGGAATCTGAAGCAATCGAAAAGGTCGATTCACTGTAAAGAGGAGGAAATGAGTCGAAACAACGAGAGAAAACCACAAACTTCGCACACGAGATGCAATCGAAAGCTTATCAACACATGAGAATGTACATTCCTTCAAACCCCCAGAAAGGGGTCCGGAAGGAGAGATTGGGGGTAGTGAGAGGCTACGCAGAAACCAAATATTAAGAGTGCGGGAGTTTGTTTTTGTTTGAGTTTATCGTGCGGCGGGAAAACGCGAGAAAACGCGTTGTGACGGGAATGCCATTGGTTCCCTAACCAGTGAATCACTTTCTCTCTCCCTCACAAACATGTGCGCTCTCTCTCTCTTTTCTTCTCCCTTCTCGCTCTCTCTCTCTTTTCTCTCTCTCTCTCTTTTCTTCTCCCTTCTCGCTCTCTCTCTCATTTCTTCTCCCTTCTCGCTCTCTCTCTCTCTTTTCTTCTCCCTTCTCGCTCTCTCTCTCTCTTTTCTTCTCCCTTCTCGCTCTCTCTCTCTTTTCGAGAAGGGAGGGAGAAGAAAAGAGAGTGAGAAAGCGAGAAGGGAGAAGAAAAGAGAGAGAGAGCGAGAAGGGAGAAGAAAAGAGAGAGAGCGAGAAGGGAGAAGAAAAGAGAGAGAGAGCGAGAAGGGAGAAGAAAAGAGAGAGAGAAAGCGAGAAGGGAGAAGAAAAGAGAGAGAGAGCGAGAAGGGAGAAGAAGAGAGAGAGAGAGCGAGAAGGGAGAAGAAACGAGAGAGAGAGAGCGAGAAGGGAGAAGAAAAGAGAGAGAGAGAGCGAGAAGGGAGAAAAAAAGAGAGAGAGAGCGAGAAGGGAGAAGAAAAGAGAGAGAGAGAGCGAGAAGGGAGAAGAAAAGAGAGAGAGAGCGAGAAGGGAGAAGAAAAGAGAGTGAGAAAGCGAGAAGGGAGAAGAAAAGAGAGAGGGAGCGAGAAGGGAGAAGAAAAGAGAGAGAGAGAGCGAGAAGGGAGAAGAAAAGAGAGAGAGAGCGAGAAGGGAGAAGAAAAGAGAGAGAGAGAGCGAGAAGGGAGAAGAAAAGAGAGTGAGAGAGCGAGAAGGGAGAAGAAAAGAGAGAGAGAGCGAGAAGGGAGAAGAAAAGAGAGAGAGAGAGCGAGAAGGGAGAAGAAAAGAGAGAGAGAGCGAGAAGGGAGAAGAAAAGAGAGAGAGAGAGCGAGAAGGGAGAAGAAAAGAGAGAGAGAGAGCGAGAAGGGAGAAGAAAAGAGAGAGAGAGAGCGAGAAGGGAGAAGAAAAGAGAGAGAGAGAGCGAGAAGGGAGAAGAAAAGAGAGTGAGAAAGCGAGAAGGGAGAAGAAAAGAGAGAGGGAGCGAGAAGGGAGAAGAAAAGAGAGAGAGAGAGCGAGAAGGGAGAAGAAAAGAGAGAGAGAGCGAGAAGGGAGAAGAAAAGAGAGAGAGAGAGCGAGAAGGGAGAAGAAAAGAGAGTGAGAAAGTGAGAAGGGAGAAGAAAAGAGAGAGAGAGCGAGAAGGGAGAAGAAAAGAGAGAGAGAGCGAGAAGGGAGAAGAAAAGAGAGAGAGAGAGCGAGAAGGGAGAAGAAAAGAGAGAGAGAGCGAGAAGGGAGAAGAAAAGAGAGAGAGAGCGAGAAGGGAGAAGAAAAGAGAGAGAGAGCGAGAAGGGAGAAGAAAAGAGAGAGAGAGCGAGAAGGGAGAAGAAAAGAGAGAGAGAGAGCGAGAAGGGAGAAGAAAAGATAGAGAGAGAGCGAGAAGGGAGAAGAAAAGAGAGAGAGAGCGAGAAGGGAGAAGAAAAGAGAGTGAGAAAGCGAGAAGGGAGAAGAAAAGAGAGAGAGAGAGCGAGAAGGGAGAAGAAAAGAGAGAGAGAGCGAGAAGGGAGAAGAAAAGAGAGAGAGAGCGAGAAGGGAGAAGAAAAGAGAGTGAGAAAGCGAGAAGGGAGAAGAAAAGAGAGAGGGCGCGAGAAGGGAGAAGAAAAGAGAGAGAGAGCGAGAAGGGAGAAGAAAAGAGAGAGAGAGCGAGAAGGGAGAAGAAAAGAGAGAGAGAAAGCGAGAAGGGAGAAGAAAAGAGAGAGAGAGCGAGAAGGGAGAAGAAAAGAGAGAGAGAGCGAGAAGGGAGAAGAAAAGAGAGAGAGAGCGAGAAGGGAGAAGAAAAGAGAGAGAGAGAGCGAGAAGGGAGAAGAAAAGAGAGAGGGAGCGAGAAGGGAGAAGAAAAGAGAGAGAGAGCGAGAAGGGAGAAGAAAAGAGAGAGAGAAAGCGAGAAGGGAGAAGAAAAGAGAGAGAGAGAGCGAGAAGGGAGAAGAAAAGAGAGAGGGAGCGAGAAGGGAGAAGAAAAGAGAGAGAGAGCGAGAAGGGAGAAGAAAAGAGAGAGAGAAAGCGAGAAGGGAGAAGAAAAGAGAGAGAGAGAGCGAGAAGGGAGAAGAAAAGAGAGAGAGAGCGAGAAGGGAGAAGAAAAGAGAGAGAGAGAGCGAGAAGGGAGAAGAAAAGAGAGAGAGAAAGCGAGAAGGGAGAAGAAAAGAGAGAGAGAGCGAGAAGTGAGAAGAAAAGAGAGAGAGAGCGAGAAGGGAGAAGAAAAGAGAGAGAGAGCGAGAAGGGAGAAGAAAAGAGAGAGAGAGCGAGAAGGGAGAAGAAAAGAGAGAGAGAGAGAGAGCGAGAAGGGAGAAGAAAAGATAGAGAGAGAGCGAGAAGGGAGAAGAAAAGAGAGAGAGAGCGAGAAGGGAGAAGAAAAGAGAGAGAGAGAGCGAGAAGGGAGAAGAAAAGAGAGAGAGAGCGAGAAGGGAGAAGAAAAGAGAGAGAGAGAGAGCGAGAAGGGAGAAGAAAAGAGAGAGAGAAAGCGAGAAGGGAGAAGAAAAGAGAGTGAGAGAGCGAGAAGGGAGAAGAAAAGAGAGAGAGAAAGCGAGAAGGGAGAAGAAAAGAGAGAGAGAGCGAGAAGGGAGAAGAAAAGAGAGAGAGAGCGAGAAGGGAGAAGAAAAGAGAGAGAGAGCGAGAAGGGAGAAGAAAAGAGAGAGAGAGAGCGAGAAGGGAGAAGAAAAGAGAGAGAGAGAGCGAGAAGGGAGAAGAAAAGAGAGAGAGAGAGCGAGAAGGGAGAAGAAAAGAGAGAGAGAGCGAGAAGGGAGAAGAAAAGAGAGAGAGAGAGCGAGAAGGGAGAAGAAAAGAGAGAGAGAGCGAGAAGGGAGAAGAAAAGAGAGAGAGAGAGAGCGAGAAGGGAGAAGAAAAGAGAGAGAGAAAGCGAGAAGGGAGAAGAAAAGAGAGTGAGAAAGCGAGAAGGGAGAAGAAAAGAGAGAGAGAGAGAGAGAGAGCGAGAAGGGAGAAGAAAAGAGAGAGAGAGAGAGCGAGAAGGGAGAAGAAAAGAGAGAGAGAAAGCGAGAAGGGAGAAGAAAAGAGAGTGAGAAAGCGAGAAGGGAGAAGAAAAGAGAGAGAGAGAGAGAGAGAGCGAGAAGGGAGAAGAAAAGAGAGAGAGAGCGAGAAGGGAGAAGAAAAGAGAGAGAGAGAGCGAGAAGGGAGAAGAAAAGAGAGTGAGAAAGCGAGAAGGGAGAAGAAAAGAGAGTGAGAAAGCGAGAAGGGAGAAGAAAAGAGAGAGGGAGCGAGAAGGGAGAAGAAAAGAGAGTGAGAAAGCGAGAAGGGAGAAGAAAAGAGAGAGGGAGCGAGAAGGGAGAAGAAAAGAGAGAGAGAGCGAGAAGGGAGAAGAAAAGAGAGAGAGAAAGCGAGAAGGGAGAAGAAAAGAGAGTGAGAAAGCGAGAAGGGAGAAGAAAAGAGAGAGAGAGAGCGAGAAGGGAGAAGAAAAGAGAGAGAGAAAGCGAGAAGGGAGAAGAAAAGAGAGAGAGAGCGAGAAGGGAGAAGAAAAGAGAGAGAGAGCGAGAAGGGAGAAGAAAAGAGAGAGAGAGCGAGAAGGGAGAAGAAAAGAGAGAGAGAGAGCGAGAAGGGAGAAGAAAAGAGAGAGAGAGAGCGAGAAGGGAGAAGAAAAGAGAGAGAGAGAGCGAGAAGGGAGAAGAAAAGAGAGAGAGAGCGAGAAGGGAGAAGAAAAGAGAGAGAGAGAGCGAGAAGGGAGAAGAAAAGAGAGAGAGAGCGAGAAGGGAGAAGAAAAGAGAGAGAGAGAGCGAGAAGGGAGAAGAAAAGAGAGAGAGAAAGCGAGAAGGGAGAAGAAAAGAGAGTGAGAAAGCGAGAAGGGAGAAGAAAAGAGAGAGAGAGAGAGAGCGAGAAGGAGAAGAAAAGAGAGAGAGAGCGAGAAGGGAGAAGAAAAGAGAGAGAGAGAGAGCGAGAAGGGAGAAGAAAAGAGAGTGAGAAAGCGAGAAGGGAGAAGAAAAGAGAGTGAGAAAGCGAGAAGGGAGAAGAAAAGAGAGAGAGAGCGAGAAGGGAGAAGAAAAGAGAGAGAGAAAGCGAGAAGGGAGAAGAAAAGAGAGAGAGAGAGAGCGAGAAGGGAGAAGAAAAGAGAGAGAGAAAGCGAGAAGGGAGAAGAAAAGAGAGAGAGAGCGAGAAGGGAGAAGAAAAGAGAGAGAGAGAGCGAGAAGGGAGAAGAAAAGAGAGAGAGAGAGCGAGAAGGGAGAAGAAAAGAGAGTGAGAAAGCGAGAAGGGAGAAGAAAAGAGAGAGAGAGAGCGAGAAGGGAGAAGAAAAGAGAGAGAGCGAGAAGGGAGAAGAAAAGAGAGTGAGAAAGCGAGAAGGGAGAAGAAAAGAGAGAGAGAGCGAGAAGGGAGAAGAAAAGAGAGAGAGAGAGAGCGAGAAGGGAGAAGAAAAGAGAGTGAGAAAGCGAGAAGGGAGAAGAAAAGAGAGTCAGAAAGCGAGAAGGGAGAAGAAAAGAGAGAGAGAGAGCGAGAAGGGAGAAGAAAAGAGAGAGAGAGCGAGAAGGGAGAAGAAAAGAGAGAGAGAGAGCGAGAAGGGAGAAGAAAAGAGAGAGAGAAAGCGAGAAGGGAGAAGAAAAGAGAGAGAGAGCGAGAAGGGAGAAGAAAAGAGAGTGAGAAAGCGAGAAGGGAGAAGAAAAGAGAGAGAGAGAGCGAGAAGGGAGAAGAAAAGAGAGAGAGAGCGAGAAGGGAGAAGAAAAGAGAGAGAGAAAGCGAGAAGGGAGAAGAAAAGAGAGAGAGAGCGAGAAGGGAGAAGAAAAGAGAGAGAGAGAGCGAGAAGGGAGAAGAAAAGAGAGAGAGAAAGCGAGAAGGGAGAAGAAAAGAGAGAGAGAGCGAGAAGGGAGAAGAAAAGAGAGAGAGAGCGAGAAGGGAGAATAAAAGAGAGAGAGAGCGAGAAGGGAGAAGAAAAGAGAGAGAGAGAGCGAGAAGGGAGAAGAAAAGAGAGAGAGAGCGAGAAGGGAGAAGAAAAGAGAGAGAGAGAGAGCGAGAAGGGAGAAGAAAAGAGAGAGAGAAGCGAGAAGGGAGAAGAAAAGAGAGAGAGAGCGAGAAGGGAGAAGAAAAGAGAGAGAGAGAGCGAGAAGGGAGAAGAAAAGAGAGAGAGAGCGAGAAGGGAGAAGAAAAGAGAGAGAGAGCGAGAAGGGAGAAGAAAAGAGAGAGAGAGAGAGCGAGAAGGGAGAAGAAAAGAGAGAGAGAGCGAGAAGGGAGAAGAAAAGAGAGAGAGAGAGCGAGAAGGGAGAAGAAAAGAGAGTGAGAAAGCGAGAAGGGAGAAGAAAAGAGAGAGAAAAGCGAGAAGGGAGAAGAAAAGAGAGAGGGAGCGAGAAGGGAGAAGAAAAGAGAGAGAGAGCGAGAAGGGAGAAGAAAAGAGAGTGAGAAAGCGAGAAGGGAGAAAAAAAGAGAGAGAGAGAGCGAGAAGGGAGAAGAAAAGAGAGAGAGAGCGAGAAGGGAGAAGAAAAGAGAGAGAGAGCGAGAAGGGAGAAGAAAAGAGAGAGGGAGCGAGAAGGGAGAAGAAAAGAGAGAGAGAGCGAGAAGGGAGAAGAAAAGAGAGAGAGAAAGCGAGAAGGGAGAAGAAAAGAGAGAGAGAGAGCGAGAAGGGAGAAGAAAAGAGAGAGAGCGAGAAGGGAGAAGAAAAGAGAGAGAGAGCGAGAAGGGAGAAGAAAAGAGAGAGAGAGAGAGCGAGAAGGGAGAAGAAAAGAGAGAGAGAAGCGAGAAGGGAGAAGAAAAGAGAGAGAGAGCGAGAAGGGAGAAGAAAAGAGAGAGAGAGAGCGAGAAGGGAGAAGAAAAGAGAGAGAGAGCGAGAAGGGAGAAGAAAAGAGAGAGAGAGCGAGAAGGGAGAAGAAAAGAGAGAGAGAGAGAGCGAGAAGGGAGAAGAAAAGAGAGAGAGAGCGAGAAGGGAGAAGAAAAGAGAGAGAGAGAGAGCGAGAAGGGAGAAGAAAAGAGAGTGAGAAAGCGAGAAGGGAGAAGAAAAGAGAGAGAGAAAGCGAGAAGGGAGAAGAAAAGAGAGAGGGAGCGAGAAGGGAGAAGAAAAGAGAGAGAGAGCGAGAAGGGAGAAGAAAAGAGAGTGAGAAAGCGAGAAGGGAGAAAAAAAGAGAGAGAGAGAGCGAGAAGGGAGAAGAAAAGAGAGAGAGAGCGAGAAGGGAGAAGGAAAGAGAGAGAGAGAGCGAGAAGGGAGAAGAAAAGAGAGAGGGAGCGAGAAGGGAGAAGAAAAGAGAGAGAGAGCGAGAAGGGAGAAGAAAAGAGAGAGAGAAAGCGAGAAGGGAGAAGAAAAGAGAGAGAGAGAGCGAGAAGGGAGAAGAAAAGAGAGAGAGAGCGAGAAGGGAGAAGAAAAGAGAGAGAGAGCGAGAAGGGAGAAGAAAAGAGAGAGAGAGAGCGAGAAGGGAGAAGAAAAGAGAGAGAGAGCGAGAAGGGAGAAGAAAAGAGAGAGAGAGCGAGAAGGGAGAAGAAAAGAGAGAGAGAGCGAGAAGGGAGAAGAAAAGAGAGAGAGAGAGCGAGAAGGGAGAAGAAAAGAGAGTGAGAAAGCGAGAAGGGAGAAGAAAAGAGAGAGAGAGCGAGAAGGGAGAAGAAAAGAGAGAGAGAGCGAGAAGGGAGAAGAAAAGAGAGAGAGAGAGCGAGAAGGGAGAAGAAAAGAGAGAGAGAGAGCGAGAAGGGAGAAGAAAAGAGAGTGAGAGAGCGAGAAGGGAGAAGAAAAGAGAGAGAGAGCGAGAAGGGAGAAGAAAAGAGAGAGAGAGAGCGAGAAGGGAGAAGAAAAGAGAGAGAGAGCGAGAAGGGAGAAGAAAAGAGAGAGAGAGAGCGAGAAGGGAGAAGAAAAGAGAGAGAGAGAGCGAGAAGGGAGAAAAAAAGAGAGAGAGAGAGCGAGAAGGGAGAAGAAAAGAGAGAGAGAGAGCGAGAAGGGAGAAGAAAAGAGAGTGAGAAAGCGAGAAGGGAGAAGAAAAGAGAGAGGGAGCGAGAAGGGAGAAGAAAAGAGAGAGAGAGAGCGAGAAGGGAGAAGAAAAGAGAGAGAGAGCGAGAAGGGAGAAGAAAAGAGAGAGAGAGAGCGAGAAGGGAGAAGAAAAGAGAGTGAGAAAGTGAGAAGGGAGAAGAAAAGAGAGAGAGAGCGAGAAGGGAGAAGAAAAGAGAGAGAGAGCGAGAAGGGAGAAGAAAAGAGAGAGAGAGAGCGAGAAGGGAGAAGAAAAGAGAGAGAGAGCGAGAAGGGAGAAGAAAAGAGAGAGAGAGCGAGAAGGGAGAAGAAAAGAGAGAGAGAGCGAGAAGGGAGAAGAAAAGAGAGAGAGAGAGCGAGAAGGGAGAAGAAAAGAGAGAGAGAGAGCGAGAAGGGAGAAGAAAAGATAGAGAGAGAGCGAGAAGGGAGAAGAAAAGAGAGAGAGAGCGAGAAGGGAGAAGAAAAGAGAGAGAGAGAGAGCGAGAAGGGAGAAGAAAAGAGAGAGAGAAAGCGAGAAGGGAGAAGAAAAGAGAGAGAGAGCGAGAAGGGAGAAGAAAAGAGAGAGAGAGAGCGAGAAGGGAGAAGAAAAGAGAGAGAGAGCGAGAAGGGAGAAGAAAAGAGAGAGAGAGCGAGAAGGGAGAAGAAAAGAGAGAGAGAGAGAGCGAGAAGGGAGAAGAAAAGAGAGAGAGAGCGAGAAGGGAGAAGAAAAGAGAGAGAGAGAGAGCGAGAAGGGAGAAGAAAAGAGAGTGAGAAAGCGAGAAGGGAGAAGAAAAGAGAGAGAGAAAGCGAGAAGGGAGAAGAAAAGAGAGAGGGAGCGAGAAGGGAGAAGAAAAGAGAGAGAGAGCGAGAAGGGAGAAGAAAAGAGAGTGAGAAAGCGAGAAGGGAGAAAAAAAGAGAGAGAGAGAGCGAGAAGGGAGAAGAAAAGAGAGAGAGAGCGAGAAGGGAGAAGGAAAGAGAGAGAGAGAGCGAGAAGGGAGAAGAAAAGAGAGAGGGAGCGAGAAGGGAGAAGAAAAGAGAGAGAGAGCGAGAAGGGAGAAGAAAAGAGAGAGAGAAAGCGAGAAGGGAGAAGAAAAGAGAGAGAGAGAGCGAGAAGGGAGAAGAAAAGAGAGAGAGAGCGAGAAGGGAGAAGAAAAGAGAGAGAGAGCGAGAAGGGAGAAGAAAAGAGAGAGAGAGAGCGAGAAGGGAGAAGAAAAGAGAGAGAGAGCGAGAAGGGAGAAGAAAAGAGAGAGAGAGCGAGAAGGGAGAAGAAAAGAGAGAGAGAGCGAGAAGGGAGAAGAAAAGAGAGAGAGAGAGCGAGAAGGGAGAAGAAAAGAGAGTGAGAAAGCGAGAAGGGAGAAGAAAAGAGAGAGAGAGCGAGAAGGGAGAAGAAAAGAGAGAGAGAGCGAGAAGGGAGAAGAAAAGAGAGAGAGAGAGCGAGAAGGGAGAAGAAAAGAGAGAGAGAGAGCGAGAAGGGAGAAGAAAAGAGAGTGAGAGAGCGAGAAGGGAGAAGAAAAGAGAGAGAGAGCGAGAAGGGAGAAGAAAAGAGAGAGAGAGAGCGAGAAGGGAGAAGAAAAGAGAGAGAGAGCGAGAAGGGAGAAGAAAAGAGAGAGAGAGAGCGAGAAGGGAGAAGAAAAGAGAGAGAGAGAGAGCGAGAAGGGAGAAAAAAAGAGAGAGAGAGAGCGAGAAGGGAGAAGAAAAGAGAGAGAGAGAGCGAGAAGGGAGAAGAAAAGAGAGTGAGAAAGCGAGAAGGGAGAAGAAAAGAGAGAGGGAGCGAGAAGGGAGAAGAAAAGAGAGAGAGAGAGCGAGAAGGGAGAAGAAAAGAGAGAGAGAGCGAGAAGGGAGAAGAAAAGAGAGAGAGAGAGCGAGAAGGGAGAAGAAAAGAGAGTGAGAAAGTGAGAAGGGAGAAGAAAAGAGAGAGAGAGCGAGAAGGGAGAAGAAAAGAGAGAGAGAGCGAGAAGGGAGAAGAAAAGAGAGAGAGAGAGCGAGAAGGGAGAAGAAAAGAGAGAGAGAGCGAGAAGGGAGAAGAAAAGAGAGAGAGAGCGAGAAGGGAGAAGAAAAGAGAGAGAGAGCGAGAAGGGAGAAGAAAAGAGAGAGAGAGAGCGAGAAGGGAGAAGAAAAGAGAGAGAGAGAGCGAGAAGGGAGAAGAAAAGATAGAGAGAGAGCGAGAAGGGAGAAGAAAAGAGAGAGAGAGCGAGAAGGGAGAAGAAAAGAGAGTGAGAAAGCGAGAAGGGAGAAGAAAAGAGAGAGAGAGAGCGAGAAGGGAGAAGAAAAGAGAGAGAGAGCGAGAAGGGAGAAGAAAAGAGAGAGAGAGCGAGAAGGGAGAAGAAAAGAGAGTGAGAAAGCGAGAAGGGAGAAGAAAAGAGAGAGGGCGCGAGAAGGGAGAAGAAAAGAGAGAGAGAGCGAGAAGGGAGAAGAAAAGAGAGAGAGAGCGAGAAGGGAGAAGAAAAGAGAGAGAGAAAGCGAGAAGGGAGAAGAAAAGAGAGAGAGAGCGAGAAGGGAGAAGAAAAGAGAGAGAGAGCGAGAAGGGAGAAGAAAAGAGAGAGAGAGCGAGAAGGGAGAAGAAAAGAGAGAGAGAGAGCGAGAAGGGAGAAGAAAAGAGAGAGGGAGCGAGAAGGGAGAAGAAAAGAGAGAGAGAGAGCGAGAAGGGAGAAGAAAAGAGAGAGAGAAAGCGAGAAGGGAGAAGAAAAGAGAGAGAGAGAGCGAGAAGGGAGAAGAAAAGAGAGAGGGAGCGAGAAGGGAGAAGAAAAGAGAGAGAGAGCGAGAAGGGAGAAGAAAAGAGAGAGAGAAAGCGAGAAGGGAGAAGAAAAGAGAGAGAGAGAGCGAGAAGGGAGAAGAAAAGAGAGAGAGAGCGAGAAGGGAGAAGAAAAGAGAGAGAGAGCGAGAAGGGAGAAGAAAAGAGAGAGAGAGAGAGCGAGAAGGGAGAAGAAAAGATAGAGAGAGAGCGAGAAGGGAGAAGAAAAGAGAGAGAGAGCGAGAAGGGAGAAGAAAAGAGAGAGAGAGAGCGAGAAGGGAGAAGAAAAGAGAGAGAGAGCGAGAAGGGAGAAGAAAAGAGAGAGAGAGAGAGCGAGAAGGGAGAAGAAAAGAGAGAGAGAAAGCGAGAAGGGAGAAGAAAAGAGAGTGAGAGAGCGAGAAGGGAGAAGAAAAGAGAGAGAGAAAGCGAGAAGGGAGAAGAAAAGAGAGAGAGAGCGAGAAGGGAGAAGAAAAGAGAGAGAGAGCGAGAAGGGAGAAGAAAAGAGAGAGAGAGCGAGAAGGGAGAAGAAAAGAGAGAGAGAGAGCGAGAAGGGAGAAGAAAAGAGAGAGAGAGAGCGAGAAGGGAGAAGAAAAGAGAGAGAGAGAGCGAGAAGGGAGAAGAAAAGAGAGAGAGAGCGAGAAGGGAGAAGAAAAGAGAGAGAGAGAGCGAGAAGGGAGAAGAAAAGAGAGAGAGAGCGAGAAGGGAGAAGAAAAGAGAGAGAGAGAGAGCGAGAAGGGAGAAGAAAAGAGAGAGAGAAAGCGAGAAGGGAGAAGAAAAGAGAGTGAGAAAGCGAGAAGGGAGAAGAAAAGAGAGAGAGAGAGAGAGAGAGCGAGAAGGGAGAAGAAAAGAGAGAGAGAGCGAGAAGGGAGAAGAAAAGAGAGAGAGAGAGCGAGAAGGGAGAAGAAAAGAGAGTGAGAAAGCGAGAAGGGAGAAGAAAAGAGAGTGAGAAAGCGAGAAGGGAGAAGAAAAGAGAGAGGGAGCGAGAAGGGAGAAGAAAAGAGAGTGAGAAAGCGAGAAGGGAGAAGAAAAGAGAGAGGGAGCGAGAAGGGAGAAGAAAAGAGAGAGAGAGCGAGAAGGGAGAAGAAAAGAGAGAGAGAAAGCGAGAAGGGAGAAGAAAAGAGAGTGAGAAAGCGAGAAGGGAGAAGAAAAGAGAGAGAGAGAGCGAGAAGGGAGAAGAAAAGAGAGAGAGAAAGCGAGAAGGGAGAAGAAAAGAGAGAGAGAGCGAGAAGGGAGAAGAAAAGAGAGAGAGAGCGAGAAGGGAGAAGAAAAGAGAGAGAGAGCGAGAAGGGAGAAGAAAAGAGAGAGAGAGAGCGAGAAGGGAGAAGAAAAGAGAGAGAGAGAGCGAGAAGGGAGAAGAAAAGAGAGAGAGAGAGCGAGAAGGGAGAAGAAAAGAGAGAGAGAGCGAGAAGGGAGAAGAAAAGAGAGAGAGAGAGCGAGAAGGGAGAAGAAAAGAGAGAGAGAGCGAGAAGGGAGAAGAAAAGAGAGAGAGAGAGCGAGAAGGGAGAAGAAAAGAGAGAGAGAGCGAGAAGGGAGAAGAAAAGAGAGAGAGAGAGCGAGAAGGGAGAAGAAAAGAGAGAGAGAGAGCGAGAAGGGAGAAGAAAAGAGAGAGAGAGCGAGAAGGGAGAAGAAAAGAGAGAGAGAGCGAGAAGGGAGAAGAAAAGAGAGAGAGAGCGAGAAGGGAGAAGAAAAGAGAGAGAGAGAGCGAGAAGGGAGAAGAAAAGAGAGAGAGAGAGCGAGAAGGGAGAAGAAAAGAGAGAGAGAGAGCGAGAAGGGAGAAGAAAAGAGAGAGAGAGCGAGAAGGGAGAAGAAAAGAGAGAGAGAGAGCGAGAAGGGAGAAGAAAAGAGAGAGAGAGCGAGAAGGGAGAAGAAAAGAGAGAGAGAGAGCGAGAAGGGAGAAGAAAAGAGAGAGAGAGCGAGAAGGGAGAAGAAAAGAGAGAGAGAGAGCGAGAAGGGAGAAGAAAAGAGAGTGAGAAAGCGAGAAGGGAGAAGAAAAGAGAGTGAGAAAGCGAGAAGGGAGAAGAAAAGAGAGAGGGAGCGAGAAGGGAGAAGAAAAGAGAGTGAGAAAGCGAGAAGGGAGAAGAAAAGAGAGAGGGAGCGAGAAGGGAGAAGAAAAGAGAGAGAGAGCGAGAAGGGAGAAGAAAAGAGAGAGAGAAAGCGAGAAGGGAGAAGAAAAGAGAGTGAGAAAGCGAGAAGGGAGAAGAAAAGAGAGAGAGAGAGCGAGAAGGGAGAAGAAAAGAGAGAGAGAAAGCGAGAAGGGAGAAGAAAAGAGAGAGAGAGCGAGAAGGGAGAAGAAAAGAGAGAGAGAGCGAGAAGGGAGAAGAAAAGAGAGAGAGAGCGAGAAGGGAGAAGAAAAGAGAGAGAGAGAGCGAGAAGGGAGAAGAAAAGAGAGAGAGAGAGCGAGAAGGGAGAAGAAAAGAGAGAGAGAGAGAGCGAGAAGGGAGAAGAAAAGAGAGAGAGAGCGAGAAGGGAGAAGAAAAGAGAGAGAGAGAGCGAGAAGGGAGAAGAAAAGAGAGAGAGAGCGAGAAGGGAGAAGAAAAGAGAGAGAGAGAGCGAGAAGGGAGAAGAAAAGAGAGAGAGAAAGCGAGAAGGGAGAAGAAAAGAGAGTGAGAAAGCGAGAAGGGAGAAGAAAAGAGAGAGAGAGAGAGAGCGAGAAGGGAGAAGAAAAGAGAGAGAGAGCGAGAAGGGAGAAGAAAAGAGAGAGAGAGAGCGAGAAGGGAGAAGAAAAGAGAGTGAGAAAGCGAGAAGGGAGAAGAAAAGAGAGTGAGAAAGCGAGAAGGGAGAAGAAAAGAGAGAGAGAGAGCGAGAAGGGAGAAGAAAAGAGAGTGAGAAAGCGAGAAGGGAGAAGAAAAGAGAGAGAGAGAGCGAGAAGGGAGAAGAAAAGAGAGAGAGAGAGCGAGAAGGGAGAAGAAAAGAGAGTGAGAAAGCGAGAAGGGAGAAGAAAAGAGAGAGAGAGAGCGAGAAGGGAGAAGAAAAGAGAGAGAGAGCGAGAAGGGAGAAGAAAAGAGAGAGAGCGAGAAGGGAGAAGAAAAGAGAGTGAGAAAGCGAGAAGGGAGAAGAAAAGAGAGAGGGAGCGAGAAGGGAGAAGAAAAGAGAGAGAGAGAGCGAGAAGGGAGAAGAAAAGAGAGAGAGAGCGAGAAGGGAGAAGAAAAGAGAGAGAGAGCGAGAAGGGAGAAGAAAAGAGAGAGAGAGAGCGAGAAGGGAGAAGAAAAGAGAGAGAGAGAGCGAGAAGGGAGAAGAAAAGAGAGAGAGAGCGAGAAGGGAGAAGAAAAGAGAGAGAGAGCGAGAAGGGAGAAGAAAAGAGAGAGAGAGAGCGAGAAGGGAGAAGAAAAGAGAGAGAGAGCGAGAAGGGAGAAGAAAAGAGAGAGAGAGCGAGAAGGGAGAAGAAAAGAGAGAGAGAAAGCGAGAAGGGAGAAGAAAAGAGAGTGAGAAAGCGAGAAGGGAGAAGAAAAGAGAGAGAGAGAGAGCGAGAAGGGAGAAGAAAAGAGAGAGAGAGCGAGAAGGGAGAAGAAAAGAGAGAGAGAGAGAGCGAGAAGGGAGAAGAAAAGAGAGTGAGAAAGCGAGAAGGGAGAAGAAAAGAGAGTGAGAAAGCGAGAAGGGAGAAGAAAAGAGAGAGAGAGAGCGAGAAGGGAGAAGAAAAGAGAGTGAGAAAGCGAGAAGGGAGAAGAAAAGAGAGAGAGAGAGCGAGAAGGGAGAAGAAAAGAGAGAGAGAGAGAGCGAGAAGGGAGAAGAAAAGAGAGTGAGAAAGCGAGAAGGGAGAAGAAAAGAGAGAGAGAGAGCGAGAAGGGAGAAGAAAAGAGAGAGAGAGCGAGAAGGGAGAAGAAAAGAGAGAGAGCGAGAAGGGAGAAGAAAAGAGAGTGAGAAAGCGAGAAGGGAGAAGAAAAGAGAGAGAGAGAGAGAGAGCGAGAAGGGAGAAGAAAAGAGAGAGAGAGCGAGAAGGGAGAAGAAAAGAGAGAGAGAGAGCGAGAAGGGAGAAGAAAAGAGAGTGAGAAAGCGAGAAGGGAGAAGAAAAGAGAGTGAGAAAGCGAGAAGGGAGAAGAAAAGAGAGAGGGAGCGAGAAGGGAGAAGAAAAGAGAGTGAGAAAGCGAGAAGGGAGAAGAAAAGAGAGAGGGAGCGAGAAGGGAGAAGAAAAGAGAGAGAGAGCGAGAAGGGAGAAGAAAAGAGAGAGAGAAAGCGAGAAGGGAGAAGAAAAGAGAGTGAGAAAGCGAGAAGGGAGAAGAAAAGATAGAGAGAGAGCGAGAAGGGAGAAGAAAAGAGAGAGAGAAAGCGAGAAGGGAGAAGAAAAGAGAGAGAGAGCGAGAAGGGAGAAGAAAAGAGAGAGAGAGCGAGAAGGGAGAAGAAAAGAGAGAGAGAGCGAGAAGGGAGAAGAAAAGAGAGAGAGAGAGCGAGAAGGGAGAAGAAAAGAGAGAGAGAGAGCGAGAAGGGAGAAGAAAAGAGAGAGAGAGAGCGAGAAGGGAGAAGAAAAGAGAGAGAGAGCGAGAAGGGAGAAGAAAAGAGAGAGAGAGAGAGCGAGAAGGGAGAAGAAAAGAGAGAGAGAGCGAGAAGGGAGAAGAAAAGAGAGAGAGAGAGCGAGAAGGGAGAAGAAAAGAGAGAGAGAAAGCGAGAAGGGAGAAGAAAAGAGAGTGAGAAAGCGAGAAGGGAGAAGAAAAGAGAGAGAGAGAGAGAGCGAGAAGGGAGAAGAAAAGAGAGAGAGAGCGAGAAGGGAGAAGAAAAGAGAGAGAGAGAGAGCGAGAAGGGAGAAGAAAAGAGAGTGAGAAAGCGAGAAGGGAGAAGAAAAGAGAGTGAGAAAGCGAGAAGGGAGAAGAAAAGAGAGAGAGAGAGCGAGAAGGGAGAAGAAAAGAGAGTGAGAAAGCGAGAAGGGAGAAGAAAAGAGAGAGAGAGAGCGAGAAGGGAGAAGAAAAGAGAGAGAGAGAGCGAGAAGGGAGAAGAAAAGAGAGTGAGAAAGCGAGAAGGGAGAAGAAAAGAGAGAGAGAGAGCGAGAAGGGAGAAGAAAAGAGAGAGAGAGCGAGAAGGGAGAAGAAAAGAGAGAGAGCGAGAAGGGAGAAGAAAAGAGAGTGAGAAAGCGAGAAGGGAGAAGAAAAGAGAGAGGGAGCGAGAAGGGAGAAGAAAAGAGAGAGAGAGAGCGAGAAGGGAGAAGAAAAGAGAGAGAGAGCGAGAAGGGAGAAGAAAAGAGAGAGAGAGAGCGAGAAGGGAGAAGAAAAGAGAGAGAGAAAGCGAGAAGGGAGAAGAAAAGAGAGTGAGAAAGCGAGAAGGGAGAAGAAAAGAGAGAGAGAGAGAGCGAGAAGGGAGAAGAAAAGAGAGAGAGAAAGCGAGAAGGGAGAAGAAAAGAGAGAGAGAGCGAGAAGGGAGAAGAAAAGAGAGAGAGAGAGCGAGAAGGGAGAAGAAAAGAGAGAGAGAGCGAGAAGGGAGAAGAAAAGAGAGAGAGAGCGAGAAGGGAGAAGAAAAGAGAGAGAGAGCGAGAAGGGAGAAGAAAAGAGAGAGAGAGAGCGAGAAGGGAGAAGAAAAGAGAGAGAGAGAGCGAGAAGGGAGAAGAAAAGAGAGAGAGAGAGAGCGAGAAGGGAGAAGAAAAGAGAGAGAGAGCGAGAAGGGAGAAGAAAAGAGAGAGAGAGAGCGAGAAGGGAGAAGAAAAGAGAGAGAGAGCGAGAAGGGAGAAGAAAAGAGAGAGAGAGAGCGAGAAGGGAGAAGAAAAGAGAGAGAGAAAGCGAGAAGGGAGAAGAAAAGAGAGTGAGAAAGCGAGAAGGGAGAAGAAAAGAGAGAGAGAGAGAGAGCGAGAAGGGAGAAGAAAAGAGAGAGAGAGCGAGAAGGGAGAAGAAAAGAGAGAGAGAGAGCGAGAAGGGAGAAGAAAAGAGAGTGAGAAAGCGAGAAGGGAGAAGAAAAGAGAGTGAGAAAGCGAGAAGGGAGAAGAAAAGAGAGAGAGAGAGCGAGAAGGGAGAAGAAAAGAGAGTGAGAAAGCGAGAAGGGAGAAGAAAAGAGAGAGAGAGAGCGAGAAGGGAGAAGAAAAGAGAGAGAGAGAGCGAGAAGGGAGAAGAAAAGAGAGTGAGAAAGCGAGAAGGGAGAAGAAAAGAGAGAGAGAGAGCGAGAAGGGAGAAGAAAAGAGAGAGAGAGCGAGAAGGGAGAAGAAAAGAGAGAGAGCGAGAAGGGAGAAGAAAAGAGAGTGAGAAAGCGAGAAGGGAGAAGAAAAGAGAGAGGGAGCGAGAAGGGAGAAGAAAAGAGAGAGAGAGAGCGAGAAGGGAGAAGAAAAGAGAGAGAGAGCGAGAAGGGAGAAGAAAAGAGAGAGAGAGCGAGAAGGGAGAAGAAAAGAGAGAGAGAGAGCGAGAAGGGAGAAGAAAAGAGAGAGAGAGAGCGAGAAGGGAGAAGAAAAGAGAGAGAGAGAGCGAGAAGGGAGAAGAAAAGAGAGAGAGAGCGAGAAGGGAGAAGAAAAGAGAGAGAGAGAGCGAGAAGGGAGAAGAAAAGAGAGAGAGAGCGAGAAGGGAGAAGAAAAGAGAGAGAGAGAGCGAGAAGGGAGAAGAAAAGAGAGAGAGAAAGCGAGAAGGGAGAAGAAAAGAGAGTGAGAAAGCGAGAAGGGAGAAGAAAAGAGAGAGAGAGAGAGCGAGAAGGGAGAAGAAAAGAGAGAGAGAGCGAGAAGGGAGAAGAAAAGAGAGAGAGAGAGAGCGAGAAGGGAGAAGAAAAGAGAGTGAGAAAGCGAGAAGGGAGAAGAAAAGAGAGTGAGAAAGCGAGAAGGGAGAAGAAAAGAGAGAGAGAGAGCGAGAAGGGAGAAGAAAAGAGAGTGAGAAAGCGAGAAGGGAGAAGAAAAGAGAGAGAGAGAGCGAGAAGGGAGAAGAAAAGAGAGAGAGAGAGCGAGAAGGGAGAAGAAAAGAGAGTGAGAAAGCGAGAAGGGAGAAGAAAAGAGAGAGAGAGAGCGAGAAGGGAGAAGAAAAGAGAGAGAGAGCGAGAAGGGAGAAGAAAAGAGAGAGAGCGAGAAGGGAGAAGAAAAGAGAGTGAGAAAGCGAGAAGGGAGAAGAAAAGAGAGAGAGAGAGAGAGAGCGAGAAGGGAGAAGAAAAGAGAGAGAGAGCGAGAAGGGAGAAGAAAAGAGAGAGAGAGAGCGAGAAGGGAGAAGAAAAGAGAGTGAGAAAGCGAGAAGGGAGAAGAAAAGAGAGTGAGAAAGCGAGAAGGGAGAAGAAAAGAGAGAGGGAGCGAGAAGGGAGAAGAAAAGAGAGTGAGAAAGCGAGAAGGGAGAAGAAAAGAGAGAGGGAGCGAGAAGGGAGAAGAAAAGAGAGAGAGAGCGAGAAGGGAGAAGAAAAGAGAGAGAGAAAGCGAGAAGGGAGAAGAAAAGAGAGTGAGAAAGCGAGAAGGGAGAAGAAAAGATAGAGAGAGAGCGAGAAGGGAGAAGAAAAGAGAGAGAGAGAGCGAGAAGGGAGAAGAAAAGAGAGAGAGAGCGAGAAGGGAGAAGAAAAGAGAGAGAGAGAGAGCGAGAAGGGAGAAGAAAAGAGAGAGAGAGCGAGAAGGGAGAAGAAAAGAGAGAGAGAGAGCGAGAAGGGAGAAGAAAAGAGAGAGAGAAAGCGAGAAGGGAGAAGAAAAGAGAGTGAGAAAGCGAGAAGGGAGAAGAAAAGAGAGAGAGAGAGAGAGCGAGAAGGGAGAAGAAAAGAGAGAGAGAGCGAGAAGGGAGAAGAAAAGAGAGAGAGAGAGAGCGAGAAGGGAGAAGAAAAGAGAGTGAGAAAGCGAGAAGGGAGAAGAAAAGAGAGTGAGAAAGCGAGAAGGGAGAAGAAAAGAGAGAGAGAGAGCGAGAAGGGAGAAGAAAAGAGAGTGAGAAAGCGAGAAGGGAGAAGAAAAGAGAGAGAGAGAGCGAGAAGGGAGAAGAAAAGAGAGAGAGAGAGCGAGAAGGGAGAAGAAAAGAGAGTGAGAAAGCGAGAAGGGAGAAGAAAAGAGAGAGAGAGAGCGAGAAGGGAGAAGAAAAGAGAGAGAGAGCGAGAAGGGAGAAGAAAAGAGAGAGAGCGAGAAGGGAGAAGAAAAGAGAGTGAGAAAGCGAGAAGGGAGAAGAAAAGAGAGAGGGAGCGAGAAGGGAGAAGAAAAGAGAGAGAGAGAGCGAGAAGGGAGAAGAAAAGAGAGAGAGAGCGAGAAGGGAGAAGAAAAGAGAGAGAGAGAGCGAGAAGGGAGAAGAAAAGAGAGAGAGAAAGCGAGAAGGGAGAAGAAAAGAGAGTGAGAAAGCGAGAAGGGAGAAGAAAAGAGAGAGAGAGAGAGCGAGAAGGGAGAAGAAAAGAGAGAGAGAGCGAGAAGGGAGAAGAAAAGAGAGAGAGAGCGAGAAGGGAGAAGAAAAGAGAGTGAGAAAGCGAGAAGGGAGAAGAAAAGAGAGTGAGAAAGCGAGAAGGGAGAAGAAAAGAGAGAGGGAGCGAGAAGGGAGAAGAAAAGAGAGAGAGAAAGCGAGAAGGGAGAAGAAAAGAGAGAGAGAAAGCGAGAAGGGAGAAGAAAAGAGAGAGAGAGCGAGAAGGGAGAAGAAAAGAGAGAGAGAAAGCGAGAAGGGAGAAGAAAAGAGAGAGAGAGCGAGAAGGGAGAAGAAAAGAGAGAGAGAGCGAGAAGGGAGAAGAAAAGAGAGAGAGAGCGAGAAGGGAGAAGAAAAGAGAGAGAGAAAGCGAGAAGGGAGAAGAAAAGAGAGAGAGAGCGAGAAGGGAGAAGAAAAGAGAGAGAGAAAGCGAGAAGGGAGAAGAAAAGAGAGAGAGAGAGCGAGAAGGGAGAAGAAAAGAGAGAGAGAAAGCGAGAAGGGAGAAGAAAAGAGAGAGAGAGCGAGAAGGGAGAAGAAAAGAGAGAGAGAGCGAGAAGGGAGAAGAAAAGAGAGAGAGAGCGAGAAGGGAGAAGAAAAGAGAGAGAGAGAGCGAGAAGGGAGAAGAAAAGAGAGAGAGAGAGCGAGAAGGGAGAAGAAAAGAGAGAGAGAGCGAGAAGGGAGAAGAAAAGAGAGAGAGAGCGAGAAGGGAGAAGAAAAGAGAGAGAGAGAGCGAGAAGGGAGAAGAAAAGAGAGAGAGAGCGAGAAGGGAGAAGAAAAGAGAGAGAGAGAGCGAGAAGGGAGAAGAAAAGAGAGAGAGAAAGCGAGAAGGGAGAAGAAAAGAGAGTGAGAAAGCGAGAAGGGAGAAGAAAAGAGAGAGAGAGAGAGAGCGAGAAGGGAGAAGAAAAGAGAGAGAGAGCGAGAAGGGAGAAGAAAAGAGAGAGAGAGAGAGCGAGAAGGGAGAAGAAAAGAGAGTGAGAAAGCGAGAAGGGAGAAGAAAAGAGAGTGAGAAAGCGAGAAGGGAGAAGAAAAGAGAGAGAGAGAGCGAGAAGGGAGAAGAAAAGAGAGTGAGAAAGCGAGAAGGGAGAAGAAAAGAGAGAGAGAGAGCGAGAAGGGAGAAGAAAAGAGAGAGAGAGAGCGAGAAGGGAGAAGAAAAGAGAGTGAGAAAGCGAGAAGGGAGAAGAAAAGAGAGAGAGAGAGCGAGAAGGGAGAAGAAAAGAGAGAGAGCGAGAAGGGAGAAGAAAAGAGAGAGAGCGAGAAGGGAGAAGAAAAGAGAGTGAGAAAGCGAGAAGGGAGAAGAAAAGAGAGAGGGAGCGAGAAGGGAGAAGAAAAGAGAGAGAGAGAGCGAGAAGGGAGAAGAAAAGAGAGAGAGAGCGAGAAGGGAGAAGAAAAGAGAGAGAGAGAGCGAGAAGGGAGAAGAAAAGAGAGAGAGAAAGCGAGAAGGGAGAAGAAAAGAGAGTGAGAAAGCGAGAAGGGAGAAGAAAAGAGAGAGAGAGAGAGCGAGAAGGGAGAAGAAAAGAGAGAGAGAGCGAGAAGGGAGAAGAAAAGAGAGAGAGAGAGCGAGAAGGGAGAAGAAAAGAGAGTGAGAAAGCGAGAAGGGAGAAGAAAAGAGAGTGAGAAAGCGAGAAGGGAGAAGAAAAGAGAGAGGGAGCGAGAAGGGAGAAGAAAAGAGAGAGAGAAAGCGAGAAGGGAGAAGAAAAGAGAGAGAGAAAGCGAGAAGGGAGAAGAAAAGAGAGAGAGAGCGAGAAGGGAGAAGAAAAGAGAGAGAGAAAGCGAGAAGGGAGAAGAAAAGAGAGAGAGAGCGAGAAGGGAGAAGAAAAGAGAGAGAGAGCGAGAAGGGAGAAGAAAAGAGAGAGAGAGCGAGAAGGGAAAAGAAAAGAGAGAGAGAAAGCGAGAAGGGAGAAGAAAAGAGAGAGAGAGCGAGAAGGGAGAAGAAAAGAGAGAGAGAAAGCGAGAAGGGAGAAGAAAAGAGAGAGAGAGCGAGAAGGGAGAAGAAAAGAGAGAGAGAGAGCGAGAAGGGAGAAGAAAAGAGAGTGAGAGAGCGAGAAGGGAGAAGAAAAGAGAGAGAGAGAGCGAGAAGGGAGAAGAAAAGAGAGAGAGAAAGCGAGAAGGGAGAAGAAAAGAGAGAGAGAGCGAGAAGGGAGAAGAAAAGAGAGAGAGAGCGAGAAGGGAGAAGAAAAGAGAGAGAGAGCGAGAAGGGAGAAGAAAAGAGAGAGAGAGAGCGAGAAGGGAGAAGAAAAGAGAGTGAGAAAGCGAGAAGGGAGAAGAAAAGAGAGAGGGAGCGAGAAGGGAGAAGAAAAGAGAGAGAGAGCGAGAAGGGAGAAGAAAAGAGAGAGAGAGCGAGAAGGGAGAAGAAAAGAGAGAGAGAAAGCGAGAAGGGAGAAGAAAAGAGAGAGAGAGCGAGAAGGGAGAAGAAAAGAGAGAGAGCGAGAAGGGAGAAGAAAAGAGAGTGAGAAAGCGAGAAGGGAGAAGAAAAGAGAGAGGGAGCGAGAAGGGAGAAGAAAAGAGAGAGAGAGAGCGAGAAGGGAGAAGAAAAGAGAGAGAGAGCGAGAAGGGAGAAGAAAAGAGAGAGAGCGAGAAGGGAGAAGAAAAGAGAGTGAGAAAGCGAGAAGGGAGAAGAAAAGAGAGAGGGAGCGAGAAGGGAGAAGAAAAGAGAGAGAGAGAGCGAGAAGGGAGAAGAAAAGAGAGAGAGAGCGAGAAGGGAGAAGAAAAGAGAGAGAGAGAGCGAGAAGGGAGAAGAAAAGAGAGAGAGAAAGCGAGAAGGGAGAAGAAAAGAGAGTGAGAAAGCGAGAAGGGAGAAGAAAAGAGAGAGAGAGAGAGCGAGAAGGGAGAAGAAAAGAGAGAGAGAGCGAGAAGGGAGAAGAAAAGAGAGAGAGAGAGAGCGAGAAGGGAGAAGAAAAGAGAGTGAGAAAGCGAGAAGGGAGAAGAAAAGAGAGTGAGAAAGCGAGAAGGGAGAAGAAAAGAGAGAGGGAGCGAGAAGGGAGAAGAAAAGAGAGAGAGAAAGCGAGAAGGGAGAAGAAAAGAGAGAGAGAAAGCGAGAAGGGAGAAGAAAAGAGAGAGAGAGCGAGAAGGGAGAAGAAAAGAGAGAGAGAAAGCGAGAAGGGAGAAGAAAAGAGAGAGAGAGCGAGAAGGGAGAAGAAAAGAGAGAGAGAGCGAGAAGGGAGAAGAAAAGAGAGAGAGAGCGAGAAGGGAGAAGAAAAGAGAGAGAGAGAGCGAGAAGGGAGAAGAAAAGAGAGTGAGAAAGCGAGAAGGGAGAAGAAAAGAGAGAGGGAGCGAGAAGGGAGAAGAAAAGAGAGAGAGAGCGAGAAGGGAGAAGAAAAGAGAGAGAGAGCGAGAAGGGAGAAGAAAAGAGAGAGAGAAAGCGAGAAGGGAGAAGAAAAGAGAGAGAGAGCGAGAAGGGAGAAGAAAAGAGAGAGAGCGAGAAGGGAGAAGAAAAGAGAGTGAGAAAGCGAGAAGGGAGAAGAAAAGAGAGAGGGAGCGAGAAGGGAGAAGAAAAGAGAGAGAGAGAGCGAGAAGGGAGAAGAAAAGAGAGAGAGAGCGAGAAGGGAGAAGAAAAGAGAGAGAGCGAGAAGGGAGAAGAAAAGAGAGTGAGAAAGCGAGAAGGGAGAAGAAAAGAGAGAGGGAGCGAGAAGGGAGAAGAAAAGAGAGAGAGAGAGCGAGAAGGGAGAAGAAAAGAGAGAGAGAGCGAGAAGGGAGAAGAAAAGAGAGAGAGAGAGCGAGAAGGGAGAAGAAAAGAGAGAGAGAAAGCGAGAAGGGAGAAGAAAAGAGAGTGAGAAAGCGAGAAGGGAGAAGAAAAGAGAGAGAGAGAGAGCGAGAAGGGAGAAGAAAAGAGAGAGAGAGCGAGAAGGGAGAAGAAAAGAGAGAGAGAGAGAGCGAGAAGGGAGAAGAAAAGAGAGTGAGAAAGCGAGAAGGGAGAAGAAAAGAGAGTGAGAAAGCGAGAAGGGAGAAGAAAAGAGAGAGGGAGCGAGAAGGGAGAAGAAAAGAGAGAGAGAAAGCGAGAAGGGAGAAGAAAAGAGAGAGAGAAAGCGAGAAGGGAGAAGAAAAGAGAGAGAGAGCGAGAAGGGAGAAGAAAAGAGAGAGAGAAAGCGAGAAGGGAGAAGAAAAGAGAGAGAGAGCGAGAAGGGAGAAGAAAAGAGAGAGAGAGCGAGAAGGGAGAAGAAAAGAGAGAGAGAGCGAGAAGGGAGAAGAAAAGAGAGAGAGAAAGCGAGAAGGGAGAAGAAAAGAGAGAGAGAGCGAGAAGGGAGAAGAAAAGAGAGAGAGAAAGCGAGAAGGGAGAAGAAAAGAGAGAGAGAGCGAGAAGGGAGAAGAAAAGAGAGAGAGAGCGAGAAGGGAGAAGAAAAGAGAGAGAGAGCGAGAAGGGAGAAGAAAAGAGAGAGAGAGCGAGAAGGGAGAAGAAAAGAGAGAGAGAGAGCGAGAAGGGAGAAGAAAAGAGAGAGAGAAAGCGAGAAGGGAGAAGAAAAGAGAGAGAGAAAGCGAGAAGGGAGAAGAAAAGAGAGAGAGAGAGCGAGAAGGGAGAAGAAAAGAGAGAGAGAGAGAGCGAGAAGGGAGAAGAAAAGAGAGAGAGAGCGAGAAGGGAGAAGAAAAGAGAGAGAGAAAGCGAGAAGGGAGAAGAAAAGAGAGAGAGAAAGCGAGAAGGGAGAAGAAAAGAGAGAGAGAGCGAGAAGGGAGAAGAAAAGAGAGAGAGAGAGCGAGAAGGGAGAAGAAAAGAGAGAGAGAGAGCGAGAAGGGAGAAGAAAAGAGAGTGAGAAAGCGAGAAGGGAGAAGAAAAGAGAGAGAGAGAGCGAGAAGGGAGAAGAAAAGAGAGAGAGAGAGCGAGAAGGGAGAAGAAAAGAGAGAGAGAGAGCGAGAAGGGAGAAGAAAAGAGAGTGAGAAAGCGAGAAGGGAGAAGAAAAGAGAGAGAGAGAGCGAGAAGGGAGAAGAAAAGAGAGAGAGAGCGAGAAGGGAGAAGAAAAGAGAGAGAGAAAGCGAGAAGGGAGAAGAAAAGAGAGAGAGAGCGAGAAGGGAGAAGAAAAGAGAGAGAGAGAGAGCGAGAAGGGAGAAGAAAAGAGAGAGAGAGCGAGAAGGGAGAAGAAAAGAGAGAGAGAGCGAGAAGGGAGAAGAAAAGAGAGAGAGAGCGAGAAGGGAGAAGAAAAGAGAGAGAGAGCGAGAAGGGAGAAGAAAAGAGAGTGAGAAAGCGAGAAGGGAGAAGAAAAGAGAGAGAGAGAGCGAGAAGGGAGAAGAAAAGAGAGAGAGAGCGAGAAGGGAGAAGAAAAGAGAGAGAGAGCGAGAAGGGAGAAGAAAAGAGAGAGAGAAAGCGAGAAGGGAGAAGAAAAGAGAGAGAGAGCGAGAAGGGAGAAGAAAAGAGAGAGAGAGCGAGAAGGGAGAAGAAAAGAGAGAGAGAAAGCGAGAAGGGAGAAGAAAAGAGAGAGAGAGCGAGAAGGGAGAAGAAAAGAGAGAGAGAGAGCGAGAAGGGAGAAGAAAAGAGAGAGAGAGCGAGAAGGGAGAAGAAAAGAGAGAGAGAGCGAGAAGGGAGAAGAAAAGAGAGAGAGAGAGCGAGAAGGGAGAAGAAAAGAGAGAGAGAAAGCGAGAAGGGAGAAGAAAAGAGAGAGAGAGCGAGAAGGGAGAAGAAAAGAGAGAGAGAGAGCGAGAAGGGAGAAGAAAAGAGAGAGAGAGCGAGAAGGGAGAAGAAAAGAGAGAGAGAGAGCGAGAAGGGAGAAGAAAAGAGAGTGAGAAAGCGAGAAGGGAGAAGAAAAGAGAGTGAGAAAGCGAGAAGGGAGAAGAAAAGAGAGAGGGAGCGAGAAGGGAGAAGAAAAGAGAGAGAGAAAGCGAGAAGGGAGAAGAAAAGAGAGAGAGAAAGCGAGAAGGGAGAAGAAAAGAGAGAGAGAGCGAGAAGGGAGAAGAAAAGAGAGAGAGAAAGCGAGAAGGGAGAAGAAAAGAGAGAGAGAGCGAGAAGGGAGAAGAAAAGAGAGAGAGAGCGAGAAGGGAGAAGAAAAGAGAGAGAGAGCGAGAAGGGAGAAGAAAAGAGAGAGAGAAAGCGAGAAGGGAGAAGAAAAGAGAGAGAGAGCGAGAAGGGAGAAGAAAAGAGAGATAGAAAGCGAGAAGGGAGAAGAAAAGAGAGAGAGAGCGAGAAGGGAGAAGAAAAGAGAGAGAGAGCGAGAAGGGAGAAGAAAAGAGAGAGAGAGAGCGAGAAGGGAGAAGAAAAGAGAGAGAGAGCGAGAAGGGAGAAGAAAAGAGAGAGAGAGAGCGAGAAGGGAGAAGAAAAGAGAGAGAGAAAGCGAGAAGGGAGAAGAAAAGAGAGAGAGAGAGCGAGAAGGGAGAAGAAAAGAGAGAGAGAGAGAGCGAGAAGGGAGAAGAAAAGAGAGAGAGAGAGCGAGAAGGGAGAAGAAAAGAGAGTGAGAAAGCGAGAAGGGAGAAGAAAAGAGAGAGAGAGAGCGAGAAGGGAGAAGAAAAGAGAGAGAGAGCGAGAAGGGAGAAGAAAAGAGAGAGAGAGCGAGAAGGGAGAAGAAAAGAGAGAGAGAGAGCGAGAAGGGAGAAGAAAAGAGAGAGAGAGCGAGAAGGGAGAAGAAAAGAGAGAGAGAGCGAGAAGGGAGAAGAAAAGAGAGAGAGAAAGCGAGAAGGGAGAAGAAAAGAGAGAGAGAGCGAGAAGGGAGAAGAAAAGAGAGAGAGAAAGCGAGAAGGGAGAAGAAAAGAGAGTGAGAAAGCGAGAAGGGAGAAGAAAAGAGAGAGAGAGAGCGAGAAGGGAGAAGAAAAGAGAGAGAGAGCGAGAAGGGAGAAGAAAAGAGAGAGAGAGCGAGAAGGGAGAAGAAAAGAGAGAGAGAGCGAGAAGGGAGAAGAAAAGAGAGAGAGAAAGCGAGAAGGGAGAAGAAAAGAGAGAGAGAGCGAGAAGGGAGAAGAAAAGAGAGTGAGAAAGCGAGAAGGGAGAAGAAAAGAGAGAGAGAGAGCGAGAAGGGAGAAGAAAAGAGAGAGAGAGCGAGAAGGGAGAAGAAAAGAGAGAGAGCGAGAAGGGAGAAGAAAAGAGAGAGAGCGAGAAGGGAGAAGAAAAGAGAGTGAGAAAGCGAGAAGGGAGAAGAAAAGAGAGAGGGAGCGAGAAGGGAGAAGAAAAGAGAGAGAGAGCGAGAAGGGAGAAGAAAAGAGAGAGAGAGAGCGAGAAGGGAGAAGAAAAGAGAGAGAGAGCGAGAAGGGAGAAGAAAAGAGAGTGAGAAAGCGAGAAGGGAGAAGAAAAGAGAGAGAGAGAGCGAGAAGGGAGAAGAAAAGAGAGAGAGAGCGAGAAGGGAGAAGAAAAGAGAGAGAGAGAGCGAGAAGGGAGAAGAAAAGAGAGAGAGAGCGAGAAGGGAGAAGAAAAGAGAGAGAGAGAGAGCGAGAAGGGAGAAGAAAAGAGAGAGAGAAAGCGAGAAGGGAGAAGAAAAGAGAGTGAGAAAGCGAGAAGGGAGAAGAAAAGAGCGAGAGAGAGCGAGAAGGGAGAAGAAAAGAGAGAGAGAGAGAGCGAGAAGGGAGAAGAAAAGAGAGAGAGAAAGCGAGAAGGGAGAAGAAAAGAGAGAGAGAGCGAGAAGGGAGAAGAAAAGAGAGAGAGAGAGCGAGAAGGGAGAAGAAAAGAGAGAGAGAAAGCGAGAAGGGAGAAGAAAAGAGAGAGAGAGCGAGAAGGGAGAAGAAAAGAGAGAGAGAGAGCGAGAAGGGAGAAGAAAAGAGAGAGAGAAAGCGAGAAGGGAGAAGAAAAGAGAGAGAGAGAGAGCGAGAAGGGAGAAGAAAAGAGAGAGAGAAAGCGAGAAGGGAGAAAAAAAAAGTGAGAGAGCGAGAAGGGAGAAGAAAAGAGAGAGAGAGAGCGAGAAGGGAGAAGAAAAGAGAGAGAGAGCGAGAAGGGAGAAGAAAAGAGAGAGAGAAAGCGAGAAGGGAGAAGAAAAGAGAGAGAGAGCGAGAAGGGAGAAGAAAAGAGAGAGAGAGCGAGAAGGGAGAAGAAAAGAGAGAGAGAAAGCGAGAAGGGAGAAGAAAAGAGAGAGAGAGCGAGAAGGGAGAAGAAAAGAGAGAGAGAGAGCGAGAAGGGAGAAGAAAAGAGAGAGAGAAAGCGAGAAGGGAGAAGAAAAGAGAGAGAGAGCGAGAAGGGAGAAGAAAAGAGAGAGAGAGCGAGAAGGGAGAAGAAAAGAGAGAGAGAGAGCGAGAAGGGAGAAGAAAAGAGAGAGAGAGCGAGAAGGGAGAAGAAAAGAGAGAGAGAGCGAGAAGGGAGAAGAAAAGAGAGAGAGAGCGAGAAGGGAGAAGAAAAGAGAGAGAGAAAGCGAGAAGGGAGAAGAAAAGAGAGAGAGAGCGAGAAGGGAGAAGAAAAGAGAGAGAGAGAGCGAGAAGGGAGAAGAAAAGAGAGAGAGAGCGAGAAGGGAGAAGAAAAGAGAGAGAGAGCGAGAAGGGAGAAGAAAAGAGAGAGAGAGAGCGAGAAGGGAGAAGAAAAGAGAGAGAGAAAGCGAGAAGGGAGAAGAAAAGAGAGAGAGAGCGAGAAGGGAGAAGAAAAGAGAGAGAGAGAGCGAGAAGGGAGAAGAAAAGAGAGAGAGAGCGAGAAGGGAGAAGAAAAGAGAGAGAGAGAGCGAGAAGGGAGAAGAAAAGAGAGTGAGAAAGCGAGAAGGGAGAAGAAAAGAGAGTGAGAAAGCGAGAAGGGAGAAGAAAAGAGAGAGGGAGCGAGAAGGGAGAAGAAAAGAGAGAGAGAAAGCGAGAAGGGAGAAGAAAAGAGAGAGAGAAAGCGAGAAGGGAGAAGAAAAGAGAGAGAGAGCGAGAAGGGAGAAGAAAAGAGAGAGAGAAAGCGAGAAGGGAGAAGAAAAGAGAGAGAGAGCGAGAAGGGAGAAGAAAAGAGAGAGAGAGCGAGAAGGGAGAAGAAAAGAGAGAGAGAAAGCGAGAAGGGAGAAGAAAAGAGAGAGAGAGCGAGAAGGGAGAAGAAAAGAGAGAGAGAGAGCGAGAAGGGAGAAGAAAAGAGAGAGAGAAAGCGAGAAGGGAGAAGAAAAGAGAGAGAGAGCGAGAAGGGAGAAGAAAAGAGAGAGAGAGCGAGAAGGGAGAAGAAAAGAGAGAGAGAGAGCGAGAAGGGAGAAGAAAAGAGAGAGAGAGCGAGAAGGGAGAAGAAAAGAGAGAGAGAGCGAGAAGGGAGAAGAAAAGAGAGAGAGAGCGAGAAGGGAGAAGAAAAGAGAGAGAGAAAGCGAGAAGGGAGAAGAAAAGAGAGAGAGAGCGAGAAGGGAGAAGAAAAGAGAGAGAGAGAGAGCGAGAAGGGAGAAGAAAAGAGAGAGAGAGCGAGAAGGGAGAAGAAAAGAGAGAGAGAGCGAGAAGGGAGAAGAAAAGAGAGAGAGAGAGCGAGAAGGGAGAAGAAAAGAGAGAGAGAAAGCGAGAAGGGAGAAGAAAAGAGAGAGAGAGCGAGAAGGGAGAAGAAAAGAGAGAGAGAGAGCGAGAAGGGAGAAGAAAAGAGAGAGAGAGCGAGAAGGGAGAAGAAAAGAGAGAGAGAGAGCGAGAAGGGAGAAGAAAAGAGAGTGAGAAAGCGAGAAGGGAGAGGAAAAGAGAGTGAGAAAGCGAGAAGGGAGAAGAAAAGAGAGAGGGAGCGAGAAGGGAGAAGAAAAGAGAGAGAGAAAGCGAGAAGGGAGAAGAAAAGAGAGAGAGAAAGCGAGAAGGGAGAAGAAAAGAGAGAGAGAGCGAGAAGGGAGAAGAAAAGAGAGAGAGAAAGCGAGAAGGGAGAAGAAAAGAGAGAGAGAGCGAGAAGGGAGAAGAAAAGAGAGAGAGAGCGAGAAGGGAGAAGAAAAGAGAGAGAGAGCGAGAAGGGAGAAGAAAAGAGAGAGAGAAAGCGAGAAGGGAGAAGAAAAGAGAGAGAGAGCGAGAAGGGAGAAGAAAAGAGAGAGAGAAAGCGAGAAGGGAGAAGAAAAGAGAGAGAGAGAGCGAGAAGGGAGAAGAAAAGAGAGAGAGAAAGCGAGAAGGGAGAAGAAAAGAGAGTGAGAAAGCGAGAAGGGAGAAGAAAAGAGAGAGAGAGAGCGAGAAGGGAGAAGAAAAGAGAGAGAGAGCGAGAAGGGAGAAGAAAAGAGAGAGAGAGAGCGAGAAGGGAGAAGAAAAGAGAGTGAGAAAGCGAGAAGGGAGAAGAAAAGAGAGTGAGAAAGCGAGAAGGGAGAAGAAAAGAGAGAGAGAGCGAGAAGGGAGAAGAAAAGAGAGAGAGAGAGAGCGAGAAGGGAGAAGAAAAGAGAGAGAGAAAGCGAGAAGGGAGAAGAAAAGAGAGAGAGAGCGAGAAGGGAGAAGAAAAGAGAGTGAGAAAGCGAGAAGGGAGAAGAAAAGAGAGAGAGAGAGCGAGAAGGGAGAAGAAAAGAGAGAGAGAGCGAGAAGGGAGAAGAAAAGAGAGAGAGAAAGCGAGAAGGGAGAAGAAAAGAGAGAGAGAGCGAGAAGGGAGAAGAAAAGAGAGTGAGAAAGCGAGAAGGGAGAAGAAAAGAGAGAGAGAGAGCGAGAAGGGAGAAGAAAAGAGAGAGAGAGCGAGAAGGGAGAAGAAAAGAGAGAGAGAGAGCGAGAAGGGAGAAGAAAAGAGAGAGAGAGCGAGAAGGGAGAAGAAAAGAGAGAGAGAGAGAGCGAGAAGGGAGAAGAAAAGAGAGAGAGAAAGCGAGAAGGGAGAAGAAAAGAGAGTGAGAAAGCGAGAAGGGAGAAGAAAAGAGCGAGAGAGAGCGAGAAGGGAGAAGAAAAGAGAGAGAGAGCGAGAAGGGAGAAGAAAAGAGAGAGAGAAAGCGAGAAGGGAGAAGAAAAGAGAGAGAGAGCGAGAAGGGAGAAGAAAAGAGAGAGAGAGAGCGAGAAGGGAGAAGAAAAGAGAGAGAGAAAGCGAGAAGGGAGAAGAAAAGAGAGAGAGAGCGAGAAGGGAGAAGAAAAGAGAGAGAGAGAGCGAGAAGGGAGAAGAAAAGAGAGAGAGAAAGCGAGAAGGGAGAAGAAAAGAGAGAGAGAGCGAGAAGGGAGAAGAAAAGAGAGAGAGAGCGAGAAGGGAGAAGAAAAGAGAGAGAGAGAGCGAGAAGGGAGAAGAAAAGAGAGAGAGAGCGAGAAGGGAGAAGAAAAGAGAGAGAGAGCGAGAAGGGAGAAGAAAAGAGAGAGAGAAAGCGAGAAGGGAGAAGAAAAGAGAGAGAGAGCGAGAAGGGAGAAGAAAAGAGAGAGAGAGCGAGAAGGGAGAAGAAAAGAGAGAGAGAGCGAGAAGGGAGAAGAAAAGAGAGAGAGAGAGAGCGAGAAGGGAGAAGAAAAGAGAGAGAGAGAGCGAGAAGGGAGAAGAAAAGAGAGAGAGAAAGCGAGAAGGGAGAAGAAAAGAGAGAGAAAGCGAGAAGGGAGAAGAAAAGAGAGAGAGAAAGCGAGAAGGGAGAAGAAAAGAGAGAGAGAGCGAGAAGGGAGAAGAAAAGAGAGAGAGAAAGCGAGAAGGGAGAAGAAAAGAGAGTGAGAAAGCGAGAAGGGAGAAGAAAAGAGAGAGGGAGCGAGAAGGGAGAAGAAAAGAGAGAGAGAGCGAGAAGGGAGAAGAAAAGAGAGAGAGAAAGCGAGAAGGGAGAAGAAAAGAGAGAGAGAGAGCGAGAAGGGAGAAGAAAAGAGAGAGAGAAAGCGAGAAGGGAGAAGAAAAGAGAGAGAGAGCGAGAAGGGAGAAGAAAAGAGAGAGAGAGCGAGAAGGGAGAAGAAAAGAGAGAGAGAAAGCAAGAAGGGAGAAGAAAAGAGAGAGAGAGCGAGAAGGGAGAAGAAAAGAGAGAGAGAAAGCGAGAAGGGAGAAGAAAAGAGAGAGAGAGCGAGAAGGGAGAAGAAAAGAGAGAGAGAGAGCGAGAAGGGAGAAGAAAAGAGAGAGAGAGCGAGAAGGGAGAAGAAAAGAGAGAGAGAGAGCGAGAAGGGAGAAGAAAAGAGAGAGAGAGCGAGAAGGGAGAAGAAAAGAGAGAGAGAGAGAGCGAGAAGGGAGAAGAAAAGAGAGAGAGAAAGCGAGAAGGGAGAAGAAAAGAGAGTGAGAAAGCGAGAAGGGAGAAGAAAAGAGAGAGAGAGAGCGAGAAGGGAGAAGAAAAGAGAGAGAGAGCGAGAAGGGAGAAGAAAAGAGAGAGAGAGAGAGCGAGAAGGGAGAAGAAAAGAGAGTGAGAAAGCGAGAAGGGAGAAGAAAAGAGAGTGAGAAAGCGAGAAGGGAGAAGAAAAGAGAGAGGGAGCGAGAAGGGAGAAGAAAAGAGAGAGAGAGCGAGAAGGGAGAAGAAAAGAGAGAGAGAAAGCGAGAAGGGAGAAGAAAAGAGAGAGAGAGAGAGCGAGAAGGGAGAAGAAAAGAGAGAGAGAAAGCGAGAAGGGAGAAGAAAAGAGAGAGAGAGCGAGAAGGGAGAAGAAAAGAGAGAGAGAGAGCGAGAAGGGAGAAGAAAAGAGAGAGAGAGAGCGAGAAGGGAGAAGAAAAGAGAGTGAGAAAGCGAGAAGGGAGAAGAAAAGAGAGAGAGAGAGCGAGAAGGGAGAAGAAAAGAGAGAGAGAGCGAGAAGGGAGAAGAAAAGAGAGAGAGAGCGAGAAGGGAGAAGAAAAGAGAGAGAGAAAGCGAGAAGGGAGAAGAAAAGAGAGAGAGAGCGAGAAGGGAGAAGAAAAGAGAGAGAGAGCGAGAAGGGAGAAGAAATGAGAGAGAGAAAGCGAGAAGGGAGAAGAAAAGAGAGAGAGAGCGAGAAGGGAGAAGAAAAGAGAGAGAGAGCGAGAAGGGAGAAGAAAAGAGAGAGAGAGCGAGAAGGGAGAAGAAAAGAGAGTGAGAAAGCGAGAAGGGAGAAGAAAAGAGAGAGAGAGCGAGAAGGGAGAAGAAAAGAGAGAGAGAGCGAGAAGGGAGAAGAAAAGAGAGAGAGAGCGAGAAGGGAGAAGAAAAGAGAGAGAGAGAGAGCGAGAAGGGAGAAGAAAAGAGAGAGAGAAAGCGAGAAGGGAGAAGAAAAGAGAGAGAGAGCGAGAAGGGAGAAGAAAAGAGAGTGAGAAAGCGAGAAGGGAGAAGAAAAGAGAGAGAGAGAGCGAGAAGGGAGAAGAAAAGAGAGAGAGAGCGAGAAGGGAGAAGAAAAGAGAGTGAGAAAGCGAGAAGGGAGAAGAAAAGAGAGAGAGAGAGCGAGAAGGGAGAAGAAAAGAGAGAGAGAGCGAGAAGGGAGAAGAAAAGAGAGTGAGAAAGCGAGAAGGGAGAAGAAAAGAGAGAGAGAGCGAGAAGGGAGAAGAAAAGAGAGAGAGAGAGAGCGAGAAGGGAGAAGAAAAGAGAGAGAGAAAGCGAGAAGGGAGAAGAAAAGAGAGAGAGAGCGAGAAGGGAGAAGAAAAGAGAGTGAGAAAGCGAGAAGGGAGAAGAAAAGAGAGAAAGAGAGCGAGAAGGGAGAAGAAAAGAGAGAGAGAGCGAGAAGGGAGAAGAAAAGAGAGAGAGAGAGCGAGAAGGGAGAAGAAAAGAGAGAGAGAGCGAGAAGGGAGAAGAAAAGAGAGAGAGAGAGAGAGCGAGAAGGGAGAAGAAAAGAGAGAGAGAAAGCGAGAAGGGAGAAGAAAAGAGAGTGAGAAAGCGAGAAGGGAGAAGAAAAGAGAGAGAGAGAGCGAGAAGGGAGAAGAAAAGAGAGAGAGAGCGAGAAGGGAGAAGAAAAGAGAGAGAGAGAGAGAGCGAGAAGGGAGAAGAAAAGAGAGTGAGAAAGCGAGAAGGGAGAAGAAAAGAGAGTGAGAAAGCGAGAAGGGAGAAGAAAAGAGAGAGGGAGCGAGAAGGGAGAAGAAAAGAGAGAGAGAAAGCGAGAAGGGAGAAGAAAAGAGAGAGAGCGAGAAGGGAGAAGAAAAGAGAGAGAGAGCGAGAAGGGAGAAGAAAAGAGAGAGGGAGCGAGAAGGGAGAAGAAAAGAGAGAGAGAGCGAGAAGGGAGAAGAAAAGAGAGAGAGAAAGCGAGAAGGGAGAAGAAAAGAGAGAGAGAGGGAGCGAGAAGGGAGAAGAAAAGAGAGAGAGAAAGCGAGAAGGGAGAAGAAAAGAGAGAGAGAGCGAGAAGGGAGAAGAAAAGAGAGAGAGAGCGAGAAGGGAGAAGAAAAGAGAGAGGGAGCGAGAAGGGAGAAGAAAAGAGAGAGAGAGCGAGAAGGGAGAAGAAAAGAGAGAGAGAAAGCGAGAAGGGAGAAGAAAAGAGAGAGAGAGAGAGCGAGAAGGGAGAAGAAAAGAGAGAGAGAAAGCGAGAAGGGAGAAGAAAAGAGAGAGAGAGAGCGAGAAGGGAGAAGAAAAGAGAGAGAGAGAGAGCGAGAAGGGAGAAGAAAAGAGAGAGAGAGAGCGAGAAGGGAGAAGAAAAGAGAGTGAGAAAGCGAGAAGGGAGAAGAAAAGAGAGAGAGAGAGCGAGAAGGGAGAAGAAAAGAGAGAGAGAGCGAGAAGGGAGAAGAAAAGAGAGAGAGAGCGAGAAGGGAGAAGAAAAGAGAGAGAGAAAGCGAGAAGGGAGAAGAAAAGAGAGAGAGAGCGAGAAGGGAGAAGAAAAGAGAGTGAGAAAGCGAGAAGGGAGAAGAAAAGAGAGAGGGAGCGAGAAGGGAGAAGAAAAGAGAGTGAGAAAGCGAGAAGGGAGAAGAAAAGAGAGAGGGAGCGAGAAGGGAGAAGAAAAGAGAGAGAGAGCGAGAAGGGAGAAGAAAAGAGAGAGAGAGCGAGAAGGGAGAAGAAAAGAGAGAGAGAGCGAGAAGGGAGAAGAAAAGAGAGAGAGAGCGAGAAGGGAGAAGAAAAGAGAGAGAGAAAGCGAGAAGGGAGAAGAAAAGAGAGAGAGAGCGAGAAGGGAGAAGAAAAGAGAGAGAGAGCGAGAAGGGAGAAGAAAAGAGAGAGAGAGCGAGAAGGGAGAAGAAAAGAGAGAGAGAGCGAGAAGGGAGAAGAAAAGAGAGTGAGAAAGCGAGAAGGGAGAAGAAAAGAGAGAGAGAGCGAGAAGGGAGAAGAAAAGAGAGAGAGAAAGCGAGAAGGGAGAAGAAAAGAGAGAGAGAGAGCGAGAAGGGAGAAGAAAAGAGAGTGAGAAAGCGAGAAGGGAGAAGAAAAGAGAGAGAGAGAGCGAGAAGGGAGAAGAAAAGAGAGAGAGAGCGAGAAGGGAGAAGAAAAGAGAGAGAGAGCGAGAAGGGAGAAGAAAAGAGAGAGAGAGAGCGAGAAGGGAGAAGAAAAGAGAGTGAGAAAGCGAGAAGGGAGAAGAAAAGAGAGAGAGAGAGCGAGAAGGGAGAAGAAAAGAGAGAGAGAGAGCGAGAAGGGAGAAGAAAAGAGAGTGAGAAAGCGAGAAGGGAGAAGAAAAGAGAGAGAGAGAGCGAGAAGGGAGAAGAAAAGAGAGAGAGAGCGAGAAGGGAGAAGAAAAGAGAGAGAGAGCGAGAAGGGAGAAGAAAAGAGAGAGAGAAAGCGAGAAGGGAGAAGAAAAGAGAGAGAGAGCGAGAAGGGAGAAGAAAAGAGAGAGAGAGAGAGCGAGAAGGGAGAAGAAAAGAGAGAGAGAACGCGAGAAGGGAGAAGAAAAGAGAGTGAGAAAGCGAGAAGGGAGAAGAAAAGAGAGAGAGAGAGCGAGAAGGGAGAAGAAAAGAGAGAGAGAGCGAGAAGGGAGAAGAAAAGAGAGAGAGAGAGAGCGAGAAGGGAGAAGAAAAGAGAGTGAGAAAGCGAGAAGGGAGAAGAAAAGAGAGTGAGAAAGCGAGAAGGGAGAAGAAAAGAGAGAGGGAGCGAGAAGGGAGAAGAAAAGAGAGAGAAAGAGCGAGAAGGGAGAATAAAAGAGAGAGAGAGAGCGAGAAGGGAGAATAAAAGAGAGAGAGAGCGAGAAGGGAGAATAAAAGAGAGAGAGAGAGCGAGAAGGGAGAATAAAAGAGAGAGAGAGCGAGAAGGGAGAAGAAAAGAGAGAGAGAAAGCGAGAAGGGAGAAGAAAAGAGAGAGAGAGAGCGAGAAGGGAGAAGAAAAGAGAGAGAGAAAGCGTGAAGGGAGAAGAAAAGAGAGAGAGAGCGAGAAGGGAGAAGAAAAGAGAGAGAGAGCGAGAAGGGAGAAGAAAAGAGAGAGAGAGAGCGAGAAGGGAGAAGAAAAGAGAGTGAGAAAGCGAGAAGGGAGAAGAAAAGAGAGAGAGAGCGAGAAGGGAGAAGAAAAGAGAGAGAGAGCGAGAAGGGAGAAGAAAAGAGAGAGAGAGCGAGAAGGGAGAAGAAAAGAGAGAGAGAAAGCGAGAAGGGAGAAGAAAAGAGAGAGAGAGCGAGAAGGGAGAAGAAAAGAGAGTGAGAAAGCGAGAAGGGAGAAGAAAAGAGAGAGAGAGAGCGAGAAGGGAGAAGAAAAGAGAGAGAGAGCGAGAAGGGAGAAGAAAAGAGAGAGAGAGCGAGAAGGGAGAAGAAAAGAGAGTGAGAAAGCGAGAAGGGAGAAGAAAAGAGAGAGGGAGCGAGAAGGGAGAAGAAAAGAGAGAGAGAGCGAGAAGGGAGAAGAAAAGAGAGAGAGAGCGAGAAGGGAGAAGAAAAGAGAGAGAGAGCGAGAAGGGAGAAGAAAAGAGAGAGAGAGCGAGAAGGGAGAAGAAAAGAGAGAGAGAAAGCGAGAAGGGAGAAGAAAAGAGAGAGAGAGCGAGAAGGGAGAAGAAAAGAGAGAGAGAGCGAGAAGGGAGAAGAAAAGAGAGAGAGAGAGCGAGAAGGGAGAAGAAAAGAGAGAGAGAGAGCGAGAAGGGAGAAGAAAAGAGAGAGGGAGCGAGAAGGGAGAAGAAAAGAGAGAGAGAGCGAGAAGGGAGAAGAAAAGAGAGAGAGAGCGAGAAGGGAGAAGAAAAGAGAGAGAGAGCGAGAAGGGAGAAGAAAAGAGAGAGAGAGAGCGAGAAGGGAGAAGAAAAGAGAGAGGGAGCGAGAAGGGAGAAGAAAAGAGAGAGAGAGCGAGAAGGGAGAAGAAAAGAGAGAGAGAAGCGAGAAGGGAGAAGAAAAGAGAGAGAGAGAGCGAGAAGGGAGAAGAAAAGAGAGAGAGAGAGCGAGAAGGGAGAAGAAAAGAGAGAGGGAGCGAGAAGGGAGAAGAAAAGAGAGAGAGAGCGAGAAGGGAGAAGAAAAGAGAGAGAGAAAGCGAGAAGGGAGAAGAAAAGAGAGAGAGAGAGCGAGAAGGGAGAAGAAAAGAGAGAGGGAGCGAGAAGGGAGAAGAAAAGAGAGAGAGAGCGAGAAGGGAGAAGAAAAGAGAGAGAGAGCGAGAAGGGAGAAGAAAAGAGAGAGAGAGCGAGAAGGGAGAAGAAAAGAGAGAGAGAGCGAGAAGGGAGAAGAAAAGAGAGTGAGAAAGCGAGAAGGGAGAAGAAAAGAGAGAGAGAGAGCGAGAAGGGAGAAGAAAAGAGAGAGAGAGAGCGAGAAGGGAGAAGAAAAGAGAGAGAGAGAGCGAGAAGGGAGAAGAAAAGAGAGTGAGAGCGAGAAGGGAGAAGAAAAGAGAGAGTGAGAGCGAGAAGGGAGAAGAAAAGAGAGAGTGAGAGCGAGAAGGGAGAAGAAAAGAGAGAGAGAGAGCGAGAAGGGAGAAGAAAAGAGAGTGAGAAAGCGAGAAGGGAGAAGAAAAGAGAGAGAGAGAGCGAGAAGGGAGAAGAAAAGAGAGAGAGAGAGCGAGAAGGGAGAAGAAAAGAGAGAGAGAGCGAGAAGGGAGAAGAAAAGAGAGAGAGAGCGAGAAGGGAGAAGAAAAGAGAGAGAGAGAGCGAGAAGGGAGAAGAAAAGAGAGAGAGAGAGCGAGAAGGGAGAAGAAAAGAGAGAGAGAGCGAGAAGGGAGAAGAAAAGAGAGAGAGAGCGAGAAGGGAGAAGAAAAGAGAGAGAGAGCGAGAAGGGAGAAGAAAAGAGAGTGAGAAAGCGAGAAGGGAGAAGAAAAGAGAGAGAGAGAGCGAGAAGGGAGAAGAAAAGAGAGAGAGAGAGCGAGAAGGGAGAAGAAAAGAGAGAGAGAGAGCGAGAAGGGAGAAGAAAAGAGAGTGAGAGCGAGAAGGGAGAAGAAAAGAGAGAGTGAGAGCGAGAAGGGAGAAGAAAAGAGAGAGTGAGAGCGAGAAGGGAGAAGAAAAGAGAGAGAGAGAGCGAGAAGGGAGAAGAAAAGAGAGTGAGAAAGCGAGAAGGGAGAAGAAAAGAGAGAGAGAGAGCGAGAAGGGAGAAGAAAAGAGAGAGAGAGAGCGAGAAGGGAGAAGAAAAGAGAGAGAGAGCGAGAAGGGAGAAGAAAAGAGAGAGAGAGCGAGAAGGGAGAAGAAAAGAGAGAGAGAGAGCGAGAAGGGAGAAGAAAAGAGAGAGAGAGAGCGAGAAGGGAGAAGAAAAGAGAGAGAGAGCGAGAAGGGAGAAGAAAAGAGAGAGAGAGCGAGAAGGGAGAAGAAAAGAGAGAGAGAGAGAGAGAGAGCGAGAAGGGAGAAGAAAAGAGAGAGAGAGCGAGAAGGGAGAAGAAAAAAGAGAGAGAGCGAGAAGGGAGAAGAAAAGAGAGAGAGAGCGAGAAGGGAGAAGAAAAGAGAGAGAGAGCGAGAAGGGAGAAGAAAAGAGAGAGAGAGAGCGAGAAGGGAGAAGAAAAGAGAGAGAGAGAGCGAGAAGGGAGAAGAAAAGAGAGAGAGAGCGAGAAGGGAGAAGAAAAGAGAGAGAGAGCGAGAAGGGAGAAGAAAAGAGAGAGAGAGAGAGAGAGCGAGAAGGGAGAAGAAAAGAGAGAGAGAGCGAGAAGGGAGAAGAAAAAAGAGAGAGAGCGAGAAGGGAGAAGAAAAGAGAGAGAGAGCGAGAAGGGAGAAGAAAAGAGAGTGAGAGAAGGGAGAAGGGAGAAGAAAAGAGAGAGAGAGCGAGAAGGGAGAAGAAAAGAGAGAGAGAGCGAGAAGGGAGAAGAAAAGAGAGAGAGAGCGAGAAGGGAGAAGAAAAGAGAGAGAGCGAGAAGGGAGAAGAAAAGAGAGAGAGAGAGCGAGAAGGGAGAAGAAAAGAGAGAGAGAGCGAGAAGGGAGAAGAAAAGAGAGAGAGAGCGAGAAGGGAGAAGAAAAGAGAGAGAGCGAGAAGGGAGAAGAAAAGAGAGAGAGAGAGCGAGAAGGGAGAAGAAAAGAGAGAGAGAGCGAGAAGGGAGAAGAAAAGAGAGAGAGAGCGAGAAGGGAGAAGAAAAGAGAGAGAGAGCGAGAAGGGAGAAGAAAAGAGAGAGAGAGCGAGAAGGGAGAAGAAAAGAGAGAGAGAGAGCGAGAAGGGAGAAGAAAAGAGAGAGAGAGCGAGAAGGGAGAAGAAAAGAGAGAGAGAGCGAGAAGGGAGAAGAAAAGAGAGAGAGAGAGAGAGAGCGAGAAGGGAGAAGAAAAGAGAGAGAGAGCGAGAAGGGAGAAGAAAAAAGAGAGAGAGCGAGAAGGGAGAAGAAAAGAGAGAGAGAGCGAGAAGGGAGAAGAAAAGAGAGTGAGAGAAGGGAGAAGGGAGAAGAAAAGAGAGAGAGCGAGAAGGGAGAAGAAAAGAGAGAGAGAGAGCGAGAAGGGAGAAGAAAAGAGAGAGAGAGCGAGAAGGGAGAAGAAAAGAGAGAGAGAGCGAGAAGGGAGAAGAAAAGAGAGAGAGAGAGCGAGAAGGGAGAAGAAAAGAGAGAGAGAGCGAGAAGGGAGAAGAAAAGAGTGAGAAAGCGAGAAGGGAGAAGAAAAGAGAGAGAGAGAGCGAGAAGGGAGAAGAAAAGAGAGAGAGAGCGAGAAGGGAGAAGAAAAAAGAGAGAGAGCGAGAAGGGAGAAGAAAAGAGAGAGAGAGCGAGAAGGGAGAAGAAAAGAGAGTGAGAGAAGGGAGAAGGGAGAAGAAAAGAGAGAGAGAGCGAGAAGGGAGAAGAAAAGAGAGAGAGAGCGAGAAGGGAGAAGAAAAGAGAGAGAGAGCGAGAAGGGAGAAGAAAAGAGAGAGAGAGCGAGAAGGGAGAAGAAAAGAGAGAGAGAGAGCGAGAAGGGAGAAGAAAAGAGAGAGAGAGCGAGAAGGGAGAAGAAAAGAGAGAGAGAGCGAGAAGGGAGAAGAAAAGAGAGAGAGAGCGAGAAGGGAGAAGAAAAGAGAGAGAGCGAGAAGGGAGAAGAAAAGAGAGAGAGAGAGCGAGAAGGGAGAAGAAAAGAGAGAGAGAGCGAGAAGGGAGAAGAAAAGAGAGAGAGAGCGAGAAGGGAGAAGAAAAGAGAGAGAGAGAGCGAGAAGGGAGAAGAAAAGAGAGAGAGAGAGCGAGAAGGGAGAAGAAAAGAGAGAGAGAGCGAGAAGGGAGAAGAAAAGAGAGAGAGAGCGAGAAGGGAGAAGAAAAGAGAGAGAGAGAGCGAGAAGGGAGAAGAAAAGAGAGAGAGAGCGAGAAGGGAGAAGAAAAGAGAGAGAGAGAGCGAGAAGGGAGAGGAAAAGAGAGAGAGAGAGCGAGAAGAGAGAAGAAAAGAGAGAGAGAGAGCGAGAAGGGAGAAGAAAAGAGAGTGAGAAAGCGAGAAGGGAGAAGAAAAGAGAGAGAGAGAGCGAGAAGGGAGAAGAAAAGAGAGAGAGAGCGAGAAGGGAGAAGAAAAGAGAGAGAGAGCGAGAAGGGAGAAGAAAAGAGAGAGAGAGCGAGAAGGGAGAAGAAAAGAGAGTGAGAGAAGGGAGAAGGGAGAAGAAAAGAGAGAGAGAGCGAGAAGGGAGAAGAAAAGAGAGAGAGAGCGAGAAGGGAGAAGAAAAGAGAGAGAGAGCGAGAAGGGAGAAGAAAAGAGAGAGAGCGAGAAGGGAGAAGAAAAGAGAGAGAGAGAGCGAGAAGGGAGAAGAAAAGAGAGAGAGAGCGAGAAGGGAGAAGAAAAGAGAGAGAGAGCGAGAAGGGAGAAGAAAAGAGAGAGAGAGAGCGAGAAGGGAGAAGAAAAGAGAGAGAGAGAGCGAGAAGGGAGAAGAAAAGAGAGAGAGAGCGAGAAGGGAGAAGAAAAGAGAGAGAGAGCGAGAAGGGAGAAGAAAAGAGAGAGAGAGAGAGAGAGCGAGAAGGGAGAAGAAAAGAGAGAGAGAGCGAGAAGGGAGAAGAAAAGAGAGAGCGAGAGCGAGAAGGGAGAATAAAAGAGAGAGAGAGCGAGAAGGGAGAAGAAAAGAGAGAGAGAGCGAGAAGGGAGAAGAAAAGAGAGAGAGAGAGAGCGAGAAGGGAGAAGAAAAGAGAGAGAGAGCGAGAAGGGAGAAGAAAAGAGAGAGAGAGAGCGAGAAGGGAGAAGAAAAGAGAGAGAGAGCGAGAAGGGAGAAGAAAAGAGAGAGAGAGCGAGAAGGGAGAAGAAAAGAGAGAGAGAGAGCGAGAAGGGAGAAGAAAAGAGAGAGAGAGCGAGAAGGGAGAAGAAAAGAGAGAGAGAGAGCGAGAAGGGAGAGGAAAAGAGAGAGAGAGAGCGAGAAGAGAGAAGAAAAGAGAGAGAGAGAGCGAGAAGGGAGAAGAAAAGAGAGTGAGAAAGCGAGAAGGGAGAAGAAAAGAGAGAGAGAGAGCGAGAAGGGAGAAGAAAAGAGAGAGAGAGCGAGAAGGGAGAAGAAAAGAGAGAGAGAGCGAGAAGGGAGAAGAAAAGAGAGAGAGAGCGAGAAGGGAGAAGAAAAGAGAGTGAGAGAAGGGAGAAGGGAGAAGAAAAGAGAGAGAGAGCGAGAAGGGAGAAGAAAAGAGAGAGAGAGCGAGAAGGGAGAAGAAAAGAGAGAGAGAGCGAGAAGGGAGAAGAAAAGAGAGAGAGCGAGAAGGGAGAAGAAAAGAGAGAGAGAGAGCGAGAAGGGAGAAGAAAAGAGAGAGAGAGCGAGAAGGGAGAAGAAAAGAGAGAGAGAGCGAGAAGGGAGAAGAAAAGAGAGAGAGAGAGCGAGAAGGGAGAAGAAAAGAGAGAGAGAGAGCGAGAAGGGAGAAGAAAAGAGAGAGAGAGCGAGAAGGGAGAAGAAAAGAGAGAGAGAGCGAGAAGGGAGAAGAAAAGAGAGAGAGAGAGAGAGAGCGAGAAGGGAGAAGAAAAGAGAGAGAGAGCGAGAAGGGAGAAGAAAAGAGAGAGCGAGAGCGAGAAGGGAGAATAAAAGAGAGAGAGAGCGAGAAGGGAGAAGAAAAGAGAGAGAGAGCGAGAAGGGAGAAGAAAAGAGAGAGAGAGAGAGAGCGAGAAGGGAGAAGAAAAGAGAGAGAGAGCGAGAAGGGAGAAGAAAAGAGAGAGAGAGAGCGAGAAGGGAGAGGAAAAGAGAGAGAGAGAGCGAGAAGAGAGAAGAAAAGAGAGAGAGAGAGCGAGAAGGGAGAAGAAAAGAGAGTGAGAAAGCGAGAAGGGAGAAGAAAAGAGAGAGAGAGAGCGAGAAGGGAGAAGAAAAGAGAGAGAGAGAGAGAGCGAGAAGGGAGAAGAAAAGAGAGAGAGAGAGCGAGAAGGGAGAAGAAAAGAGAGAGAGAGAGCGAGAAGGGAGAAGAAAAGAGAGAGAGAGAGCGAGAAGGGAGAAGAAAAGAGAGAGAGAGCGAGAAGGGAGAAGAAAAGAGAGAGAGAGCGAGAAGGGAGAAGAAAAGAGAGAGAGAGCGAGAAGGGAGAAGAAAATAGAGAGAGAGAGCGAGAAGGGAGAATAAAAGAGAGAGAGAGCGAGAAGGGAGAAGAAAAGAGAGAGAGAGAGAGAGCGAGAAGGGAGAAGAAAAGAGAGAGAGAGAGCGAGAAGGGAGAAGAAAAGAGAGAGAGAGAGCGAGAAGGGAGAAGAAAAGAGAGAGAGAGAGCGAGAAGGGAGAAGAAAAGAGAGAGAGAGCGAGAAGGGAGAAGAAAAGAGAGAGAGAGAGCGAGAAGGGAGAGGAAAAGAGAGAGAGAGAGCGAGAAGAGAGAAGAAAAGAGAGAGAGAGAGCGAGAAGGGAGAAGAAAAGAGAGTGAGAAAGCGAGAAGGGAGAAGAAAAGAGAGAGAGAGAGCGAGAAGGGAGAAGAAAAGAGAGAGAGAGCGAGAAGGGAGAAGAAAAGAGAGAGAGAGCGAGAAGGGAGAAGAAAAGAGAGTGAGAGAAGGGAGAAGGGAGAAGAAAAGAGAGAGAGAGCGAGAAGGGAGAAGAAAAGAGAGAGAGAGCGAGAAGGGAGAAGAAAAGAGAGAGAGAGCGAGAAGGGAGAAGAAAAGAGAGAGAGCGAGAAGGGAGAAGAAAAGAGAGAGAGAGCGAGAAGGGAGAAGAAAAGAGAGAGAGAGCGAGAAGGGAGAAGAAAAGAGAGAGAGAGCGAGAAGGGAGAAGAAAAGAGAGAGAGAGAGCGAGAAGGGAGAAGAAAAGAGAGAGAGAGAGCGAGAAGGGAGAAGAAAAGAGAGAGAGAGCGAGAAGGGAGAAGAAAAGAGAGAGAGAGCGAGAAGGGAGAAGAAAAGAGAGAGAGAGAGAGAGAGCGAGAAGGGAGAAGAAAAGAGAGAGAGAGCGAGAAGGGAGAAGAAAAGAGAGAGCGAGAGCGAGAAGGGAGAATAAAAGAGAGAGAGAGAGCGAGAAGGGAGAAGAAAAGAGAGAGAGAGCGAGAAGGGAGAAGAAAAGAGAGAGAGAGAGCGAGAAGGGAGAAGAAAAGAGAGAGAGAGCGAGAAGGGAGAAGAAAAGAGAGAGAGAGCGAGAAGGGAGAAGAAAAGAGAGAGAGAGCGAGAAGGGAGAAGAAAAGAGAGAGAGAGAGAGCGAGAAGGGAGAAGAAAAGAGAGAGAGAGAGAGAGCGAGAAGGGAGAAGAAAAGAGAGAGAGAGCGAGAAGGGAGAAGAAAAGAGAGAGAGAGCGAGAAGGGAGAAGAAAAGAGAGTGAGAGAAGGGAGAAGGGAGAATAAAAGAGAGAGAGAGAGCGAGAAGGGAGAAGAAAAGAGAGAGAGAGAGCGAGAAGGGAGAGGAAAAGAGAGAGAGAGAGCGAGAAGAGAGAAGAAAAGAGAGAGAGAGAGCGAGAAGGGAGAAGAAAAGAGAGTGAGAAAGCGAGAAGGGAGAAGAAAAGAGAGAGAGAGAGCGAGAAGGGAGAAGAAAAGAGAGAGAGAGCGAGAAGGGAGAAGAAAAGAGAGAGAGAGCGAGAAGGGAGAAGAAAAGAGAGTGAGAGAAGGGAGAAGGGAGAAGAAAAGAGAGAGAGAGAGAGCGAGAAGGGAGAAGAAAAGAGAGAGAGAGAGAGAGCGAGAAGGGAGAAGAAAAGAGAGAGAGAGCGAGAAGGGAGAAGAAAAGAGAGAGAGCGAGAAGGGAGAAGAAAAGAGAGAGAGAGCGAGAAGGGAGAAGAAAAGAGAGAGAGAGCGAGAAGGGAGAAGAAAAGAGAGAGAGAGCGAGAAGGGAGAAGAAAAGAGAGAGAGAGAGCGAGAAGGGAGAAGAAAAGAGAGAGAGAGAGCGAGAAGGGAGAAGAAAAGAGAGAGAGAGCGAGAAGGGAGAAGAAAAGAGAGAGAGAGCGAGAAGGGAGAAGAAAAGAGAGAGAGAGAGAGAGCGAGAAGGGAGAAGAAAAGAGAGAGAGAGCGAGAAGGGAGAAGAAAAGAGAGAGCGAGAGCGAGAAGGGAGAATAAAAGAGAGAGAGAGAGCGAGAAGGGAGAAGAAAAGAGAGAGAGAGCGAGAAGGGAGAAGAAAAGAGAGAGAGAGAGCGAGAAGGGAGAAGAAAAGAGAGAGAGAGCGAGAAGGGAGAAGAAAAGAGAGAGAGAGCGAGAAGGGAGAAGAAAAGAGAGAGAGAGCGAGAAGGGAGAAGAAAAGAGAGAGAGAGAGAGAGCGAGAAGGGAGAAGAAAAGAGAGAGAGAGAGAGAGCGAGAAGAAAGAAGAAAAGAGAGAGAGAGCGAGAAGGGAGAAGAAAAGAGAGAGAGAGCGAGAAGGGAGAAGAAAAGAGAGTGAGAGAAGGGAGAAGGGAGAATAAAAGAGAGAGAGAGAGCGAGAAGGGAGAAGAAAAGAGAGAGAGAGAGCGAGAAGGGAGAGGAAAAGAGAGAGAGAGAGCGAGAAGAGAGAAGAAAAGAGAGAGAGAGAGCGAGAAGGGAGAAGAAAAGAGAGTGAGAAAGCGAGAAGGGAGAAGAAAAGAGAGAGAGAGAGCGAGAAGGGAGAAGAAAAGAGAGAGAGAGCGAGAAGGGAGAAGAAAAGAGAGAGAGAGCGAGAAGGGAGAAGAAAAGAGAGAGAGAGCGAGAAGGGAGAAGAAAAGAGAGAGAGAGAGAGCGAGAAGGGAGAAGAAAAGAGAGAGAGAGAGAGAGCGAGAAGGGAGAAGAAAAGAGAGAGAGAGCGAGAAGGGAGAAGAAAAGAGAGAGAGAGCGAGAAGGGAGAAGAAAAGAGAGTGAGAGAAGGGAGAAGGGAGAATAAAAGAGAGAGAGAGAGCGAGAAGGGAGAAGAAAAGAGAGAGAGAGAGCGAGAAGGGAGAGGAAAAGAGAGAGAGAGAGCGAGAAGAGAGAAGAAAAGAGAGAGAGAGCGAGAAGGGAGAAGAAAAGAGAGTGAGAAAGCGAGAAGGGAGAAGAAAAGAGAGAGAGAGAGCGAGAAGGGAGAAGAAAAGAGAGAGAGAGAGAGAGCGAGAAGGGAGAAGAAAAGAGAGAGAGAGAGCGAGAAGGGAGAAGAAAAGAGAGAGAGAGAGCGAGAAGGGAGAAGAAAAGAGAGAGCGAGAGCGAGAAGGGAGAATAAAAGAGAGAGAGAGAGCGAGAAGGGAGAAGAAAAGAGAGAGAGAGCGAGAAGGGAGAAGAAAAGAGAGAGAGAGAGCGAGAAGGGAGAAGAAAAGAGAGAGAGAGCGAGAAGGGAGAAGAAAAGAGAGAGAGAGCGAGAAGGGAGAAGAAAAGAGAGAGAGAGCGAGAAGGGAGAAGAAAAGAGAGAGAGAGAGAGAGCGAGAAGGGAGAAGAAAAGAGAGAGAGAGAGAGAGCGAGAAGGGAGAAGAAAAGAGAGAGAGAGCGAGAAGGGAGAAGAAAAGAGAGAGAGAGCGAGAAGGGAGAAGAAAAGAGAGTGAGAGAAGGGAGAAGGGAGAATAAAAGAGAGAGAGAGAGCGAGAAGGGAGAAGAAAAGAGAGAGAGAGAGCGAGAAGGGAGAGGAAAAGAGAGAGAGAGAGCGAGAAGAGAGAAGAAAAGAGAGAGAGAGAGCGAGAAGGGAGAAGAAAAGAGAGTGAGAAAGCGAGAAGGGAGAAGAAAAGAGAGAGAGAGAGCGAGAAGGGAGAAGAAAAGAGAGAGAGAGCGAGAAGGGAGAAGAAAAGAGAGAGAGAGCGAGAAGGGAGAAGAAAAGAGAGAGAGAGCGAGAAGGGAGAAGAAAAGAGAGAGAGAGAGAGCGAGAAGGGAGAAGAAAAGAGAGAGAGAGAGAGAGCGAGAAGGGAGAAGAAAAGAGAGAGAGAGCGAGAAGGGAGAAGAAAAGAGAGAGAGAGCGAGAAGGGAGAAGAAAAGAGAGTGAGAGAAGGGAGAAGGGAGAATAAAAGAGAGAGAGAGAGCGAGAAGGGAGAAGAAAAGAGAGAGAGAGAGCGAGAAGGGAGAGGAAAAGAGAGAGAGAGAGCGAGAAGAGAGAAGAAAAGAGAGAGAGAGCGAGAAGGGAGAAGAAAAGAGAGTGAGAAAGCGAGAAGGGAGAAGAAAAGAGAGAGAGAGAGCGAGAAGGGAGAAGAAAAGAGAGAGAGAGAGAGAGCGAGAAGGGAGAAGAAAAGAGAGAGAGAGAGCGAGAAGGGAGAAGAAAAGAGAGAGAGAGAGCGAGAAGGGAGAAGAAAAGAGAGAGAGAGAGCGAGAAGGGAGAAGAAAAGAGAGAGAGAGCGAGAAGGGAGAAGAAAAGAGAGAGAGAGCGAGAAGGGAGAGGAAAAGAGAGAGAGAGAGCGAGAAGAGAGAAGAAAAGAGAGAGAGAGAGCGAGAAGGGAGAAGAAAAGAGAGTGAGAAAGCGAGAAGGGAGAAGAAAAGAGAGAGAGAGAGCGAGAAGGGAGAAGAAAAGAGAGAGAGAGCGAGAAGGGAGAAGAAAAGAGAGAGAGAGCGAGAAGGGAGAAGAAAAGAGAGAGAGAGCGAGAAGGGAGAAGAAAAGAGAGTGAGAGAAGGGAGAAGGGAGAAGAAAAGAGAGAGAGAGCGAGAAGGGAGAAGAAAAGAGAGAGAGAGCGAGAAGGGAGAAGAAAAGAGAGAGAGAGCGAGAAGGGAGAAGAAAAGAGAGAGAGCGAGAAGGGAGAAGAAAAGAGAGAGAGAGAGCGAGAAGGGAGAAGAAAAGAGAGAGAGAGCGAGAAGGGAGAAGAAAAGAGAGAGAGAGCGAGAAGGGAGAAGAAAAGAGAGAGAGAGAGCGAGAAGGGAGAAGAAAAGAGAGAGAGAGCGAGAAGGGAGAAGAAAAGAGAGAGAGAGCGAGAAGGGAGAAGAAAAGAGAGAGAGAGCGAGAAGGGAGAAGAAAAGAGAGAGAGAGAGCGAGAAGGGAGAAGAAAAGAGAGAGAGAGCGAGAAGGGAGAAGAAAAGAGAGAGAGAGAGCGAGAAGGGAGAAGAAAAGAGAGTGAGAAAGCGAGAAGGGAGAAGAAAAGAGAGAGAGAGCGAGAAGGGAGAAGAAAAGAGAGAGAGAGCGAGAAGGGAGAAGAAAAGAGAGAGAGAGCGAGAAGGGAGAGGAAAAGAGAGAGAGAGCGAGAAGGGAGAAGAAAAGAGAGTGAGAGAAGGGAGAAGGGAGAAGAAAAGAGAGAGAGAGCGAGAAGGGAGAAGAAAAGAGAGAGAGAGCGAGAAGGGAGAAGAAAAGAGAGAGAGAGCGAGAAGGGAGAAGAAAAGAGAGAGAGAGAGAGAGAGCGAGAAGGGAGAAGAAAAGAGAGAGAGAGCGAGAAGGGAGAAGAAAAGAGAGAGCGAGAGCGAGAAGGGAGAATAAAAGAGAGAGAGAGCGAGAAGGGAGAAGAAAAGAGAGAGAGAGCGAGAAGGGAGAAGAAAAGAGAGAGAGAGCGAGAAGGGAGAAGAAAAGAGAGAGAGAGAGAGAGAGCGAGAAGGGAGAAGAAAAGAGAGAGAGAGAGCGAGAAGGGAGAAGAAAAGAGAGAGAGAGCGAGAAGGGAGAAGAAAAGAGAGAGAGAGCGAGAAGGGAGAAGAAAAGAGAGAGAGAGCGAGAAGGGAGAAGAAAAGAGAGTGAGAGAAGGGAGAAGGGAGAAGAAAAGAGAGAGAGAGCGAGAAGGGAGAAGAAAAGAGAGAGAGCGAGAAGGGAGAAGAAAAGAGAGAGAGAGAGCGAGAAGGGAGAAGAAAAGAGAGAGAGAGCGAGAAGGGAGAAGAAAAGAGAGAGAGAGCGAGAAGGGAGAAGAAAAGAGAGAGAGAGAGCGAGAAGGGAGAAGAAAAGAGAGAGAGAGCGAGAAGGGAGAAGAAAAGAGAGAGAGAGCGAGAAGGGAGAAGAAAAGAGAGAGAGAGCGAGAAGGGAGAAGAAAAGAGAGAGAGAGAGCGAGAAGGGAGAAGAAAAGAGAGAGAGAGCGAGAAGGGAGAAGAAAAGAGAGAGAGAGAGCGAGAAGGGAGAAGAAAAGAGAGTGAGAAAGCGAGAAGGGAGAAGAAAAGAGAGAGAGAGCGAGAAGGGAGAAGAAAAGAGAGAGAGAGCGAGAAGGGAGAAGAAAAGAGAGAGAGCGAGAAGGGAGAAGAAAAGAGAGAGAGAGAGCGAGAAGGGAGAAGAAAAGAGAGAGAGAGCGAGAAGGGAGAAGAAAAGAGAGAGAGCGCGAGAAGGGAGAAGAAAAGAGAGAGAGAGAGCGAGAAGGGAGAAGAAAAGAGAGAGAGAGAGCGAGAAGGGAGAAGAAAAGAGAGAGAGAGCGAGAAGGGAGAAGAAAAGAGAGAGAGAGCGAGAAGGGAGAAGAAAAGAGAGAGAGAGAGAGAGAGCGAGAAGGGAGAAGAAAAGAGAGAGAGAGCGAGAAGGGAGAAGAAAAGAGAGAGCGAGAGCGAGAAGGGAGAATAAAAGAGAGAGAGAGCGAGAAGGGAGAAGAAAAGAGAGAGAGAGCGAGAAGGGAGAAGAAAAGAGAGAGAGAGCGAGAAGGGAGAAGAAAAGAGAGAGAGAGAGAGAGAGCGAGAAGGGAGAAGAAAAGAGAGAGAGAGCGAGAAGGGAGAAGAAAAGAGAGAGCGAGAGCGAGAAGGGAGAATAAAAGAGAGAGAGAGCGAGAAGGGAGAAGAAAAGAGAGAGAGAGCGAGAAGGGAGAAGAAAAGAGAGAGAGAGAGAGAGCGAGAAGGGAGAAGAAAAGAGAGAGAGAGCGAGAAGGGAGAAGAAAAGAGAGAGAGAGAGCGAGAAGGGAGAGGAAAAGAGAGAGAGAGAGCGAGAAGAGAGAAGAAAAGAGAGAGAGAGAGCGAGAAGGGAGAAGAAAAGAGAGTGAGAAAGCGAGAAGGGAGAAGAAAAGAGAGAGAGAGAGCGAGAAGGGAGAAGAAAAGAGAGAGAGAGAGAGAGCGAGAAGGGAGAAGAAAAGAGAGAGAGAGAGCGAGAAGGGAGAAGAAAAGAGAGAGAGAGAGCGAGAAGGGAGAAGAAAAGAGAGAGAGAGAGCGAGAAGGGAGAAGAAAAGAGAGAGAGAGCGAGAAGGGAGAAGAAAAGAGAGAGAGAGAGCGAGAAGGGAGAGGAAAAGAGAGAGAGAGAGCGAGAAGAGAGAAGAAAAGAGAGAGAGAGAGCGAGAAGGGAGAAGAAAAGAGAGTGAGAAAGCGAGAAGGGAGAAGAAAAGAGAGAGAGAGAGCGAGAAGGGAGAAGAAAAGAGAGAGAGAGCGAGAAGGGAGAAGAAAAGAGAGAGAGAGCGAGAAGGGAGAAGAAAAGAGAGAGAGAGCGAGAAGGGAGAAGAAAAGAGAGTGAGAGAAGGGAGAAGGGAGAAGAAAAGAGAGAGAGAGCGAGAAGGGAGAAGAAAAGAGAGAGAGAGCGAGAAGGGAGAAGAAAAGAGAGAGAGAGCGAGAAGGGAGAAGAAAAGAGAGAGAGCGAGAAGGGAGAAGAAAAGAGAGAGAGAGAGCGAGAAGGGAGAAGAAAAGAGAGAGAGAGCGAGAAGGGAGAAGAAAAGAGAGAGAGAGCGAGAAGGGAGAAGAAAAGAGAGAGAGAGAGCGAGAAGGGAGAAGAAAAGAGAGAGAGAGAGCGAGAAGGGAGAAGAAAAGAGAGAGAGAGCGAGAAGGGAGAAGAAAAGAGAGAGAGAGCGAGAAGGGAGAAGAAAAGAGAGAGAGAGAGCGAGAAGGGAGAAGAAAAGAGAGAGAGAGCGAGAAGGGAGAAGAAAAGAGAGAGAGAGAGCGAGAAGGGAGAGGAAAAGAGAGAGAGAGCGAGAAGAGAGAAGAAAAGAGAGAGAGAGAGCGAGAAGGGAGAAGAAAAGAGAGTGAGAAAGCGAGAAGGGAGAAGAAAAGAGAGAGAGAGAGCGAGAAGGGAGAAGAAAAGAGAGAGAGAGCGAGAAGGGAGAAGAAAAGAGAGAGAGAGCGAGAAGGGAGAAGAAAAGAGAGAGAGAGCGAGAAGGGAGAAGAAAAGAGAGTGAGAGAAGGGAGAAGGGAGAAGAAAAGAGAGAGAGAGCGAGAAGGGAGAAGAAAAGAGAGAGAGAGCGAGAAGGGAGAAGAAAAGAGAGAGAGAGCGAGAAGGGAGAAGAAAAGAGAGAGAGCGAGAAGGGAGAAGAAAAGAGAGAGAGAGAGCGAGAAGGGAGAAGAAAAGAGAGAGAGAGCGAGAAGGGAGAAGAAAAGAGAGAGAGAGCGAGAAGGGAGAAGAAAAGAGAGAGAGAGAGCGAGAAGGGAGAAGAAAAGAGAGAGAGAGAGCGAGAAGGGAGAAGAAAAGAGAGAGAGAGCGAGAAGGGAGAAGAAAAGAGAGAGAGAGCGAGAAGGGAGAAGAAAAGAGAGAGAGAGAGAGAGAGCGAGAAGGGAGAAGAAAAGAGAGAGAGAGCGAGAAGGGAGAAGAAAAGAGAGAGCGAGAGCGAGAAGGGAGAATAAAAGAGAGAGAGAGCGAGAAGGGAGAAGAAAAGAGAGAGAGAGCGAGAAGGGAGAAGAAAAGAGAGAGAGAGAGAGAGAGCGAGAAGGGAGAAGAAAAGAGAGAGAGAGCGAGAAGGGAGAAGAAAAGAGAGAGAGAGCGAGAAGGGAGAATAAAAGAGAGAGAGAGAGCGAGAAGGGAGAAGAAAAGAGAGAGAGAGCGAGAAGGGAGAAGAAAAGAGAGAGAGAGCGATAAGGGAGAAGAAAAGAGAGAGAGAGCGAGAAGGGAGAAGAAAAGAGAGAGAGAGAGAGCGAGAAGGGAGAAGAAAAGAGAGAGAGAGAGAGAGAGAGCGAGAAGGGAGAAGAAAAGAGAGAGAGAGCGAGAAGGGAGAAGAAAAGAGAGAGAGCGAGAAGGGAGAAGAAAAGAGAGAGAGAGAGCGAGTAGGGAGAAGAAAAGAGAGAGAGAGCGAGAAGGGAGAAGAAAAGAGAGAGAGAGCGAGAAGGGAGAAGAAAAGAGAGAGAGAGAGCGAGAAGGGAGAAGAAAAGAGAGAGAGAGAGCGAGAAGGGAGAAGAAAAGAGAGAGAGAGCGAGAAGGGAGAAGAAAAGAGAGAGAGAGCGAGAAGGGAGAAGAAAAGAGAGAGAGAGAGAGAGAGCGAGAAGGGAGAAGAAAAGAGAGAGAGAGCGAGAAGGGAGAAGAAAAGAGAGAGCGAGAGCGAGAAGGGAGAATAAAAGAGAGAGAGAGAGCGAGAAGGGAGAAGAAAAGAGAGAGAGAGCGAGAAGGGAGAAGAAAAGAGAGAGAGAGCGAGAAGGGAGAAGAAAAGAGAGAGAGAGCGAGAAGGGAGAAGAAAAGAGAGAGAGAGAGAGCGAGAAGGGAGAAGAAAAGAGAGAGAGAGAGAGAGCGAGAAGGGAGAAGAAAAGAGAGAGAGAGCGAGAAGGGAGAAGAAAAGAGAGAGAGAGCGAGAAGGGAGAAGAAAAGAGAGTGAGAGAAGGGAGAAGGGAGAATAAAAGAGAGAGAGAGAGCGAGAAGGGAGAAGAAAAGAGAGAGAGAGCGAGAAGGGAGAAGAAAAGAGAGAGAGAGCGAGAAGGGAGAAGAAAAGAGAGAGAGAGCGAGAAGGGAGAAGAAAAGAGAGAGAGCGAGAAGGGAGAAGAAAAGAGAGAGAGAGAGCGAGAAGGGAGAAGAAAAGAGAGAGAGAGAGCGAGAAGGGAGAAGAAAAGAGAGAGAGAGCGAGAAGGGAGAAGAAAAGAGAGAGAGAGCGAGAAGGGAGAAGAAAAGAGAGAGAGAGCGAGAAGGGAGAAGAAAAGAGAGAGAGAGCGAGAAGGGAGAAGAAAAGAGAGAGAGAGAGCGAGAAGGGAGAAGAAAAGAGAGAGAGAGCGAGAAGGGAGAAGAAAAGAGAGAGAGAGAGCGAGAAGGGAGAGGAAAAGAGAGAGAGAGAGCGAGAAGAGAGAAGAAAAGAGAGAGAGAGAGAGCGAGAAGGGAGAAGAAAAGAGAGTGAGAAAGCGAGAAGGGAGAAGAAAAGAGAGAGAGAGAGCGAGAAGGGAGAAGAAAAGAGAGAGAGAGCGAGAAGGGAGAAGAAAAGAGAGAGAGAGCGAGAAGGGAGAAGAAAAGAGAGAGAGAGCGAGAAGGGAGAAGAAAAGAGAGAGAGAGAGCGAGAAGGGAGAAGAAAAGAGAGAGAGAGAGCGAGAAGGGAGAAGAAAAGAGAGAGAGAGCGAGAAGGGAGAAGAAAAGAGAGAGAGAGCGAGAAGGGAGAAGAAAAGAGAGAGAGAGAGAGAGCGAGAAGGGAGAAGAAAAGAGAGAGAGAGCGAGAAGGGAGAAGAAAAGAGAGAGCGAGAGCGAGAAGGGAGAATAAAAGAGAGAGAGAGAGCGAGAAGGGAGAAGAAAAGAGAGAGAGAGCGAGAAGGGAGAAGAAAAGAGAGAGAGAGCGAGAAGGGAGAAGAAAAGAGAGAGAGAGCGAGAAGGGAGAAGAAAAGAGAGAGAGAGAGAGCGAGAAGGGAGAAGAAAAGAGAGAGAGAGAGAGAGCGAGAAGGGAGAAGAAAAGAGAGAGAGAGCGAGAAGGGAGAAGAAAAGAGAGAGAGAGCGAGAAGGGAGAAGAAAAGAGAGTGAGAGAAGGGAGAAGGGAGAATAAAAGAGAGAGAGAGAGCGAGAAGGGAGAAGAAAAGAGAGAGAGAGCGAGAAGGGAGAAGAAAAGAGAGAGAGAGCGAGAAGGGAGAAGAAAAGAGAGAGAGAGCGAGAAGGGAGAAGAAAAGAGAGAGAGCGAGAAGGGAGAAGAAAAGAGAGAGAGAGAGCGAGAAGGGAGAAGAAAAGAGAGAGAGAGAGCGAGAAGGGAGAAGAAAAGAGAGAGAGAGAGCGAGAAGGGAGAAGAAAAGAGAGAGAGAGCGAGAAGGGAGAAGAAAAGAGAGAGAGAGCGAGAAGGGAGAAGAAAAGAGAGAGAGAGCGAGAAGGGAGAAGAAAAGAGAGAGAGAGCGAGAAGGGAGAAGAAAAGAGAGAGAGAGAGCGAGAAGGGAGAAGAAAAGAGAGAGAGAGCGAGAAGGGAGAAGAAAAGAGAGAGAGAGAGCGAGAAGGGAGAGGAAAAGAGAGAGAGAGAGCGAGAAGAGAGAAGAAAAGAGAGAGAGAGAGCGAGAAGGGAGAAGAAAAGAGAGTGAGAAAGCGAGAAGGGAGAAGAAAAGAGAGAGAGAGAGCGAGAAGGGAGAAGAAAAGAGAGAGAGAGCGAGAAGGGAGAAGAAAAGAGAGAGAGAGCGAGAAGGGAGAAGAAAAGAGAGAGAGAGCGAGAAGGGAGAAGAAAAGAGAGTGAGAGAAGGGAGAAGGGAGAAGAAAAGAGAGAGAGAGCGAGAAGGGAGAAGAAAAGAGAGAGAGAGCGAGAAGGGAGAAGAAAAGAGAGAGAGAGCGAGAAGGGAGAAGAAAAGAGAGAGAGCGAGAAGGGAGAAGAAAAGAGAGAGAGAGAGCGAGAAGGGAGAAGAAAAGAGAGAGAGAGCGAGAAGGGAGAAGAAAAGAGAGAGAGAGCGAGAAGGGAGAAGAAAAGAGAGAGAGAGAGCGAGAAGGGAGAAGAAAAGAGAGAGAGAGAGCGAGAAGGGAGAAGAAAAGAGAGAGAGAGCGAGAAGGGAGAAGAAAAGAGAGAGAGAGCGAGAAGGGAGAAGAAAAGAGAGAGAGAGAGAGAGAGCGAGAAGGGAGAAGAAAAGAGAGAGAGAGCGAGAAGGGAGAAGAAAAGAGAGAGCGAGAGCGAGAAGGGAGAATAAAAGAGAGAGAGAGCGAGAAGGGAGAAGAAAAGAGAGAGAGAGCGAGAAGGGAGAAGAAAAGAGAGAGAGAGAGAGAGCGAGAAGGGAGAAGAAAAGAGAGAGAGAGCGAGAAGGGAGAAGAAAAGAGAAAGAGAGAGCGAGAAGGGAGAGGAAAAGAGAGAGAGAGAGCGAGAAGAGAGAAGAAAAGAGAGAGAGAGAGCGAGAAGGGAGAAGAAAAGAGAGTGAGAAAGCGAGAAGGGAGAAGAAAAGAGAGAGAGAGAGCGAGAAGGGAGAAGAAAAGAGAGAGAGAGAGAGAGAGCGAGAAGGGAGAAGAAAAGAGAGAGAGAGAGCGAGAAGGGAGAAGAAAAGAGAGAGAGAGAGCGAGAAGGGAGAAGAAAAGAGAGAGAGAGAGCGAGAAGGGAGAAGAAAAGAGAGAGAGAGCGAGAAGGGAGAAGAAAAGAGAGAGAGAGAGCGAGAAGGGAGAGGAAAAGAGAGAGAGAGAGCGAGAAGAGAGAAGAAAAGAGAGAGAGAGAGCGAGAAGGGAGAAGAAAAGAGAGTGAGAAAGCGAGAAGGGAGAAGAAAAGAGAGAGAGAGAGCGAGAAGGGAGAAGAAAAGAGAGAGAGAGCGAGAAGGGAGAAGAAAAGAGAGAGAGAGCGAGAAGGGAGAAGAAAAGAGAGAGAGAGCGAGAAGGGAGAAGAAAAGAGAGTGAGAGAAGGGAGAAGGGAGAAGAAAAGAGAGAGAGAGCGAGAAGGGAGAAGAAAAGAGAGAGAGAGCGAGAAGGGAGAAGAAAAGAGAGAGAGAGCGAGAAGGGAGAAGAAAAGAGAGAGAGCGAGAAGGGAGAAGAAAAGAGAGAGAGAGAGCGAGAAGGGAGAAGAAAAGAGAGAGAGAGCGAGAAGGGAGAAGAAAAGAGAGAGAGAGCGAGAAGGGAGAAGAAAAGAGAGAGAGAGAGCGAGAAGGGAGAAGAAAAGAGAGAGAGAGAGCGAGAAGGGAGAAGAAAAGAGAGAGAGAGCGAGAAGGGAGAAGAAAAGAGAGAGAGAGCGAGAAGGGAGAAGAAAAGAGAGAGAGAGAGCGAGAAGGGAGAAGAAAAGAGAGAGAGAGCGAGAAGGGAGAAGAAAAGAGAGAGAGAGAGCGAGAAGGGAGAGGAAAAGAGAGAGAGAGCGAGAAGAGAGAAGAAAAGAGAGAGAGAGAGCGAGAAGGGAGAAGAAAAGAGAGTGAGAAAGCGAGAAGGGAGAAGAAAAGAGAGAGAGAGAGAGCGAGAAGGGAGAAGAAAAGAGAGAGAGAGCGAGAAGGGAGAAGAAAAGAGAGAGAGAGCGAGAAGGGAGAAGAAAAGAGAGAGAGAGCGAGAAGGGAGAAGAAAAGAGAGTGAGAGAAGGGAGAAGGGAGAAGAAAAGAGAGAGAGAGCGAGAAGGGAGAAGAAAAGAGAGAGAGAGCGAGAAGGGAGAAGAAAAGAGAGAGAGAGCGAGAAGGGAGAAGAAAAGAGAGAGAGCGAGAAGGGAGAAGAAAAGAGAGAGAGAGAGCGAGAAGGGAGAAGAAAAGAGAGAGAGAGCGAGAAGGGAGAAGAAAAGAGAGAGAGAGCGAGAAGGGAGAAGAAAAGAGAGAGAGAGAGCGAGAAGGGAGAAGAAAAGAGTGAGAGAGAGCGAGAAGGGAGAAGAAAAGAGAGAGAGAGCGAGAAGGGAGAAGAAAAGAGAGAGAGAGCGAGAAGGGAGAAGAAAAGAGAGAGAGAGAGAGAGAGCGAGAAGGGAGAAGAAAAGAGAGAGAGAGCGAGAAGGGAGAAGAAAAGAGAGAGCGAGAGCGAGAAGGGAGAATAAAAGAGAGAGAGAGAGAGAGAGCGAGAAGGGAGAAGAAAAGAGAGAGAGAGCGAGAAGGGAGAAGAAAAGAGAGAGAGAGCGAGAAGGGAGAAGAAAAGAGAGAGAGAGAGCGAGAAGGGAGAAGAAAAGAGAGAGAGAGCGAGAAGGGAGAAGAAAAGAGAGAGAGAGCGAGAAGGGAGAAGAAAAGAGAGAGAGAGAGAGAGAGCGAGAAGGGAGAAGAAAAGAGAGAGAGAGCGAGAAGGGAGAAGAAAAGAGAGAGAGAGCGAGAAGGGAGAAGAAAAGAGAGAGAGAGCGAGAAGGGAGAAGAAAAGAGAGTGAGAGAAGGGAGAAGGGAGAAGAAAAGAGAGAGAGAGCGAGAAGGGAGAAGAAAAGAGAGAGAGAGCGAGAAGGGAGAAGAAAAGAGAGAGAGAGCGAGAAGGGAGAAGAAAAGAGAGAGAGCGAGAAGGGAGAAGAAAAGAGAGAGAGAGAGCGAGAAGGGAGAAGAAAAGAGAGAGAGAGCGAGAAGGGAGAAGAAAAGAGAGAGAGAGCGAGAAGGGAGAAGAAAAGAGAGAGAGAGAGCGAGAAGGGAGAAGAAAAGAGTGAGAGAGAGCGAGAAGGGAGAAGAAAAGAGAGAGAGAGCGAGAAGGGAGAAGAAAAGAGAGAGAGAGCGAGAAGGGAGAAGAAAAGAGAGAGAGAGAGAGAGAGCGAGAAGGGAGAAGAAAAGAGAGAGAGAGCGAGAAGGGAGAAGAAAAGAGAGAGCGAGAGCGAGAAGGGAGAATAAAAGAGAGAGAGAGAGAGAGAGCGAGAAGGGAGAAGAAAAGAGAGAGAGAGCGAGAAGGGAGAAGAAAAGAGAGAGAGAGCGAGAAGGGAGAAGAAAAGAGAGAGAGAGAGAGAGAGCGAGAAGGGAGAAGAAAAGAGAGAGAGAGCGAGAAGGGAGAAGAAAAGAGAGAGAGAGCGAGAAGGGAGAAGAAAAGAGAGAGAGAGAGAGAGAGCGAGAAGGGAGAAGAAAAGAGAGAGAGAGCGAGAAGGGAGAAGAAAAGAGAGAGAGAGCGAGAAGGGAGAAGAAAAGAGAGAGAGAGAGAGAGAGCGAGAAGGGAGAAGAAAAGAGAGAGAGAGCGAGAAGGGAGAAGAAAAGAGAGAGAGAGCGAGAAGGGAGAATAAAAGAGAGAGAGAGAGCGAGAAGGGAGAAGAAAAGAGAGAGAGAGCGAGAAGGGAGAAGAAAAGAGAGAGAGAGCGATAAGGGAGAAGAAAAGAGAGAGAGAGCGAGAAGGGAGAAGAAAAGAGAGAGAGAGAGTGCGAGAAGGGAGAAGAAAAGAGAGAGAGAGAGAGAGCGAGAAGGGAGAAGAAAAGAGAGAGAGAGCGAGAAGGGAGAAGAAAAGAGAGAGAGCGAGAAGGGAGAAGAAAAGAGAGAGAGAGAGCGAGTAGGGAGAAGAAAAGAGAGAGAGAGCGAGAAGGGAGAAGAAAAGAGAGAGAGAGCGAGAAGGGAGAAGAAAAGAGAGAGAGAGAGCGAGAAGGGAGAAGAAAAGAGAGAGAGAGAGCGAGAAGGGAGAAGAAAAGAGAGAGAGAGCGAGAAGGGAGAAGAAAAGAGAGAGAGAGCGAGAAGGGAGAAGAAAAGAGAGAGAGAGAGAGAGAGAGCGAGAAGGGAGAAGAAAAGAGAGAGAGAGCGAGAAGGGAGAAGAAAAGAGAGAGCGAGAGCGAGAAGGGAGAATAAAAGAGAGAGAGAGAGCGAGAAGGGAGAAGAAAAGAGAGAGAGAGCGAGAAGGGAGAAGAAAAGAGAGAGAGAGCGAGAAGGGAGAAGAAAAGAGAGAGAGAGCGAGAAGGGAGAAGAAAAGAGAAAGAGAGAGAGCGAGAAGGGAGAAGAAAAGAGAGAGAGAGAGAGAGCGAGAAGGGAGAAGAAAAGAGAGAGAGAGCGAGAAGGGAGAAGAAAAGAGAGAGAGAGCGAGAAGGGAGAAGAAAAGAGAGTGAGAGAAGGGAGAAGGGAGAATAAAAGAGAGAGAGAGAGCGAGAAGGGAGAAGAAAAGAGAGAGAGAGCGAGAAGGGAGAAGAAAAGAGAGAGAGAGCGAGAAGGGAGAAGAAAAGAGAGAGAGAGCGAGAAGGGAGAAGAAAAGAGAGAGAGCGAGAAGGGAGAAGAAAAGAGAGAGAGAGAGCGAGAAGGGAGAAGAAAAGAGAGAGAGAGAGCGAGAAGGGAGAAGAAAAGAGAGAGAGAGCGAGAAGGGAGAAGAAAAGAGAGAGAGAGCGAGAAGGGAGAAGAAAAGAGAGAGAGAGCGAGAAGGGAGAAGAAAAGAGAGAGAGCGAGAAGGGAGAAGAAAAGAGAGAGAGAGAGCGAGAAGGGAGAAGAAAAGAGAGAGAGAGAGAGAGCGAGAAGGGAGAAGAAAAGAGAGAGAGAGCGAGAAGGGAGAAGAAAAGAGAGAGAGAGCGAGAAGGGAGAAGAAAAGAGAGTGAGAGAAGGGAGAAGGGAGAATAAAAGAGAGAGAGAGAGCGAGAAGGGAGAAGAAAAGAGAGAGAGAGCGAGAAGGGAGAAGAAAAGAGAGAGAGAGCGAGAAGGGAGAAGAAAAGGGAGAGAGAGAGCGAGAAGAGAGAAGAAAAGAGAGAGAGAGCGAGAAGGGAGAAGAAAAGAGAGAGAGAGCGAGAAGGGAGAAGAAAAGAGAGAGAGAGCGAGAAGGGAGAAGAAAAGAGAGAGAGAGCGAGAAGGGAGAAGAAAAGAGAGAGAGAGCGAGAAGGGAGAAGAAAAGAGAGAGAGAGCGAGAAGGGAGAAGAAAAGAGAGAGAGAGAGCGAGAAGGGAGAATAAAAGAGAGAGAGAGAGCGAGAAGGGAGAAGAAAAGGGAGAGAGAGAGCGAGAAGAGATAAGAAAAGAGAGAGAGAGCGAGAAGGGAGAAGAAAAGGGAGAGAGAGAGCGAGAAGAGAGAAGAAAAGAGAGAGAGAGCGAGAAGGGAGAAGAAAAGAGAGAGAGAGCGAGAAGGGAGAAGAAAAGAGAGAGAGAGAGCGAGAAGGGAGAATAAAAGAGAGAGAGAGAGCGAGAAGGGAGAATAAAAGAGAGAGAGAGCGAGAAGGGAGAAGAAAAGAGAGAGAGAGAGCGAGAAGGGAGAAGATAAGAGAGAGAGAAAGCGAGAAGGGAGAAGAAAAGAGAGAGAGAGAGCGAGAACAGATAAGAAAAGAGAGAGAGAGCGAGAAGGGAGAAGAAAAGAGAGAGAGAGCGAGAAGGGAGAAGAAAAGAGAGAGAGAGCGAGAAGGGAGAAGAAAAGAGAGAGAGAGAGCGAGAAGGGAGAATAAAAGAGAGAGAGAGAGCGAGAAGGGAGAATAAAAGAGAGAGAGAGCGAGAAGGGAGAAGAAAAGAGAGAGAGAGAGCGAGAAGGGAGAAGAAAAGAGAGAGAGAGCGAGAAGGGAGAAGAAAAGAGAGAGAGAGCGAGAAGGGAGAATAAAAGAGAGAGAGAGCGAGAAGGGAGAAGAAAAGAGAGAGAGAGCGAGAAGGGAGAATAAAAGAGAGAGAGAGCGAGAAGGGAGAAGAAAAGAGAGAGAGAGCGAGAAGGGAGAAGAAAAGAGAGAGAGAGAGAGCGAGAAGGGAGAAGAAAAGAGAGAGAGAGAGAGAGAGCGAGAAGGGAGAAGAAAAGAGAGAGAGAGCGAGAAGGGAGAAGAAAAGAGAGAGAGAGCGAGAAGGGAGAAGAAAAGAGAGAGAGAGCGAGAAGGGAGAAGAAAAGAGAGAGAGAGAGAAAGCGAGAAGGGAGAAGAAAAGAGAGAGAGAGCGAGAAGGGAGAAGAAAAGAGAGAGCGAGAGCGAGAAGGGAGAATAAAAGAGAGAGAGAGAGCGAGAAGGGAGAAGAAAAGAGAGAGAGCGAGAAGGGAGAAGAAAAGAGAGAGAGAGCGAGAAGGGAGAAGAAAAGAGAGAGAGAGCGAGAAGGGAGAAGAAAAGAGAGAGAGAGCGAGAAGGGAGAAGAAAAGAGAGAGAGAGCGAGAAGGGAGAAGAAAAGAGAGAGAGAGAGAGAGCGAGAAGGGAGAAGAAAAGAGAGAGAGAGAGCGAGAAGGGAGAAGAAAAGAGAGAGAGAGAGCGAGAAGGGAGAAGAAAAGAGAGAGAGAGAGCGAGAAGGGAGAAGAAAAGAGAGAGAGAGCGAGAAGGGAGAAGAAAAGAGAGAGAGAGAGAGAGCGAGAAGGGAGAAGAAAAGAGAGAGAGAGCGAGAAGGGAGAAGAAAAGAGAGAGAGAGCGAGAAGGGAGAAGAAAAGAGAGAGAGAGAGCGAGAAGGGAGAAGAAAAGAGAGAGAGAGCGAGAAGGGAGAAGAAAAGAGAGAGAGAGAGCGAGAAGGGAGAATAAAAGAGAGAGAGAGCGAGAAGGGAGAAGAAAAGAGAGAGAGAGAGCGAGAAGGGAGAAGAAAAGAGAGAGAGAGCGAGAAGGGAGAAGAAAAGAGAGAGAGAGCGAGAAGGGAGAATAAAAGAGAGAGAGAGCGAGAAGGGAGAAGAAAAGAGAGAGAGAGCGAGAAGGGAGAAGAAAAGAGAGAGAGAGAGCGAGAAGGGAGAAGAAAAGAGAGAGAGAGCGAGAAGGGAGAAGAAAAGAGAGTGAGAAAGCGAGAAGGGAGAAGAAAAGAGAGAGAGAGAGCGAGAAGGGAGAAGAAAAGAGAGAGAGAGCGAGAAGGGAGAAGAAAAGAGAGAGAGAGCGAGAAGGGAGAAGAAAAGAGAGAGAGAGCGAGAAGGGAGAAGAAAAGAGAGAGAGAGAGCGAGAAGGGAGAAGAAAAGAGAGAGAGAGCGAGAAGGGAGAAGAAAAGAGAGAGAGAGCGAGAAGGGAGAAGAAAAGAGAGAGAGAGAGCGAGAAGGGAGAAGAAAAGAGAGAGAGAGAGCGAGAAGGGAGAAGAAAAGAGAGAGAGAGAGCGAGAAGGGAGAAGAAAAGAGAGAGAGAGAGCGAGAAGGGAGAAGAAAAGAGAGAGAGAGCGAGAAGGGAGAAGAAAAGAGAGAGAGAGAGCGAGAAGGGAGAAGAAAAGAGAGAGAGAGCGAGAAGGGAGAAGAAAAGAGAGAGAGAGCGAGAAGGGAGAATAAAAGAGAGAGAGAGCGAGAAGGGAGAAGAAAAGAGAGAGAGAGCGAGAAGGGAGAAGAAAAGAGAGAGAGAGAGCGAGAAGGGAGAAGAAAAGAGAGAGAGAGCGAGAAGGGAGAAGAAAAGAGAGAGAGAGCGAGAAGGGAGAAGAAAAGAGAGAGAGAGAGCGAGAAGGGAGAAGAAAAGAGAGAGAGAGAGCGAGAAGGGAGAATAAAAGAGAGAGAGAGCGAGAAGGGAGAAGAAAAGAGAGAGAGAGAGAGAGCGAGAAGGGAGAAGAAAAAGAGAGAGAGAGAGCGAGAAGGGAGAAGAAAAGAGAGAGAGAGAGCGAGAAGGGAGAAGAAAAGAGAGAGAGAGCGAGAAGGGAGAAGAAAAGAGAGAGAGAGCGAGAAGGGAGAATAAAGAGAGAGAGCGAGAAGGGAGAAGAAAAGAGAGAGAGAGCGAGAAGGGAGAAGAAAAGAGAGAGAGAGCGAGAAGGGAGAAGAAAAGAGAGAGAGAGCGAGAAGGGAGAAGAAAAGAGAGAGAGAGCGAGAAGGGAGAAGAAAAGAGAGAGAGAGCGAGAAGGGAGAAGAAAAGAGAGAGAGAGAGCGAGAAGGGAGAATAAAAGAGAGAGAGAGCGAGAAGGGAGAAGAAAAGAGAGAGAGAGAGCGAGAAGGGAGAAGAAAAGAGAGAGAGAGAGCGAGAAGGGAGAAGAAAAGAGAGAGAGAGAGCGAGAAGGGAGAAGAAAAGAGAGAGAGAGCGAGAAGGGAGAAGAAAAGAGAGAGAGAGCGAGAAGGGAGAAGAAAAGAGAGAGAGAGCGAGAAGGGAGAAGAAAAGAGAGAGAGAGAGCGAGAAGGGAGAAGAAAAGAGAGAGAGAGCGAGAAGGGAGAAGAAAAGAGAGAGAGAGAGCGAGAAGGGAGAATAAAAGAGAGAGAGAGCGAGAAGGGAGAAGAAAAGAGAGAGAGAGAGCGAGAAGGGAGAAGAAAAGAGAGAGAGAGAGCGAGAAGGGAGAAGAAAAGAGAGAGAGAGAGCGAGAAGGGAGAAGAAAAGAGAGAGAGAGAGCGAGAAGGGAGAAGAAAAGAGAGAGAGAGCGAGAAGGGAGAAGAAAAGAGAGAGAGAGAGCGAGAAGGGAGAAGAAAAGAGAGAGAGAGCGAGAAGGGAGAAGAAAAGAGAGAGAGAGCGAGAAGGGAGAATAAAAGAGAGAGAGAGCGAGAAGGGAGAAGAAAAGAGAGAGAGAGAGCGAGAAGGGAGAAGAAAAGAGAGAGAGAGCGAGAAGGGAGAAGAAAAGAGAGAGAGAGCGAGAAGGGAGAATAAAAGAGAGAGAGAGCGAGAAGGGAGAAGAAAAGAGAGAGAGAGCGAGAAGGGAGAAGAAAAGAGAGAGAGAGAGCGAGAAGGGAGAAGAAAAGAGAGAGAGAGCGAGAAGGGAGAAGAAAAGAGAGAGAGAGCGAGAAGGGAGAAGAAAAGAGAGAGAGAGAGCGAGAAGGGAGAAGAAAAGAGAGAGAGAGAGCGAGAAGGGAGAATAAAAGAGAGAGAGAGCGAGAAGGGAGAAGAAAAGAGAGAGAGAGAGAGAGAGAGCGAGAAGGGAGAAGAAAAGAGAGAGAGAGAGCGAGAAGGGAGAAGAAAAGAGAGAGAGAGAGCGAGAAGGGAGAAGAAAAGAGAGAGAGAGCGAGAAGGGAGAAGAAAAGAGAGAGAGAGCGAGAAGGGAGAATAAAAGAGAGAGAGCGAGAAGGGAGAAGAAAAGAGAGAGAGAGCGAGAAGGGAGAAGAAAAGAGAGAGAGAGAGCGAGAAGGGAGAAGAAAAGAGAGAGAGAGCGAGAAGGGAGAAGAAAAGAGAGAGAGAGCGAGAAGGGAGAAGAAAAGAGAGAGAGAGCGAGAAGGGAGAAGAAAAGAGAGAGAGAGAGCGAGAAGGGAGAATAAAAGAGAGAGAGAGCGAGAAGGGAGAAGAAAAGAGAGAGAGAGAGCGAGAAGGGAGAAGAAAAGAGAGAGAGAGAGCGAGAAGGGAGAAGAAAAGAGAGAGAGAGAGCGAGAAGGGAGAAGAAAAGAGAGATGAGAGCGAGAAGGGAGAAGAAAAGAGAGAGAGAGCGAGAAGGGAGAAGAAAAGAGAGAGAGAGCGAGAAGGGAGAAGAAAAGAGAGAGAGAGAGCGAGAAGGGAGAAGAAAAGAGAGAGAGAGCGAGAAGGGAGAAGAAAAGAGAGAGAGAGAGCGAGAAGGGAGAATAAAAGAGAGAGAGAGCGAGAAGGGAGAAGAAAAGAGAGAGAGAGAGCGAGAAGGGAGAAGAAAAGAGAGAGAGAGCGAGAAGGGAGAAGAAAAGAGAGTGAGAAAGCGAGAAGGGAGAAGAAAAGAGAGAGAGAGAGCGAGAAGGGAGAAGAAAAGAGAGAGAGAGCGAGAAGGGAGAAGAAAAGAGAGAGAGAGCGAGAAGGGAGAAGAAAAGAGAGAGAGAGAGCGAGAAGGGAGAATAAAAGAGAGAGAGAGAGCGAGAAGGGAGAAGAAAAGGGAGAGAGAGAGCGAGAAGAGATAAGAAAAGAGAGAGAGAGAGAGCGAGAAGGGAGAAGAAAAGAGAGAGAGAGCGAGAAGGGAGAAGAAAAGAGAGAGAGAGCGAGAAGGGAGAAGAAAAGAGAGAGAGAGCGAGAAGGGAGAAGAAAATAGAGAGAGAGCGAGAAGGGAGAAGAAAAGAGAGAGAGAGCGAGAAGGGAGAAGAAAAGAGAGAGAGAGCGAGAAGGGAGAAGAAAAGAGAGAGAGAGCGAGAAGGGAGAAGAAAAGAGAGAGAGAGCGAGAAGGAGAGAGAAAATAGAGAGAGAGCGAGAAGGGAGAAGAAAAGAGAGAGAGAGCGAGAAGGGAGAAGAAAAGAGAGAGAGAGAGCGAGAAGGGAGAATAAAAGAGAGAGAGAGAGCGAGAAGGGAGAATAAAAGAGAGAGAGAGCGAGAAGGGAGAAGAAAAGAGAGAGAGAGCGAGAAGGGAGAAGAAAAGAGAGAGAGAGAGCGAGAAGGGAGAAGAAAAGAGAGAGAGAGAGCGAGAAGGGAGAAGAAAAGAGAGAGAGAGAGCGAGAAGGGAGAAGAAAAGAGAGAGAGAGCGAGAAGGGAGAAGAAAAGAGAGAGAGAGAGCGAGAAGGGAGAAGAAAAGAGAGAGAGAGCGAGAAGGGAGAAGAAAAGAGAGAGAGAGCGAGAAGGGAGAAGAAAATAGAGAGAGAGCGAGAAGGGAGAAGAAAAGAGAGAGAGAGCGAGAAGGGAGAAGAAAAGAGAGAGAGAGAGCGAGAAGGGAGAATAAAAGAGAGAGAGAGAGCGAGAAGGGAGAATAAAAAGAGAGAGAGAGCGAGAAGGGAGAAGAAAAGAGAGAGAGAGAGCGAGAAGGGAGAAGAAAAGAGAGAGAGAGCGAGAAGGGAGAAGAAAAGAGAGAGAGAGCGAGAAGGGAGAATAAAAGAGAGAGAGAGAGCGAGAAGGGAGAAGAAAAGAGAGAGAGAGCGAGAAGGGAGAAGAAAAGAGAGAGAGAGCGAGAAGGGAGAAGAAAAAGAGAGAGAGAGCGAGAAGGGAGAAGAAAAGAGAGAGAGAGAGAGAGCGAGAAGGGAGAAGAAAAGAGAGAGAGAGAGCGAGAAGGGAGAAGAAAAGAGAGAGAGAGAGAGAGAGCGAGAAGGGAGAAGAAAAGAGAGAGAGAGAGCGAGAAGGGAGAAGAAAAGAGAGAGAGAGAGAGAGAGCGAGAAGGGAGAAGAAAAGAGAGAGAGAGAGCGAGAAGGGAGAAGAAAAGAGAGAGAGAGCGAGAAGGGAGAAGAAAAGAGAGAGAGAGCGAGAAGGGAGAAGAAAAGAGAGAGAGAGCGAGAAGGGAGAATAAAAGAGAGAGAGAGCGAGAAGGGAGAAGAAAAGAGAGAGAGAGAGCGAGAAGGGAGAAGAAAAGAGAGAGAGAGAGCGAGAAGGGAGAAGAAAAGAGAGAGAGAGAGCGAGAAGGGAGAAGAAAAGAGAGAGAGAGCGAGAAGGGAGAAGAAAAGAGAGAGAGAGCGAGAAGGGAGAAGAAAAGAGAGAGAGAGCGAGAAGGGAGAAGAAAAGAGAGAGAGAGAGCGAGAAGGGAGAAGAAAAGAGAGAGAGAGCGAGAAGGGAGAAGAAAAGAGAGAGAGAGCGAGAAGGGAGAATAAAAGAGAGAGAGAGCGAGAAGGGAGAAGAAAAGAGAGAGAGAGAGCGAGAAGGGAGAAGAAAAGAGAGAGAGAGCGAGAAGGGAGAAGAAAAGAGAGAGAGAGCGAGAAGGGAGAATAAAAGAGAGAGAGAGCGAGAAGGGAGAAGAAAAGAGAGAGAGAGCGAGAAGGGAGAAGAAAAGAGAGAGAGAGAGCGAGAAGGGAGAAGAAAAGAGAGAGAGAGCGAGAAGGGAGAAGAAAAGAGAGTGAGAAGCGAGAAGGGAGAAGAAAAGAGAGAGAGAGAGCGAGAAGGGAGAAGAAAAGAGAGAGAGAGCGAGAAGGGAGAAGAAAAGAGAGAGAGAGCGAGAAGGGAGAAGAAAAGAGAGAGAGAGCGAGAAGGGAGAAGAAAAGAGAGAGAGAGAGCGAGAAGGGAGAAGAAAAGAGAGAGAGAGCGAGAAGGGAGAAGAAAAGAGAGAGAGAGCGAGAAGGGGAGAAGAAAAGAGAGAGAGAGAGCGAGAAGGGAGAAGAAAAGAGAGAGAGAGAGCGAGAAGGGAGAATAAAAGAGAGAGAGAGCGAGAAGGGAGAAGAAAAGAGAGAGAGAGAGCGAGAAGGGAGAAGAAAAGAGAGAGAGAGCGAGAAGGGAGAAGAAAAGAGAGAGAGAGAGCGAGAAGGGAGAAGAAAAGAGAGAGAGAGCGAGAAGGGAGAAGAAAAGAGAGAGAGAGCGAGAAGGGAGAATAAAAGAGAGAGAGAGCGAGAAGGGAGAAGAAAAGAGAGAGAGAGCGAGAAGGGAGAAGAAAAGAGAGAGAGAGAGCGAGAAGGGAGAAGAAAAGAGAGAGAGAGCGAGAAGGGAGAAGAAAAGAGAGAGAGAGCGAGAAGGGAGAAGAAAAGAGAGAGAGAGAGCGAGAAGGGAGAAGAAAAGAGAGAGAGAGAGCGAGAAGGGAGAATAAAAGAGAGAGAGAGCGAGAAGGGAGAAGAAAAGAGAGAGAGAGAGAGAGCGAGAAGGGAGAA